>LR737381.1:29709352-29721581 GCA_902655005.2 Marronus borbonicus | reverse complement strand
TATGATCATGAAATTATATACGGCAGCTATTTTTTTTGCAAATAATGCAGGTATTTTTAATTTTAATGATTTCATCTAATTCCAGGAAATGGTATCATATTTAAGTGGTTACATATTTCTATAAAAATAAGGTGAAAGCAGTTTCAGTAACATATCTTGGTCACTTACATTTAATGTTTTCTGCAAAACTCAATTGAATTAATAGAGAAATACGTAATTCCTAGAATAAAATGTCATATTCAAGCAACAATAATAAAGAGAAAATTTAAAATGGAAAGTGAATAGTTTATATAGAACAATCGCGCAAATTTATGGTTTTTGGTATTCGTGGCGTATCAAATATTTGGTTCTATAATTGATTGAATGAAGTTGGAGCATAAAAACCCAGCTCTTAATTTACTTAATCCTTGTTACATAAACACTTACTCTTTGCACAGTTTACGTGTTTGGCGTGTAATAAAACGACGACCTATGCATATTGATCGGGATTTACAGCTAATAAAACGATTATACAAGTCGACGGCTTATGTAAATAATTTTAAGAAAACTTATTTTGACTGATTAATATCTCAAAATAACATTTCGCATTTAATTACTACCAGCTACGCAATCTAAAAAGCTGAATCAATATTGACATGTCAGCAATTCACTTCAAGATTCACCTTTTACCTAGAAAAGTGAGCCAGATAATTTTCGGTATGTAATCGTGTTAATCTGTGTCTAAAATAGTATTATGTAATTATTAATATACATTCAGGTTTGGTAATTTGAAGTTTATTGATTATTCAATTTCACATTTGGAACGGCGATGAAAATACACTGGTTACTTTTTAATAATATTGCGAAATTTTGCAGAAAATGAAAGTTTGTAAGTTGATTACAATTTCAGGTTATAAACATTTTATTCTGGGCATTCTTTTGGGTATTTTCCAAAAACTTCATTTGGGTTACGTTTATAACATGTTTATTCTCCCTTGATTAGTCTATGCAACAGGCTACGATATGCATATACCAATGCACTTACTTTAAAAAATTAAACTTAAAAACTACCTGTAAGTGCTTAAAATTAAAGAAAAGAACTTAATAAAAGAAACCTAAAAAAATATATAAATAACGTGAGTGATTTATTCACCTGATTTACTTTCATAACAACTTTCAAACTAAATTTTGTTTAAAATTACGTGATTTTATACTGCCTCAATTGCATGAAAAAAATTATTCAATAGTTGCCAATATTCTTTTTCATTTAAGCAACAATTATCTTGAAATAAAAACGTAGGCTTCCACGGCCAGAGTCAGTTGAAACTGAACGTGTTCCGGGTTTGAACCGTGTCATGTTGTTTTTGTTAAAATAAAAAACTAGACGTTTCGCCCACAATCGTATAGGGCTTCTTCAGGAGAGGGAAAGTTAGTAGGCAACAGTTAGCACGGTACCAACGTGTAAACCACTGACTAACTGGGCGGGAAGCACTGCTTGTGATAAAGGGTACAATTATACAATATTAAAGAACAGTTAAAATAGAAAAAAATATTTTGGATGTTTTAAGTAACTTTTTAAGTATCCTAGCTTATCGACGAACAAAGTGAGGAAAAATAACATTGTAAAAAGGATGTAAACATTAGAAAGTTTATTTTCTTCTAATTTACGATGTAATTTTAACGCTTTGTAAAACTCTCTGATATCCGTCTATAGTAAGTTATGCTCTTCCTTTCATTTATGTGTTAAGAACGAATTACTACTTAGTAGCACAAAATTAATGCGGTATAATTATTTTTTGATATTTCCGACATTAAAATGCTTAACGCAATTTCGTTAGATTCATAACAGGATAAGAAACCTGCAAACACAATTATTATTTAACTAATTGAGCGTGTAATAAATTCTTAACCTTTGAAGGTTCCGTTCGATATACTCCTATTATGTGGTGTACTCCTTCCTGTACATGCCAAACAATTAATGCTTTCATGTTGATATTGCACCGGAGCGATAGTTGCTGGTGTAAAACTTGAACTTTAGAGGCTGCGTTAACCGCCAGCTTATGTAAGATACCCGTTTGCGGGCACATTGTGTTGTAAGGTATTATTTTCGTAATTGCATTGAAGAGTAATTATATAGGCCCTATTTTTTCATACAATTAATTATTAACATTGACATAGAATGCGGTCTTGACAGTCAAGAAGGAAAATAAATACCACAAGAATGATGTAATATGAAATTTATACTTTTGTTTGAAGTTGCGGGGTAGCATCTCTGTGTAGGAGCAATGCTCTTTCATTTATCGTATTTTCTAAAGGTCAGAAAACCGCTTTCGCGTCTTCATCATAGTGCCATACACTGCTGCTTATTGAAATCGCAGCGTTGAGAAAGATTTCAAATAAACAAATGAAGTTTTACAGATCTACTCTTGGTATTGTGTCAAAGTTATTGAATAAATGTTGACACGTTCCCACTATTCGTTTAATTTGCTCAGATATCATTTGTCCAAAGAGATCTTCTACACTATTTCCTTAAAGAAAGTTTAGTGACACTCAGGAGCTCCATGGCTTTGTTACTATCACCGTTTCGCCGTAAAGAGGGAAACGCGGTTAATTTTACCACTAAGAGCCGTTTAAATTAATTTTGATGTTATTTGAGAATTTCACGCGAAGCACTCGAACAGATCAATTTTTAATCTAGAAGGCTCGCATTCTAAACGAAATTTGATAAACAGGGTGATTCATGTAAGTCCACTATGAGATAAAGCGTATCTTTTAGATTAAAAATTCACTTGTTCGAGCGATTCACATAAAACCCTAAAATAACGGCTAAATTAATGTTCTTCCACATGTTGTTACGGCGCTGCATGTCAGCATAATTGTATCACAAATTACCTTTTCAATTTACATACAAATTGTCTTTCCTGTTTATTTATAAAAATTCAAGCATATTTATGTTATTATTACGGCTGATCTGCTTTTTATCTACCTAAATCTGTTTACGTAATCTTCAAATGGATTAAGTATTTTAACAAGCATCAAGGTTACGGATTAATACAAATAAACAAATTGTCGTAACTACTAAGTTTGTGCTAATTGCGTCCCAAAACCTTGGGGGAACATTGTTTAGAGAATTCAATGCGTGTAAAGTTCCCAGATTATACTTCTTGCTCTTATAATGCAACGTTATCCGATAGCATACTACTTTGTCCCAGTTTTCTTGTTGGAGAATGAATGACCGAGCGGTGTATATATTTTTTATCGCGTTTTTGTTTTTCGTTTTCTTACGCATGCTACAACAACCGTATTGTGATAATATGCTTTCGACTTTCTAAAAAGGAGTATTTAGGTCTGCAATCAACCAAATTCAGATGATCGAGTTTTTGCCGTTTTCATTTAAATGTTTCCGTCGTGAGAAAACGATTTGCATAATGATGGCTATTTGAAACGTTTCTTTTACATAGCATAGTTTTTTTCCCAATGTGAAATCTATTTTAGGTATGTACAGCACGTAGATTGTTTTATTGACATGTTAAAGGAGTACATTTGGAAAAAGTGAATAAACCTATTGTACTATTACCCATTTATCGAAGTGCTTAAATTTATTTACATCCAGTTGCGACATAGTACTAAAATTGTATGATGACTTGCGAAACTACTAATTATAAATATGAGTCTCTCGAATAGTATACCAATCACTTAATAACAATTTATCCGCATGTTAGGTGTATATGTTTAAACTGGTTTTTATTGCAAACATAACAACAATAATGTAGACGTGTACTTTGTTTTTTCCAACAGGAAATTTTACAAATTATAAGACAAAATATACAAATAATGGTAAAGATACACTCCGCGCCACTTTATTAAACGCAATTTCTGTAAAGGCGTAAATAAAATGCTGTTTTAATTTTTTATAATTGTATTAGGGATAAGATCTAATCTTATTTACATATTTCTTAGAATATTTAAAAAAATATAGGAACTTATGAGAACTTCCATTATTCTTTAAAAAGTAGTGCGATACTCGATTGAACGCGCGTTATTAAATAATTACACCATAAAATGAAGCGTTTTCTTTGGTATTAAGGTTTACTTAATTGCAATTCTTTTCACCTCAGTATATCCACTACGTTCTATTTCCAGATGTATTAAATTGAATAGACGTCAGTCTTCGATAATACATACTATGCAAAGCACACCCATGTATTCACATTTACGTACCAAGGTTTTATAAAACAAACCCTTTTTAATCAATCATTATAGTATTCAACTGTGTAATACCGATCGCACATTACACATACTCTTTGCTGTTTTTATCATATACATGCATTAATAAACATAGAAAATTACTTGGTTTACCTTGAATAATTTAAACGAAATGGACAGGTATGACAACTGTTTCTCTGTATATTCATAGTTTATGCAAGTTGATGAATGGGGCAAAGATTTATTTGAGAGTATGGATAGATCGATTTGGCATGAAAGCTGAAAAATATTTAGAGCTTAGTGAACTTTGAGAAAGCTGTTCAATAAATTGGAGAAATTCTTGGTAACCATATTTCAATAAAAAGTATCAATAAGAATCCTGGAAGATCAATACGTCATCGTTCTCAAGAATATTAGTAGAATCAGTTTGTAACGAATTCTCACTAAAGATCTTCAACTCCACTCTTACAAAGTTCAATTAGCTCAGGTGCTCAAGTCATCAGACCGTTTGCAAGGACGACAAATCGTTAATTCGGCAATTGGAATGAATTTTTTAAAAGCGTCATTAGCGATAAGGCTCATTTTCATGCGAATAGAATTAATATCTGCGAAGTGGCAGAACCAATAACTTATTTTATAGTTATTATCTATCCTCCTATCTACCCTTTTTTAATTTGGCAAAATACAGGCGAATTAAGCATAAACCTTGTGAAAGCTAACGCCCAGTTTCATAATAAATTATAAGTGCCTTTAAATTTGAATGCCAACTTTAGCCGTTAAATTAACTAAGGTAATAAGGTAAGGTCTAAGTGTACTTTAGATTTAAAGTGATAAGTAAATTCATTATGAAACCAGTCGTAATAACAACGAGCAAATGAGAAGTTGTTAGTTTGTTGTCTTAATCCACTTATTGCTATTGAAGTAGTATCGTCATAACACTATTCTGAAGTGAATTAATAGAATGATGATTTAAAAAATGTTTTGATATTTATACTTAATCGTGTAAATTTTTAACTTTAGCAACGGAATTTACTCTAGAACACTAGTGGTTATCCAGAATATGTTGAATATTTTTAAGAAATGATAAAAAAAAAAATATCACTATCTTATTTCAATAGAATAAATTGGGGTTACTATCTTTTGTCGATATGACGTTTATACAACAGGTGTTATGCAAATTTCGTTTATTAAAAAGTTACGACATATGTTTTACTGGAAATGGGTAACTATAAATTACAATATACCACGTTATAACGTCATACAATTATTAATAGTGTTAAAAACCCTTCTAAAACTCTTATCACAAGTTTACGAAATGTTCCGAACGCTTGCAATGTCGCTTTGATTTCTCTCAGCTGAAACTTAATAATGTGCAATCTAATAACATTTAAAATTTCTGCTTATTTATTAATTTAAACAATGTACTGGTTAAAGAAGTTAAAACATGTATTGTTGTGTATTTACATGACTGATCATAATAGACTTCGCGTCTTCACCAGCATTGAAATCTCCTTGGATATCAAAATTTTAACGATTTAATAAAAAAGTCAGTGATAATTTAACTTGTACTTGCAGTTGTATTATTGTTCATCCAAATATTCCTTAATACAAGGCCCAAAAATATTGACGAAAATCTTTATAATAAGTGTAATTTCCTTTTTTCGTTATTTCCGTTTTGAAGGTGGTAGATAGATGTTTTATAAAACGTGTACAGTGTTTATCCCTGGTCTTTGGCTTTTATCAATACGCCAACATGAATAATTTTGGCAAATTAGTGAAGAAGAACTTTTCCTGCTTTAATTTTTTAATCTCTTCATGTTAGCAATTTGGTCAATTGAGTTACATTTCCATTATTGAAAATTAGAGAAAGAACAGATGTTTTTAGTTTTCCAATATGAAAATAACTTAAACGCAATGTAGACTTGCCCTCGGAACAGAATACTTTTTAATTCTGAATTAAGTTAATCTCGAATTAAAATTTAATTCGCGATTAAATTAATTACTACTTACATTTACATTTTGAGCTAGTGTAATTCGTGGTTACCTATTCAGAATTAAAGCGAGATTTGGGGCAATCGGCGGCATGAAAATATTTTAGCCTGCTTTAATGGCTATATTTAGACGATTATTTGTTCCGGCTGTTTCTTTGGTACTTTACGTTTTTTTTTTTTTTTTAATCACGAATTAATGTATTTATTGATTGCTCTACTGTAACATAGCGAAATGTAGTTAATTAGAGATTAATATGCTAATTGGCAATTAAACATTTAATTCACTTCCTATAAAACGGGGATGATACTTTTACAATTTACTTTGTTTCATATTTTTTTGGATCCTCAACCGCTTGAAATGTAGTAAAGGTTTTATTACATAACCCATATTTTCAGCTGGTAACATATTTCTATGCGAACATAAACATTTATCATCTTGAAACGGTATATTAAACGCCCATAAAACGAGAGGAATATCTGCATTTTAAATGACATTCTAAATTTTATCACTGCTTCACTATTTCATTAAATCACCAAGCCGTATTTGCACAATAAATTCTTTGGCGCTGTACTAATTAGCTACACCTTATTCAGTTGTGTTTTAAATGATATGCTTGACGTTTTGCTCTATTATTTTACAACAAACGCTCTGGAAAGTAAAAGTTAGCGTGGCTAGGTGTACTTTTTCTTTAACATTTGCTATTATAATGCGCGGTATTTAAATGAAATTTAAAGTATTCGAGCGTTTCTGATTATTTTAATTCATTATCATAATTTATGATACACAATAAATTTTTTAATTGTTGAAATTATCCGCCTAGTATCATTTATGTAAATTATTAATTAATCGGGTATATGGTATATTTGTGGTACCGTTTGTAATAATTAATATCATGGGTTCCAAAAATAAAAATTAATTGGAAGTTTCTACGTATAGAAGTATAAATTGTCACTAATTATTAAAAACATTTCTTACATTACAAAATTAGTAATTAACCAGCGCAGTACGAAAGGTGCATATATGAGGATATTCAAACACGATCACGAAACACTCTTCGTTTGTTTACACTTCATTGTATACGGACAGTTCAAAAAACCAGTTCTGTCCACAGCACTGCGACCACAAGAACTGAACGGACTACCGTGATCGTCTACCGCGTTCTTCCTAGGAGTTCCGTCAAGAGATAGAATTAGATCCCCACCGTTTTAAACTGTTTCTGCAACTGGACTGAAGAATTTACCATCAAAACGTTTCGTTAAACCGAACCGCAAATTGTAGCATATTGTACACGCGTATTATTTGCTTATAATTAGCAACGATGTGTCAGTGCAAAATTCCAAACTACTGTTTTGAATACCTTTCCTAATTTGGGTCTTCGAGGAAGATGTAATTTTTATTTTTTATTGCTTGAGGTCGCGTGAATCACTTCTTTGGGATTTTTATATTAAATCAATCATTCAGGTGATAACTCAATCAAAAAATTATACAAATTTTATTCTATTTATATGCCATTCGTTTTGCGTTCCTTAGTGTCTATCCAGCGATACCAGTTTTTATGATATGCTATTTAATCTAGTATTAAAATGCTAATAGTTTTTTTTTTTGTTTTAGCTGCAAACTTTAATAAAAAAAAGTTACGTTACACTACAGCTATATATAGCTTAGCCCATTTGTAAGGAATGTCTCTTTATTTTTGACTTTCCATAATATTCCAGTGATGATATGATTGTTCTTGAGATAATTAACTATTTTAAATCAGTCATATCATTAAGACTTTTTTTTTATCAATATCAGTTACGAAACATTGCAGTATATAAACTGATCTATATAAATATTATCGATATATTTCGTAGATCACTAGATGATAGCGTATGTATTACTGTATTATGTATTAAGAGCAACATTTTCTCATTTGAGTAATCTACATCGTAAGATAATTCCGCGTCTTCATAGTTCGAAGTCGTGCTGAATACATAAATATCGTAAAAAATCTACCGTAGATGTACCGTCTTTACTTCATCATACTTAAGGCAAGTCGTGAATAGGTTGGTGAATCTTTAAGTACAGGTTCTTTGTGATCGAGTGCGACGGGAATTTATAATTTTATCGTTGCTTCATGCATGCATATCCAAGCGAATACCTTCCCTTTATGTCATTTGGCATACACAATACTATTGTCGTAGTTGTATTGGATTTAATGAAATGGAAAGTTAATTTTCAAATTTCTTTGCATTCGTGCTAAGGGAAAAATGTTAGTGATTAGTTTAATACACGCAGCTTTGCGTACCAGAAACATGTTATTGGAAAAATCATGCGAACCTAAGGATATGGGTAATCGGAAATCAAAATCAGAAAATGAAAGGAAGTGAAAACTTGGTAACTAACCTATTCTGTTTACATAAGTATGATCATGGAATGTCACATCATAAAGTACATGCTGCCAAACAAATAAAATTATCGTTCAAGATGTCAAAAGGGGTGTGTGTATAATATTGGCAACATGGAAATGTTCCGAAAAAGATTGTTCAAACAACTGCTTAATATCATTTATTCATAAATTGTTTTAAAAAATCCATTTGAAAGTATGCATGCGTAGAGTTCTTAAAAAGTGCACTTACAGCTTTTTGAAAACGAACTCTACTCTTACAAATAATAAGTTTCTATGTGACATTTATACGACTTTATACAAATGAATCTACACTACCGTCCAATGAAGTTTGGCCAAGTATAAAAATAAAAAAATAAAAGGCAACTAATGTCGAAAAGTAAAGTTATTACTCAATCGCAAAATGTATTTGTTATAGAACTGCTTCAACAACACGCGACATTCTTTCGATTAAGTTTCTTAGTGTATCGCCTGAATCCAGAATTGTTCCTTGGAAGTAGGACCAATAATCCGGGCTTTTCTAGCGAGCTCATCCCACAGTACCTCAATAGGGTTGAGATCGGGACTCGGTAATTTGTAGAATATTCGCTTCTTTTTGCTCATTCAGATACGGTGTATATTCAAGCTGTATGGTTCGGATCGTTGTCGTGCATAAAAGTGAGATTCCCTCTCTTTCCGCATTATTCCTTCAATTCGGTGTAACGTTCCTGTCTCATAGCAAGAAATGCAACCCCAAACTGTAACTGAACCGCCACCTTGTTTTATTGTTGGCATAACGCACTGGAGAAGCATTCTTCCATTATCGAGCCGTCTCTCAAACATTCTCCTATTTTGATCGAGCACATTAAATATCGATTCATCGGTCGATAAAACACTGCTGGCTTTTCAATCATTTATCATGGTGGGCGTAGCAATGGTTTGCGGGCTGCCATATGAAAAATTATGTAAAATTTCTTCCGCTAATCTGCGATTGACAGTGGTAATTGAAATCGTATGCTGACGTCCGGAATTGAATTCACTCGCTATTTCTGGGGCTAGATTTAATTTTTCACCGGTTTGTCTGCTGGAATAACCTCAGTGCAAAGTTTTATGACACTGCACCAATACTTATTGGTTTACCACGAACACTGTTATTTAATAAGTAGAGAATACTAATTGGGTGCAAATACAATTGGGTATTCTGGGTCACAAAATGTCTAATTCAATTTCTCTATTGTAAAACTTTCTGCCTTGGCCAAACTTCTGAAAACGGTAGGGTACATAAGATGGTGCTCTTCATGATTCCATAATCACATTTGCTATAACTATTAAAAAAAAAATACTTTTGATCTGCCTAAGGGTAGCTTTCTAATTCTTTTGTTTCCTTTACTAATTCATAAGAATTAATTGTTTTTAAGTTTTTGTTTAATATGCATTATCAGCCACAATTAACAACAATCGGAAAACCTTGCACATAGGCATATGGCATATGGTATAAATTACAAAGCTACGTTGATGCTAAATTTCTATTAGCGGTTTATTTCGAAAATTACTTTTCTTGGCCCTGTTGCAAAATGGCCTATTGTTAAAAAAAATTTGCGGCATAATATCGAAAACCTCAATTCTTTGACATATTACCTTTAACGACGCTTTACATATATGTATGAACACAATAAACGTGTAGTAGGAGTTAACTCCAGATAGTTTACCTTTAATAAAGGTGTGTTGCGTACACACGGTACAACTTATTATTCCACGGCACAATAAACTCGGACACTACACGACACGGACAAGAATGCTCTAATCACTATAATAAAACCGGGGCAATGGTTGTTAAGAGGGTGGAGCAGGTGGAATAAGTTTTTTAGCGGTGCGCCGACAAATGCCACCGCTTTAAACAATCTTAGATATAGTTTTGTTACTTGTGCTTGCCCGATGTACGTGAAAGTTCCACGCGGTTTGATGTTGTGATTTGCGTGCATTCGCAGTCGCCGATGTCGTTACTCTAATCTTAATGGCATTAAACGTTGTTAAAGACCTTCGACATTAAAAGAATCCTGACATAGTTTCACAACAGCTAACAT
This sequence comes from Marronus borbonicus, assembly GCA_902655005.2. NCBI lineage: Eukaryota > Metazoa > Arthropoda > Insecta > Coleoptera > Scarabaeidae > Marronus > Marronus borbonicus. The sequence continues at coordinate 29,710,955 of LR737381.1, read as the reverse complement.
TTTTCCCAGGCTCTTTTATTGTTAATAAAGCATTTTGTTCTGCGGCATTTTTATTTTATTTGTCTTTGAAAGGTTAGAAAAGAGAAGGAAAAGATTATAAACTCGGAAAATTAGCGTATTACTAAAATAACTATAACGCTTTTACTATGTCGGTCGCTTGGTTTTTTTGATATTTATTTTTATCTCAAGAAGCCCTCGTAACAAACTGATTGTAGTATTTATTGGAGCAACAAATGATGAATTAATGACATTATATTAGATCTCTAGCTTACCTATAATTATCAAGTCTGTAAGTTTTATATTTAATGGGTACCTTGAAAGGTATTTTACGGTTGAATTACCAAGAATACTTACTAGTACGTATGCATTTCTCCTTGGTATGAATTTTGTAACAGTCTTGTTATTATTGTTCCGGGTAGTACTGATTTGTTTATTTCTATGTCTGGATTTTTTTCTTTTTGTTGCACTATACAGTAAATAATGTTGTTAAAAGCATTGATAAGAGACCAAAGATGTAATGTTTGCTTGTAAGACTAGTTAATATTCGAGTTGAGTTAATAAAGATTCATTGAGATGTGTTATAAATATGTAAAAGCATAGAGAATAATTTAAAAAACCGTACAGTGTAGATAAAGTGCAATGAAGTGCACATAATAGACCTTGAAAATCTGTAATTCTTAACATGATTAGCAACGTATTATATAGATCAAGGTATTTAGTAATAACATAGAACAATTCACACGATGCAACTGAAAATATATACATGTGTTTTTCAAGATCCATATCTACATATGTTTAAACATAAAAAGTACGTGCGTCGTACATATATACAATATTATCCGTAATTATACCAACAGGTTAAAGTTGCGTCATTATAGAAAAGTATTCTCATATTTGAAACGATCATTCGTGGTTATATTTATAACTGACGAACATGTTATATGGTGATTTCAGAAACTAAAAAATAAAAACCGGCTTTATACTTTATGGAGACCAACGATTGCTATTCCGAGGAGTTAATTGTAATAAAATAGTGTTAGTGCCAACATCAACCTAGCTGTTTAAAAACTTATTGTTAAAGCTCGCTACTTTCCGTGCGCTTCACAGGCGTCGGTATGGAAGTGATCGTAATATATGCGGCAGCTATCTTATTGCATTAGTAACACATCCAGTGTTCGACGGCCGGTTGGAATACTCGCAAACGTAGCGAAATGCTGCATATACATTATTATTAAAAGGTCGTCGATAAGTGGATCAAGGGAAGGATCATTTTTCTCTGTCGTGTACTCCAACTCACACACACAACACAATTCCGAAATCACCGATTACATAGCAAAAAACATGCACGTTTCATTTTTCCAGGCAGAATAAATCTCTTTACTTCTATATTTACATCGTTAACAAGATCGTCTCGTGTCCGCACTCGATCGCATAGTCTAGAATAGAATCGCGCACCCGAAGGACCACGCCCGTACCGACGCCTGTAAAGCGCACGGGAAGTGGCGAACTTTACTTATTTTTAGTTTCGTCATTAAGCTTTTCAGATGCTAAATATGTTTTTTTTTTTTGTATGGGAACAGCTGTATACGTCATGGGCATGCCC
>LR737381.1:29659409-29708952 GCA_902655005.2 Marronus borbonicus | reverse complement strand
TTTTTTTTTTTTGTATGGGAACAGCTGTATACGTCATGGGCATGCCCCGCTTACAATAAAAGCAGATGTGTTTTTGGAAATTTCAAGTCATAGAAATTGTAATTTTTTAAATACTGATAATAATATAAATGAAAATTTTGTGAATATATTATTGAAAACGGGCTTGTTGGGCCGAACGGACTTGATGGACTAACAACTGACGAAGCTGCTGAGTCGACGACGGGTCGCTTTGACAAATGTGACGGTCTGAGCCGAGCTGAACTGACGAACATGTCGGGCTGAGCTACTAAGCATGTCGGGCCTACATAAATGCCCATCTCTAATGTAAAGATACAAGTATGTATAGCCAGTATTTTAAAGAAAACTACAAGGTTATTATTGACACGTCGACAAACAATCCAATTGTTATTAAAAGTATAAATATTTGCGAAAAGTGTCCTTTAACGATTATTCAGAAGCCTAATGTTAGGTCAATTCTTATTTTATTTGCTTGGCCTTATTTTAACGATTTATGCGCACGTAGTATTACATATTTCAATTTTCTTTATTAAAAAATCAAACAGAATTTTTTTAATTCTTTCAGGAATTTTGTAATTTGAATGTTTATAGATGTTGTTATTGAAATTTCATTATTTCCCTTAAGGAGTATTATTTATATTAATCTTTCAATCTTTACATCTCTTACATGTTCACTGATCTTATATACGAATAGATATATCGTAACGGCATATAAATTTTAGTAATTGTAATATTTTCTTTTAAATAGGCATTTTATTATCTAAAAGCTTTAGAATCAATATCAACTACAATTATTGCCGGGCCTTCTTTGCCGATATGGGATAATAACAATACAATGTATACGTATTGTATAAATTGCTCTTGCGAGTAAATGTGTAAACGTTACTAGAAGAAGTTTCGACAATGTACGTGCTAGTTCATTAAAACAACCATACATAAATAATACAATTGTGTACACGCATACAAAGGTGTATGTTTTAAAAAATGAAGAAAAAAAATAGTCTCAATGTCATTACTCTCACGGATGTATCATTGAAATTATCTGCTAGTATTCTCAGATCACGATATAATTTAAGCTATTTAATAGACTTCAGTACGTGTGAAAATATCTTTGTTAATAATATGGATTAATTCATGAATTTACCTTGAAAGATTTTATTCGTAGGGAAAATGCATGCATAAATAATAATACATTTGAGATCGTAATACTTTTTTATGAATTCATACTAAGAAATAGAGTACAACCGCTTAACATAAAGTTTGTTTCTCTCTCTGTATATTCATGTCGAGTTATATATTACGTCTACCTACGAGGGGTCATTTTGCATAATTTCAATAACATCTTTAAGTCATTAAAAAAAAAATCCTTAGATTTGTCTGCAAAATACCTTTCAGCATCATTGTCCATAAATTTTGTTCCCCTTAGTGTTTTTTTGAAATGTGGATCATCATAAGAAGTTAGATCTAGACTATAAGGTGGATGGTCAATTATCGTCTCTCCACGTATTGAAGCTATGACTTCTTTGACATCTTGGATTTCTGTTCAGGACCCGTGACGACTTTTCCAATAAAGGGTGCTCCAACAAGAGCGGAAAATAATATAATTACAAGTAAAACACAGTTTTTCTAAGATTGATTTATTCATAATGTAGACATGTGGGTATTATGTATGGAACAACGCACATTTTCAATCACGACCAGGAAATCTCTTATGCAATAATGCCATTGTTTTACAAGATGAGTGGCAAGTGGCACAGTACTGTTGGAACCACATGTTCTCGAGTTTCCATTTGGGGGTACAAAAAACTGGTTTATAATGCCCCGATACCGTTCCTCATTCACTGTTTGTGCATTCCTAGCGCCATCTTCAAAAGAATCTATTGTATAGAAATAAATCTTTTTTTTTTGTACTGCTATAATTTCATCATATTTTTCTTATAATTGGATTCTTTTTTCTTTTGTTAATTCTGTTGGGTAAATAAAGCTTATTATTATTGTTGTTATTATTATTTTCTCGTGTTGCGCATTAATGTGTTCATGTATCTGCAAAGTTTAATCACTCGATTTTTCTAACAGACGAAAAAGTTTTTAATGCTCTTAAGATGATATAAAACAACTTTCTGAAGCTATAGGAAATTCAATTCTCCAGTCTTATTCATACGACGTCGTTGACGACAAAAAAAAATTGTATGATAATTAAGGTGTAATACGCTGTGAAATTATGGAAAAGGTCGCATTAGTTCCACTTAAAAGATGATTTAATAAGAAGGTATTAACATATAATGGTATGATAGTCATCCTACGTTCTAATTGAATTTTTTTCCCCTGAAATTAAAGTAATTTCTACGCTATCTAGTTAATTATATCTAAATACGTAATAACTACAAAACTAATTTAAAATGTTTCTCTGTAGTATTTACTGTGCAAGTTTTTTCAAATAAATAAAAATCAAATATTTCACTAAATTGAAGTACAGACGTTACGCTTCGACAAATCAGAGCTTGCTAAAAGATTTTTAAATACCAACAAACTAGGTGTAAAATAATGAACATTTACGTTTGCGGTTTCATATTATTCCAACAAACATACCGACATTTTTTTCATTGTTCTAAGTTTCCAAACCCGAGTGCATGTTTCTGTACTACAACATTTCTTTGCGAAACTAGCAAGATATCTAATATCTAAGTTTTTATTCATAAAAGTAAAATAAACTTAAAAATATCTCCTCCAGTAATATATATAAATTATTACTCCAATGTTTAAACAATTTCTGCGACAAAAATTTAGACGCTCTGTTGCTAATGTAAAACAAAAATCAACAAATGAGTGATCGGTAATGCGTAGATCCTCCATTGTTCTTAATCACTTGCAATAGTCTGTTATTAATAGGTTTATATAAATTTAACACATAATTTTGAGGGATATTCTGCCATTCAGTCACTATTGAAGTTTTCAGTTCCTGTACCGTGAAATATTGACGGCCTCCGCCATACACGCGACGTGCCAATTCGCCCCACATGTTTTCAATAATGTTTACGTCTGGTGACTGTGCCGGCCACTGTAAAGTTTTAATCTTCTTCCCTTTAAACCATTCAGTAATGGTTTCTGCTTTATGAATTGGCGCGTTATCTTGCTGAAAAACAAAATTGCGTCCGGCCCATTGGTTTCCAAAACGTAGAAGATTGTCACGCAATAAGTCTTTATACGTCACAGATGTCATTTTGTTTGTGCAAAACACTATCCCACTCTTACCGCGAAATCCAATCGCTGCCCATATCATCACAGATCCACCCCCTAATTGTCTGCTCATTTTCACTTTTGGTTCCTTTCTCAGATCATGATAATAATGCGAGTACCCATCCGGACCGTTCAAATTAAAACGTTTCTCATCGGAAAATATAACTTTTTCCCATTGTTTCTTCCAGGATACGTGTTCTTCAGCAAATCTCAACCTCGCTTCTTTATGTTTCGCCGAAAGTGGCAGTTTTCTCAACATTTTCATTTCGTCCGTGATATTACCGGTGACGCCTTTAAAATCCTTTGAACATTACGCACGTGCGGTTGTACCCTCGCCTGTTCTGCAATAACTCTCGCCGACGCAGAAGAATTGGATGCACACCGCAATATCATGCGTTTATCCCGCTCACTTACAGATTTCGGTCGCCCCTGGCCTTTTGGTTTGCCGTAATTTTCCGGATCTTTTAGGAAATTTCTAACGGAATGATCGCTTCTTCGTAACCGACGAGCAATTTCCTTCTTACTAACATCATCCTGGTGCCAGGCTAGAACTTTACCCCTTTCTATCAAGGATAATTGCTTTTTTCTACTCATATACGCAAACACTTTATAAAATATAATTTCTCGTGGTGAAATGTGTACACTTTACCAGCATAACCGCTGCATATAAAGAGAAGTATGAAATTAAAACATTTTTGCTTATATTAAGGTAATAAATGCATAGGGTCTAAATTTTTGTCGCATTTAAAATTCCTATTATGATCTGGGAAAATCTCAATTACCCCTCATAAAGCAATAAATACCCAGAAATATCTGTAAATGGACTATTTACATAACAAGTATTAATAACCCTCATTTACATTTTATATAATGTCTATAAACTGTGTTTCGTAAATAGAAACGATACCGCGTCTATGTTTTTGTCGGGTAGCGTATGTGAAAAGGTAAATAATAATCAAAAAACATAAAAAAATTGATATAATAATGAGAATACATGTTTATCTAGACGGTGCATCCCAAAGAATAAAACATAGAATTAGTACTTCTATATGTAACCTTGAACCTGTTTTCAAAACCATCTCGTTGAAAATGATCGATGGCAGGTATCGTATGCTAATGATAGCAAATTCTTAACATTGAAATAGCATTTTGTATATGCAAACGAGATGTCTGTAGTACTACAATAGATAAGAACGGCGTAACATTTAAATATTGACGGTGTTTTAATTAAAATAGGCGTTGTCGCATTTTTATGATGCTATTATACCGTAGTGTTCACGTCTCTATGTAAATATTGAAAAGGAAAAATATAAAGCGGGGTGTGTCTCACTTATTCTACCATCTGTATTTTCCGTTTCATATATTTACATAGCGGATTGAGCAGTATGGTATAACACCCACGAGAAGAAATAAGTAGGCGAGCGAAAGAAAAACACACATCCAACAGTGCGAGCGTGGCTATTAAGACGATACAAAGAGTAACGTAAGCTTTGGCCTGCCCCAGTAAAAGATGGGGGATCAGGTACACCTGCGTCTAAAAGTATTTCTTTAGAAGCTGCTGAAATGCCAGTGTGTGCTATTGTCCAAATGAAGATTACGTCGTTATTTCTTTTTCTGCACTCAGCTATGAATTTGGAGGAAGTCTTTCTCACCTCAAGAGCTTGCAATGCAGCTTGGCTATCAAAGATCATTTTACCGACTTATTCTTGTACGATGTATCTGGATAGCCAAATCTTGTCCAGAATTTTTATTCAAATGCAGGTTCGCTTGTTCCGCAGCAATTACATCGAAGTAATCGCATGTATCCCGGCTTCCTTTTCTTCCCTTTATATATGTAGTATATGAAGGGAAGTATAAGCCAGGAAAATTTCAAGCGCCGATCTTGGTGTGGTACTCAAACCACAAGTGACCGTTAGACTGGCTATTCTCTGTAACAAGGTGAGTTTAGCTTTCGCTACAACCTGTTAGGTGCTCTTCTAGCAGACAGCGGCGCCGTAGTGATCATAGGACGAACCATTCTCACATACGTCCATCCAATAACGTTCTCTTGGGGATATTCTCCACGTTTTATCATAAAGCGTACGACATCTAAAGTGATATATTGTCTTTACGAATTAGTTTATTCAGATGAGGATTCCAGGAATGTCTTGTCAAGCCAAGTCCCTAGATCAGCCCCTTTAGTTTTCTTCTTATGAATGGAGGAGTTTTGTACGAGTTAGTGAGAGGGTATTTAACTGTTTCTATTGTTTCAGTATCGAAATTAAAAAATTCAGGAATTGCTGGAAAATAAGGAAATATCAATTCTATTTAGAGAGCTCAATGATCTAATATTAATTGAGAGTTCACACGCAACAGACTTTCTATAATAGGTATCATATACGTTATAATTATTTTTACATTTACGGCCATTCAGTCATAATGACTGGACAAAATATTTTATTAATTAAATATGGACGTTTCAATGGAATGTCTGCAGTTATTGTCCTTAAGTTAAAATCAAACAGTTCAATGATTGGCATGATTATGTTTTTTTTCAGAAAAATAGTATAATTTAACGGTTCTCCCGCCAATAATATACGTATAATTAACTCATATTAACTCTAACGTTATTTTCTTTAACAAAGTTGTGACGCAACAGTTCACAGAGCGCTTCAAGCAAATTCTGCAATCGAATTCATAGATCCTATCGGAGATTTTGAAGTATCAAGACCTTGGGTTCTGCCGTGAAAGTAAAAATTGGATGGAAGAAATGTTGAATTGAATTATTTATTAATTACGTCAGACGTTTTGTAAGATAATACACTAGAAGTAGAATTTTTTTATACGGTCCGCTTTTAGCCGCCAAAGCAAAAGCTTATCCCTAAAAACATGATTTATGGCAAGAAAAAAAATTGCGAGCAAATTATTCTGGTTATAGTTATAAATAAATGGATAATATAATAATATAATAAAGGGAAATAAAACGCTATTACACCGGAGTAAAGAGAGTAAAGACTGAGAAATCTACTATTATATATTCTGATCAAATTACAAATTGTTGAGCAAACTTATTACGTGATGCGTAGAGACCATGACGAATATAAAAAGGAGAATAGGAATTGTGTGCACATGTAGTACGGTTTTAAATAATTTTTATTTCTTTCCGCATTTTTTTAACAATTTACAGAATATACAGTGTGTATATACACTGGTATTCAAGATATAACGCGGTTGTTATATACGGTAATAGAAATCTTCAAGTAGTTTAAATGATATAAAATACGAAAATTAAGTTTAAAGTTGACTTTAAAAAGTCCCACCGCCGACTTCAATACATTTTCAAATTCTCTTAATAAAATTACGTGTAGCTATTCTTCAGAAGGTTCTAATTTCACCCTAGCTCCCAAACATATCTCCACAGAAGACGCTGGAGTATAAAGTGCTCTTATCGAGACTTCAGACCGTAGCTGACCCCCTCACATATACCACCGATTCCATCTTACAGCAATCCAGATCCGTCTAAACCAAATTTATTCCAACTTTTTGCTTTGATATCCCTCGATTCGAATCCGGATATGGTCACACTCAAATCTGACAAAGGTAATGCCGCAGTAGTTTTCAATACCAAAGATTACAACGGTAACCCAATGCAGGATACCACCTATCGCACCTTACTTGTGTCGTGACCCGACCCCACACATCCAAATGGAAATAAGAGCCGTCGTCAAGCGCTTTTCGACTCTCGAAGACATCCAAAAGATTCCTACAGAATTCCTACAGACTGCAAGGCAACCGAATTTTATGGTCTAAAATCCACAAGCCCCCTTCGCCCTGTGAGTCATCGACAGTCCGACCTTCGAATTGGCTAAACATTTGAACAAACTTCTAAAACTAGGGCTTTAGAAGTTTGGTCAGATGTAGGCATCGGCGGCATAGATTCTTTATGTTAATTTCTTTACCGAGTACCTACAAGTAAATATTCAAGCAATTCTTAGAAGTGTTTGTGTCTCGATTTTATGTTTTCTCAGACGCCCACCTTCATGCCATTTCAAATAAGATTGTAATTATCCTTTTGCTTATATTAAAACGATTTCTACATTTGGAAAAATCTTCGTGCTTCGCTCTTCTGACCAAGGCTGTACATATATTTTTGGAACGCCGAATACATTATTAACTTCGGTACGTTGTGCGGAATTTTGATTTTTTTAAACCTAAAATAAGCGGAATAACACTGCCAGAAACAAACTACTTTTGTTTTACTTTAAATTCTTTCAGATCATGTTAGCGTATAATTCATGATTCATGAGCCATTTACAACTAATCTGGGTAAATTAAGAACTTTCACAAACGGAAGTGATTTAGAACTTCAGAAATTAACTTAATTAAAAATCTAACGGTTGCTTGCATATATTTGACGTAGAAAATAAATTGAATTAATGGCGAAGACATTTAGCAAAAATATCATTATAGTTCAATGGTGCTGACTCACCACTTACTTATTGAGAGGAGATTCTTTTCTGTAGCAAGTAGAAGTGAAAGTATCACAAGGTATAGAAGGTGCATTGCGAGATTTTGATATAATTTGGCCAGAAGTAATTCATTTATTATACCTATTTAACTGACAGAAATGTATAATTATTATACACTGTAAATATTAAAAAAACATTATTATACATCTGACAGGTGTTTGAAGAAAACTTTCCTTTTTATTATGGTTAAAAAGTAGTAATATAAAAATGATGCGTAAGCTATGCAGTAAATTCTTGGCAATGCTGTAAATTATTGTAAATTGCTCATTTCCCGACAAATCTATCTGTCGTTCTTAAATAAAAACAGTTTGAATACATAGAAATGTAATTTCTATGTGTGCAAAGATAAATAGAAATTTATTATACAACTATAGCGGAGTGGTGTGGCGTTGTCTCGAGGTATCGGGTTCAAACCCTGGGCTCGCAATTCTCAGAATAAGGTTTTCCGTAGTTTCCCTTATTCCAAAGTTTTGCGCAATGCAGAGGGTGAACATCTCATGGCCGCCTGATACCCTCTATAGTTGATGATGATGTCTATTATTATTATTATAAACACGTATTTCGGATTAATGCAAACACGTCTGTAATATTACGTAATACTTACTAATTTTTAGATAAGATATGTGTTAAAAGGATAAAAGGTATTATGAAATATTTTTTTGTGTTATGTATTCTACTTTTATATTTATTATTCATACTGGATGTAAATTATTTCAGCTTTTGATCGGACATTCAGCTGATTGGAACAGCAACCTACAATATTTGGAGGAAAAATGAGCTCTTTATAATTTGTTTTTTGTTACAGAAAATCTAGCGCCTTCAGAATTGAAAAAGTTAAGAAATAAACAAAGAAAAGCTAGAAGAAAAGCGGAACAGGAGAGTGCGCAAGCGGCGCAAGCTCAAGTTAAAAGAGACCAACACCATAAGTCAAAGCAACAAGGTGATATTGAAGCGGACGCTCCCCAATTAGATGAACTTATCCCGGAAAAATTAGCGAAGGTAATATTCAATAACAAAGAGTGCTACTGAATTGAAAAGTTGTTTATTGTAGGTAGAAGAACCTTTAGAACAGGCAATCAAATTTCTACAGCCTTTGCAGACATTAGCAAAGCACAGAATAGAAACGCATCTCATGGCTTTTGAAGTGTATTACAGAAAAAGTAAATACAAAACGCTTATTCACCAAAATGCGCGAACTGTGAATATACACGCGATTCCTAAAATTTTATTATTAAGATTACCTTATGCCTTCTTTAAGGTGTTTATTCACGCTTTACACATTTTACATATGTATGCATGTATTATATTTGTATGTGAATTTCGTTTCTTTTTAGAGAAAGATCTCCTAATGCTACAATCAATAAAACGCGCATACAAACTGGATCCGGAACATCCTAAGCTCCATTCTTGTTTAACTCGTTTCTCGGAAGTTCTAAATCGGAACAAAGACAACTGGGATCCTATAATTCTCGAAGTCATACATCGAGAAGTCGAACCGTTCTTCAAAGGTAAAGACGGCAACCAAATGAACAAGGAATTTTTGGAATCAAATTCGAATAGGCTGGAAGCTAGTTTAGAGGGCGCCAAAATTATGTACTATCTCGATCCGAAAAGCCTAAGTACCGCACTTAGTCTCGTTACCAGCTTAGACAATAAATTTGTAGATATAAATATTGATGTAAGTATAATTATTTATGTAATGCAGCATAAACTTGCCATATCAATTTCTATATGAATTAATTGAAATAAAGAAAGAATAAGTTAAAGCAAGTGGGAACTGGAGTGTTATTACAGTACCGTGAAAATTAATTGGAACAAAATGAAATTTAATGTCAGTGTCAAATTGATACTTAGTAGAAGTGATTTATTTTGTTTGGACTCCATAATTTAAAAAAATATTAACCATGAATATCTTGTCAGCAAAACACGAACGGATAATCACGCTTGCTGAGCACACTTCTATGTCGTATCGACAAATAACGGAGAATGTTGGAATTCACCTAGCATCCCTCGAAAGGGCAAATGAACAGTAATTCGTGTCTGTTTTCATGATGAACAGATTGAAGGAAGAAGCTGCTGAAACCTTGTAACATATGTTTATTCAATATTAAAACCGTAAATTTATTGTTTTAATACTGTTTTTTCTTTTTTTTTTGTATACTTATGCCGACAAAGAAATTTTTGAGGAAGATATCACTTTATTCCAATTAATTTGTACAATACTGTATGTGTAAACAAATGGTTTAATTCTAATAATACATCTTCTGTTCCAGGCCTGTACAAATGTATTAAATTCGTTGAAACGTGGGGATTTTGGAAAATGTGAAGCAGAAACGGAAGAATTCAGAAAGAAATGTCACAATCATTTCCCGTACAGTGTCGCTTTTAAATCTGCGAATGATACATCAATAAATGACAGCAGCTGCACATCACCCGAAGAAGTGTCTTACAACACAAGTTGTTGACATATTCCTTCCACCAAAATAGTGTTTCAGGATATAATTGCTATGGAATGCTAGGGTGCCGATTTTGTCTTTATTGATGACAACAATAGCACTGTTTATAACTACACGTATCCTATTAAAATTATATTTTTAAAAGTTGTTTACTTTTTTAATTGCTAATTTTTTTATTGAGTCATTATGGTATTTATTTCGCTGACGAACTTTTTTAAATTATTGTATCAAGTGTATTGTAAAATGGAAGAATTACAATAATGTTATTACAATTTTTTTCTGTTTTGCTTCTGTTATATATATATATTGTTTATGTATAGAATAAATTATGAATTTTCATTAATACTTAACATTTCTAATAATTTGTATTGCATACTAAGTATGCTCGGATATATATATTAGTAATAATGGAGTCAATATCGAGCCAGTGAGCTTGAATCTTATCAAAATTCAAACGTTTTATATTAATGAAATTGATTTCCTTTTTATAGTCGTTGAGGGATAGTACAGCGTTATAATGATTATGCCTTATCTAAATTATCTACGATTTACCGTTATATCTCACTATTCAGTACATTTTAAATAGTATACATTTTCGTGATATAGAGATGAGTCAGTGTTCCTTTTTGTGGATAGAGGAAATTTTGTGTTCATTTTTGGGTTTTTATGCATATATTGAAATAAACATTATAAGTTAACAGTTTTTAAATCAATTGTAATATGACTTATTCATTATGAATACTTAATAAAAAAATTGTATATAGTGATCTTGTTGAATATTTCGTTTTTTATATTACCTGTCTTTATACAAACATTAATGTAAATCTGTAATTAAACGGTAAACTTCTTATACCCTTAGTTTTAGTGTATATATTAGCATTTTGAAAAGTTCACAGCCCCTATTGGCTTCAATATATATGTTCTTCCTAATTTTCACGGCTCTCCTTTTAAATAATAAAATAATAATAATATTGTCGCGCTGGAGAAATAGAGAGTGAAAGCAACTAATAAATGATAGCTTTGAATTGGTGTTATTCAAGTAAAGCAGTTTGTTTTATAATAATAAAATATTAAACAACTTTATCAGTTCTTCCGAACTGGTGTCATAGATTTCTTTAAATGTACCTGCTGGTTCTGTGAAAAGTCACGTTCTTTTCGACAATCCGTTTTTCAGGACTAGCAATGCAGCTAATTCGCCAATCGCTAGTCTTTCGCACACATACAATGATCGATGCTCTCGCGATGTTTTTTGTTGCGTTTATTGCGTGTCATTAACTGTAATTTATACACTATAGTCTGGACGATAACTTATAACTGAAGTTCGCCACTTTCCGTGCGCTTCACAGGCGTCCGTGTGGTAGTGGTCGTTCGAGTGTGTGATTCGTAATATATGCGCAAGCGATCTTATTGCAGTAGTAACGCATACAGTACGTGTTAGAATGCGCACGAGCGTAGCAAAGTGCTGCATATACGTTATACGTAATAAAAGGTCCTCGATAAGTGGATCAAGGAAACGACCATATTTTTTATATATCGGGTACTCCATCTCACACGCCCAACACAACTGAAATCACTGATTTTTCTTATACAAACAACGCTGTTATAACATGTATTAATCTTATGTTTATGCATATTGGTTTAATAGCAGAAAACCAAATACATGTTTCATTCTTCCAGATCGAATAAATTTCTCTACTTCTATACTTACATCGGTAACAAGGTTGTCTTCTGTCCCCACTCTATCACATAGTCTAACATGCGAAGCATAAATTTGCGAATATATTACGAATCGCACATCCGTACGATCACTCCCACACCGACGTCAGTGAAGCGCACAGAAAGTGGCGAACTTTACTTATAACATTTTATTCGTGGATATCGTGTTGGGTTCGTCCCGAACAAATAAAATAAAAATACTTATAGTTTATGATACTTTTGCGAACAACACGCTCAGATTTCGTTAATTCGTCAGTTTTACTATTGTTGATGTATATGTATCAAGCTCTAACAAAACAAAAAATACTTGTTCTAACGCCAAAACTCGTACTAATAAATCTACAAAGATACTAGAGCGACTATATTACGCATCTATTTTTTTTGGTGTTCGATTTTAATGTAGATATTAGGATTTTCTAGAGGTATCCAATACATATGAGCAAGGCTTGTATTATTGGCCTTGAGTCTCCATTATTAACTAAAAAAGTATGTTCTATTATGTGTGTCACGCTGTTCAATTACCTTACTACGAATAAAAACATCGTTACATATTCAATTAAATCAACTTATCAAGTTGATATAATTACATTTTAATTGTATGTAAAAGTATGTAAGTTTTCCATCTTCAAGTTTCTGTCTGTATAATGAACAAAAAAATTATGGTATTGACTATTTTATTAGTTAATTAAAACCGATTACTTTACAGCAAATATTAGTAGTCTGTGCCAAATTTCCGACATTTAGAACTAGATTTAAAATCGCAATTTGGTATGGTTTCAGTAATGGACAATGAATCGATTATTTAATACTTTAAAATCATCAAATTGTTAAAAATGCACCCATAAAACGTCCAATTAGCAGCAACGGTGGGTGATGACGTAATTAGGAGGGCACGGACGTCAATTCGATTGCCTCGTGTATTTTCCTTACACACAACGGAAATGTGCGAAGAAATCGCATTGTTGTCCGATAGATTATAGTTAGTAGTTTTAGTAAAGTCAATAACGTCTTTGTGGAATATTTTATTAAACACGTTACAAATAACATAACTAACACCATATTTTATAACGTACGTAAATACTGACACTAAACTAACTTAAAAGTGAGGAGACTAAAACAAAAATAAATGATCCCGCGATTGCCCACAATACTTTCTATTGGAAAAAAATTATTCGTGTATATAAAAGAGATGACAATACGTAAAACAGAACTAAATGTAAACGGGATGTCAGTACTAGACAAAAATAACAAAATTCAACACGGAAAATCGCGTTACTGTTGTGCTACTTGTGGTGGAGCCAGCTTGCAAGCTATCATGACGATACGCCGCAAAATCTGTCCTATAATACCAGGCATCGATGGTTTCGCAGCTGTTGTTTCTAAAAGCACCCGTAGTTCATGGAACATATTTCTTGTGTAGGGATTACGTCGGGATGTATATCTTTGAACTAAGAAGTGGTAGTATATGAATGGTGTTAGAAGTCCAGCTTTGCCCCTGGTAATCAGAAAATGTTATAAGTGAAAAATTTACTGAAATATAATTGTTTCTGTCAAAACACCCCCTGAATCCGTAGCAGCCCGTAGGATCTATTACTATAATTTATATTCAATAACTTTGAGGAATTTCATATTTGGGAAATAAGTCCTAGTTGGTCTGAAACTTATTTTTTAAATTCCAACTCAAACAATTTTTTGCCCATCATACCTATGGTCGACTCCATTCATGGACATACTGTATATGTGCACTTTCTCCTATACAGATTTCCATTTGAACCTACTTAATTTTTAAACTTTCTACCATATTTCCTGCTACATGCATACTTACATTAATATGAGTACGACAGTCATCGGCATCAGCATAATTTCTGTAAAAGCGGCAAGTCTAAGAATGTTTCTTGATTGAAATTCTACTATCGAGATTAAAAGTCTTGCACCCCACCAAGCATTTTGTCCAAGGGACTAAAAATTTATATCAGCTAATTATTGCAAAATAAACTAGCTTCAAAATACATACATCCAATAATGTAAGTGAATAACTGGCAGCATGTAGAATTGCAAATAGTAAAATTGGTATCAATACCACTGAAAAATGTATAGGTTAATAATGTGATTAAAATCCCAAGTATACTCACATGTGATAGGAGCAACATATAAAAATATTAAAGAGTAAAATAGGTAATGGCAACTATCTTCTTTGACGAGCTCTCTTAAAAACGTTGTGGTAAATTGCACCCTGCCCAAACGTTGATGTAATCGCAGGGCACTGATTGCGGCATTTGATAGCAACGCTTTATAATATGCATTGTATGGATTCCTTAAAAAGAAATAGAAATAATTTACATAAATATGTGTGTCAAAACCAGTTTCATCATTTGGTTAATAATCTAAATGCTGGGTTCAAGGATAAATATATAATATGCTTAATAGATTATCAATTGCAAAAGTGAATAATTGATTAAGAGAGACAATTAAATTAGCAATACTTACAACAATAAACTTTATACTTCAAAACAATACTTTGTTATTTGTCAACTTACCCAAAAATTGGAAATATGTATCCGAGTGTAAATATAATTGTTAAAACGCGAATACATAATAACGCTACATCAATTTTATGTTCTAAAACATGAGCTTTCAAGGCGTTAAATTTTAACCCTCTCTGCGCCGTGCTCCCATCTGATGTACTCGATTCACTCATTATAAGCTACGGAAGAAGAATGTTAATCGCCTGATCAAAGTAACGATAAAATTCATAAAATGTACCTTAGCAATAAATCCGACTAACGAAACCCGTTACTCAAGAAAAATATGTCATGACATGCATGAAGTTACTACCGTAAAAAAAACGTCAACTGACAGCTACGTAAATGCTGCTACCACGATTACATCAAAGGTTGCCACAACAACGACTTTACCGGCGTAAATTCTAACCATAGACTAATCAAAAACGTGTTGAAACTCGCAAGGTCTAATTCAGTTTATTTGGGTAAAAAAGAGGTAACATCGAAACATTTATGAACAGATTCATATAGGTACATGTATATACATATTGCATTGAAATAACTACTGGTTCCTAAGAAGCGGTTTAAATTCGAGAAAAAACGAAAACAATAAACACGAAAGTAGAGGGAAAAGCCAAAGAAAAAAAAAATAGGTAAGAAAACTGAACAATATGATAGATGATAGCATTTAACCATAGGGCAAGTGTGTTTTGGTTTTGGCCCAAGTTGCTCAATTTCTACTTCTGGCAAATGACGACTTGCGTGGTTTTTGTTCCCCCCCAAAATGAATTCCTGCAATACTAATTCTACAGCAGATCGCTTTGTTTTTGTTTTTTTATTAAATAAGTACATCAGCAACAGTCGATCTTTTGTTTTTTTATTAGATAGGTACATCAGCAACAGTCGATCTTTTGTTTTTTTATTGGATAGGTATATCAGCAACAGTCGATCTTTTGTTTTTTTATTGATTAGTTATTATAGTTATAGTTATTATTAGTTATAAAGAAGTCCACGGTGCGTTTATTTTGCACACACGTATCCTGTAAGCACTTACGCTTAAAATCGCTATTTGTTGTCGTTTCCTTCGAGTCTTAGGCGCTCATATGAAATAGCTCCGTTCACTTTGCCACTATTTCTACTGATTATGTACGGTGCTTAATCAGTAGAAATAATGGCAAATATGAACAAGACAAATAGAAAAAAAATTATTTCTACTCACTTTTGTAAATACAATTACATACAATAGAAAATTATATTAAATATTTGTGCTTTGATATAAAAGCGCTTATAGCGCTCTCGCCTTTGCTGCCCTAAAAGCGCCTGTGAGCGAATGTTATGACGCAATATAGACATAGTCATAACTGCATTTATTAGTGCTCGCACTCTCAAAAGAAACGGTCATGCAAACGCTTAAAGTGTATGAGCACCCACAATGAACGCACCTCTAGTCAATAATGATAGCAAGGACTGTGGCGTAGTATGGTGAACAACGCATAAGTATCGGCAACCTCCGCACCACACAAGTTTAATTTATTATATAGTAATATAATAATTAGTCCGGGACGGCCGTTTCGAGGACACGAATGGTCTTCATCATCAACCGGTGACCGCTCACCGGCCGTTTCGAGGACCATTCGTGTCCTCGAAACGGCCGTCCCGGACTAATTATTATATTACTATATAATAAATTAAACTTGTGTGGTGCGGAGGGTGCCGATACTTATGTGTTGTTGCACCTCTAGTCGTTAGTTGGTTGCATTGTTTGCAGCTGGCATAGTGTAACTTGTCAGCCAATTGTAATTGCTATCGCCACGCGCATCCTAAACTAATTGGAGACCGTTTACTGCTGCAATGCGCGTTTTACTACGTTTTGGAAGATTGGCTGCCGTATTCTTCCTATAATATGACTGGGAAGTCGTGGAATTCCTTCCTAAATTCTATTTCGATGCCTATCCTATGGAATTGGATCCTTCATTCTAGAGTCTGTTTAGGTCTATTCTATATTTTATTCTCTGAAGGGCGTCTACTGCATGATATGATTTTCTTTCATTTGATCTAAAATGTTCTAATCTGTCTTGAACTAGCTCTGATTTTATTTTGTACCTCTTCTCTTCTTCCTTAGGTACATATTTATCAAATACTGAAGACATCTGTGCAAAAATGGGGCGTTGCTCCGTCGTATGACGCCACTTTCCACGGAAAAAGGTTTGTAACTTTGAAACCTAAAATTATCGTGTAATTTAGAAACTAGTAAGAAAGTTACATTCTTACGCGGGAGGGAACTTCAATTGCGACACATCTTATTTAGCAATATCAGCAAAAATCAACTTTTTAGTTTAACTCTTGGAAGAGACACAAATCTCAAAAAGTGGTACCATAAAAAATAACCACGATAAACTGTGATTCATCTTTTCACAACATTTCACAGCTAGTAAAACAGCCAGCAGAGCACTGTCTGCTAAAATTTGTAAGTTCTAAATCTCCAATGCATACTGTAGAGGTAGTACAATTTTCGTACCATCGTCACATTTTTGTTTAGAAAGATGTGGTGTAAAAATTATACCGCCACAACTCAAAGAATTAAATGAACCAAGCTAGAACGTGTACACGCCTAATTTTAAATGTAAATTCTAATAAACACTCGTTGGATCATGTTTTGGTGTCTAACTACTAAATGTTATTCGATATTGTTGTAATATATTTATTTTTTTTTAAGCGGAAGTATCTTACACATTAGAAAGCTTTTCTTATTTCTAGCTGAGGATGTATTGCAATAATAGTGCTACGAATATACAATATTTATTACAAGTTTCCAGTAAGGAAATTAGATTTATAAATATCAATTGCAAATGCCTGCATAAAATAAAACCACACATAATGTAAAAATATCTGGTTTTATTGTACAATAACTAGTCTTTGCTTAAAAATAAATTTGGATAAAAGCGCAATCCTTCGATCGATTCATCCCTACAGCATTTGCCACAAGTTTCAGTTACCATTAATCGCTGTCTTGCCAATATAATTGAAATATTTAAAAGCCTTGCTAATTCTTCAGCAGTAACCGATCCCTTCTCCTCGATCTGCAATAAATACAAAGTAAGAAAAAGCGGGCTAGCCCTGACGATTTTACTTACCAATTCGCTTGTAATGTTTGCAACATTCTCGTTATCTAATGTTTGTAATTGCAACACTTTTACTCCTGAATCAAATTGGTATAGTTTTAGCGGTAAATTTAAAGAATGCATAATTCTGCAGGCATTAAGTAAATCTTCAGGTGATAATAATTCTAAACCTCTTGCTCTATTTACTCTACAAAATACGTCCGTTAACGCCATCATTCCACCTACATCGGCGATTGGTTCCGCAATTATCTCTGATATTTGTTTTGCAAGGCTTCTATAGTACTGATTATCGGATTTATAACTATCTCTCGTTACAGGATCGTCGATGCCTAGACTCAATAAGTACGACTTGAACCTTACAGTTTCATCTTCAGTTATGTCACCTTGTTTTTCCTGAAATTAATACTTTTGAAATTTTGCAGAACTACTGATAGACGCTGTTTTTAGTTCTTAGGTTACCGAATATTTTTCGTACATTGACAGAATTACATTCTGCTGCATGGAGCGTCAAGTATGAATATACCGAAACCTTTTAAACAAGTCACAATTGTACCTACTTTCAACATTTGATTTTTAGAATGACAAAATCCTATTATTAAAAATAACAAAAAATTACATTGTCCTACACACTTGCTGAGTGGTGCGGCATCAAGTTATATGATTTGCATTTTACATGCGATACAAGGCTACCGAGTAGAGGTACATTCAGAACTACATATATTCGTTAAAA
Organism: Marronus borbonicus; assembly: GCA_902655005.2. Taxonomy (NCBI): domain Eukaryota; kingdom Metazoa; phylum Arthropoda; class Insecta; order Coleoptera; family Scarabaeidae; genus Marronus; species Marronus borbonicus. The sequence goes on along the minus strand of LR737381.1, from coordinate 29,690,664 downwards.
AATACAAAAAAGGTCTTTAACCTTCAAGGTTGTTCAGTTCACTACCAAGTATTCATTAAAAACTTATTTCTTTTAAAAAAAATTCAATTCTAAGAATTTTGCAAAATGGAACATTATGAATTTCTCTTTGTGCGGCAGTTACAGTGTATCGGAAGAAATATTACATCAACAATTTAAGCTAGTAATGATCAAAGTACAACTACACTAATAATTTGTGTTATTTTCAATAATTAAACAGAAATCTTTGAAGTATTTTCTGAAAGTTAATCATTTATAATACCTTTATTTTGGCTGAAATGTTGTTTGATAAGCGCACCATATCTTTCGCCATCGTCATTAACTTATCCAAGTCTTGAAATGCAATTGAGATACTTTTATCTGTAGCTTTTTGTTTTTCCTGTATACTTCGTTCAATACCAACAATACCAGTTCGTAATTTAATTTGGGGAGTCTTCCTTACACTTTGTTCAATTTTGATTTCCCATCTTCTTTCTTGCAAGCAGTCGTGAATTATCGACATAATATTTTTCCGATATCCTTCTCTAAATGATAACTTAATATAATCGTAAAGACTACTCGTTTGCGGTCCTTCATTTCTATCTGGCTGTGGATCACGTAAATGAAGAACAACTTTCTTGGATTTACTGAAACTAAATGTGCTTGGACTTTCTTCTTGAATATATTTTATTAGGAACAAGGGTAAAGATAAAATTAATTTTTCAGCTTCCAATTCACCCGGGTTACACCATATCAATCGATGTGTACTAATACGTACTTCACCACCTTCGAAGACTGTCTAAAAAATTATGTATAGCAGCTGAAGTAGAAATACGTATCGTTAGGAGCTACCTTCTGATCACCATCGTATAAGCGTACATTTACCTCTTCTGCAACAATATATTCGTTTACCATCAATGAGGATTCCGTATACTCAAATCTATTCATTTTTATTCAAGTTTATGTCCAGTCTATTTACCTAACCTCAATTAATTAGAGACTTGACATTTAGTGAAAAATATTTGGATTATATAGGTGTGGTTACAGTGACAACCAAAAATTTATGTTCAATTGACCAAATTTTTACAATCTTCCGTATATTTTCAAATGCTTGTTCTGTTTATGAAAATAGCAACTTAGATAATTATTGTTTGCAAAAAAAAAACACTAAGATCTTTATGGTAAACAACACATAAGTATCGGCAACCTCCGCATCACACAAGTTTAATTAATTATATAATAATCCGGGACAGCCGTTTCGAGGACACGAATGGTCTTCATTATCAACCGGTAACCGAATGATGTGAATTCTAAGTGCCTATTTCTACCCTTTACACGCTTTAAAACTACGACATGCGAAAAACACGGATAGATAAACGGGAAGGTCTCTTTTATAACCTACAATATAAACCATGCGCCAGCCTTACTGCAAAAGGTCCAGAAGAACAGAGTACGACAATCAATTTCAAGTTTCCTAATTACTTAATACTATGCCCCGGTTTCATTAATACGTTGTACTACACTAGACGCGTCCAATCCTCCATAGCGATAACTCCTTATATGTTCTTTAAATCTAGTGCCTATCGCTCTTTTCGTTTGACCAATACAGGCTGTATTACAGTCACTACATGCAATTTTATAAATTTCCGACCTTTCTCATAAGGACGGGTTCCTGTTGCCTATTGGTTCCCCGAGAGTCGGCAAAACACGAGTCTATCTAGTCTCTGCTGCGCCCGGAAAGTGTATTCGTTTCTGCAGGCTTAATACGGTTTGGATTGATGATAGGGAATTGGCGGCGTGCTTTGTTATGTTCGACGAGTATTAATAGATTTCCGACATTATTTTTGAATATTTCTTTTTTCTTTCTTTTTTTCTAGATACGGTATTACGTTTATTTATTATTTTTGGAGGTTTTTTTTTTTTTTATATATATACCTTGGAGTACCATGTTTAGTTATTACTTTTGAAGTATTTTTTTTTATACTTGGAGTATCACGTTAATTTATTATTTAAAAAAATTTTTTTTTAGATACTTAGAATATCACCTACATTTATTGTTTGTGTAGTTTTTTTTAGGTTTTAGATACTTAGAGTATCACGTTAATTTATTATTTATGAAGTTTCTTTGTTTTACATATTGTTTAGAGCATTACGTTTATTTATTATTTGTGGTTTCTTTTTTTTTAAATAAAAGTGGTAAATTCCCGTTTTAATTTTATAATTTCGCTTTTATCTCTCGGAGATATTTTTCTTTGTATTAAACTTTATTTTATTTCATTTATTTCGTAATTTTGATGCTTACAATAAACGTTTAAGTTGTTTTCTTTTAACATAAATGCCATACAGGTATATTATTGCTTGTAAAAGAATAATATGAAATACATGAAAACCCATCAACGTTTCCGTTTTAACTGAATTTAAAATTAGTATTAAAATATAACGATTAAGTAGAAAGTCATTTGTGCCTACAAATACAAACCATAGAATAATATAATATAATAATAAAATATATTAAAATTGTTGGCATCGTTGCAGGTAAATTCCCTGTTTTTTTTGCCATTTTGTGGCGCGAGCTGTTTTTTCAGGTTTTCGCAAGGATTCTACGTATTGTAAAATACATCTACATATTCTAGAAAAAAATTGTCGAACGAGGTAGAGATCATATCTAAAAGTAAAATGTATTTGTATATATACAATATTTATACGAATAATTGTGTCTACCTGTAGTTTTCCTCGACGTTTATTATTAGATTCTGGATTAGATAAGCCATCCATCCATATTTATGGAAATGTTTGCATTTGCGTAACGCAACTAAACATGCGAAATTCCAATTAGTACGTTTAGTAAGTGCTAAGACAGTATTCGTCTATAAAACATACAAAGAATATTCTAGTAAATCGCACTAAATAGAAAGATGTTTTTATATCTATTAATTGTCTCTGAAGTCGGTGCGAGTTTGTTACCTTTATCAAATGATTATTCTGAGAAGTATTCTTTATCACAGTGCATGGTATCTGCTTTAGACTATTTTATTAACTACGGAGAAGTAGTATCGATAGTTATTTCCAGTTTAAATCCTTCGAAGGAATCGACTGTACCCTTCGATTATATTCTATTTAACGATATTTCAACGAAAAATGAAATATCTTACATAATCAAGAAAATTGAAATGTTTAACTCACAAGAAGCGTACACGAAACCCATTGCAGCTTACGTTATACAAATGAGAAGGCTGGAAGAACTTGCCCCATCTGTTAAGTTATTAAGCAAAGAGGTCTCCTGGAACCCACATGCGAATTTTTTCATTGTATCTACGTATACTATGGGGAATATTACGTTAGTTTTACGTAAGATATTTAATATTATGTGGCGCTACCGAATATTGAACGTTGTCTTATTGTTACCAAGCGATGTTGAGAAAGTTTACAACATATACACAGGATATCCAGAAGGAAAGTGTGGTTCTTTTTTGCACATCCACATCATAGATAAATGCAGAGGTGGAAGATTTACAAATAGAAATTGGTTTCCGGATAAAGTGCCTACAGATTTGCACGGTTGCGAAATCAAAGTTATAACTAACATTGTAGAACCTTTCGTTATTTCGGTAGCGCAAAATATGAATAATAGAAAGAATATTGCGCAGATTCAACTTGACGGCGTCGAAATTAAACTGATGAACACGATAGCTGAATACAGTAACTTCACTGTAAATTACAGTTTATCTGGGCTAGCGGATAATCGATACGGAAACATTTTTGAAAATGGTACTTTAACTGGATCTTTTTCAAAATTGCATAGAAAAGAAGTCGATGTGATATTAGGTTACGTGATATCGAGACCACAGACGCAGCAAACATTTGACGTAATAGCATCATATTTCCTCGATTCGCTAGTGTTTTGCGCACAACGGGCAAAACCTTCGAAGAATTTAGTGAATTTAAGTCGAAATCTAGATAATTCAGTTCTATCAATTTTGATAGCATGTTGTTTTATTGTATCGATTATCATTTATTGCACTTCAAAAATCGGAAATAGAGAAGTAGTAATGTATACAGATTGGAAGGAAATCTTAACGAACGTATTTAGAATGGTTATTGGAGTAAGCGTGACAAAGTTACCTGTGACCAACTTAAACCGATTTCTATTAATATTCTGGTTCGTATGTTCTAATTGGTTTCAGCTATTGTTTACGACGATCTTAATGAAATCGTTATCAAGTCCTCATCCCGGACATCAAATATCCAACTTCGAAGAGATTTTAGAATACAAGAAAATTATACAATATTTTTCGCGGTGCAAATATTTCTTTAATATGCCAAAATTGAACGGAGTTGAAACTATATTATGCGAAAATTATCTAGAATGTTTGAATGAAACTGTTTTGTACGATAAATATGTAACATGCATGCCAAAGTTGAACGTCCAATATCTTTTACACCACTTCCTTGACGCAGATGGTTACCCTGAATTGTACTACTTCGAGGACAACGTTGCCACTTATCCAATTGAAATGTTAATGTGGAAAGGTCATCCTATGAAGCCTAGAATAAATGAATTAGTTAGTAGACTTTTAGCCGGGGGTTTTATTTCGAAATGGAAGAAAGATGTGTTTGACGATTTATTAATCGAACTTAAAATTAAGAATTTCGTTCCTAGTGAAAGAATTGTATTGAAATTATCTCATTTAAGCGTTTACTTTATATTTATTCTTGTTATGTTTTTTGTCTCATGTTTTGTGCTTTTTATTGAATGTTTGGTTTATAAATTTAGAAATAAATATAACAAGTAAAACCAGTTGCAAATGATCATTTGCAACTTTATTGGTAGGTATTGAAATTTATTGCAATAATCTGCAATCATTATTGTTCTTAAGGGTGTCGAATGTCGCAGTGTCATAGTTTTATTTATTTTCTGCTGGTGGTGGTTTCCTGCAACTTAATGTGAAATCGGCTACTCATTTAGCAAAATTCTCAATTATTACATTTTGATGTTATTGTAACATTAAACTTTGTACTCTTTTTATACGTAGATATACAATTTATATAAAACATCGCTGTACCCTTTAATCTAGCATTCATTGATAAATCTGATCGATGATTGAACTGATTTATTTATTATTTATTTATACTATAAGATGTTATAAATGCGTATATGAGGGTTGTCTTTTTTTTGTTTTTAGTTTTGCATATAGCCATAACAGCAAACAATAGATGGACTTAAAGCGCTTTACTGTTTTTTAAAGTACTCTTCATAAAATACACGTTTTCAGTCTCTCAAACCAACGGTTAAAGAATTGTGTTAGTCATCACTCGAAACAGTCAGCCGTTTTAAAAATATCGGTTGTTTTTTCCAGCGACTGGAGCCGTTGACCACGTAGCCCATTGTTGATTCTAGGGAATTTAATAAAATCGTCAGGACTTCAGGAACGGATATACATCTTTTGCCAGCTTCTTCTTATCTCACAGTAGATTATTGACGCTGGGTTTTGGGTTAGTAGGGTCCGTCGTTGAACCGGCTTAAAGTTTTTCGATACCAATTAACGGGACCCGAAAAATTTCTTGGTTTGAGGTCGATCTTCCTTGATCACTTGACGTCTTTTACGCGCCTATATTCAAAAGTTAGTGCCTAATAAAAAGTTCTTTTAAACAGTTTCATATTTTTTATTTGCGTTAATTTGTATTAATAACACTACAATGAGATTACAACGAGAAAGAAAATTATAAAAATAAAGTAATATAGAGGACATATTAATATATGGAATGATTTCTTTAAAGGGAGATACACCATTTGTAAGCGTTTCTAAACATTTTCTCCCAAGGACTTTTTTGGAAAATTTTCCAGTCTTGAGGCATATATGGCCATTGGAATGGTTGAATGCAGCGTTCCGGGTGCGGCATCATAGCTAAATGTCTTCCATCTTTTGAACATACTCCTGCTAGACCTTCAACGCTTCCATTAGGATTCATTGGGTACGTTTCAGTAGGTACACCGTGGTCGTCAACGTATCTCAGACAGATGCACTTGTCCTTGATAAGATCTTTGTACACACTGTCGTTTTTAAAAACGAATCTACCTTCTCCGTGTGCTACCCAGACACCCAATACGGATTCTTCCATACCTTTCAACATAATAGATTGCGATTTGGTGATTTTAACGGTGCTCCATCGACATTCATATCTTTCAGATCGGTTATGTTCTAGCATAATGTCAGGAGTACCCTGTGCGTTGTCTAAATGACCCACCCAACCAATCAGCGCCATTAATTGACAACCGTTGCACACACCTAAACTGAAGGTATCTGGTCTTGATATGAATTTCTTAAATTGCCGCTGTACTTGTTCGTTGAATAAAATACCTGCAGCCCATCCTTTGGCAGATCCCAGAACATCTGAAAGAAGTAGTTATCCATGAATATGTAACAACACCGAAACGATGATGACTAAACTTACCTGCATAACTGAAGCCACCAGGGAAGATAACACCTCTGAATTCATCTAAAGTTACGACTCCATTCAATAAGTCTTGCATTGTGACATCCCAAACCCGGAAACCTACTCTCACTAATGCCGCGGCCATTTCTCGATCGCCGTTGGTTCCTTCTTCTCGAAGTACGGCAACTTTAATAGGCGCATCTTTCCCGAAGCATTTCGTTAAGTCCGGATCAAAACTTAGCTTGTATTTTGGACCAGTTCTCATACCTAGTGACTCGTATTCAGTTTCCGCGCACTCTCTAAGGGTCTGCCGTAATTCCAAATGATAGCTGGTATCTTCCCACATCTTCATCAACGGTAACACGCTGCTTTCGATGCAGGAGTTGTTTACAGAAATAGCTATCTTAGACTGCATCCCAAAACCAATACTTTTGCCTATTTTATACACAGGCGCGTGATGTTTTTCAAATACGGATAAACAGTGTTTAACATCACTATCCATAACTTCCAATATCCAACCGACCTCTTCACAGAAGAGAATAGGAATAGCTTTCCCGGTTTTGTGCGATATGCACACTTCCAAACCACTCACACCGCCGAAACACATTTCCAGTAAACATGTGATCAAACCTCCATCACTTATGTCATGTCCGGCTAATATTGCACCGTCCCTAATTAATTCTTGAGTGGCATCGAAAGCATTTTTAAAGTCTTCGATATTGTTTACATCCGGCACATCATTTCCTAATTGTTTATAGCACTGTGCCAAAGCGCTACCTCCGAGTCTACTGCTGTCATATGATAAATCGACGAAGAGCAAGGTACCCGATTTTCCCATTGATGGAGCTTTTAGGTCGGGAGTTACAACTTTTCTAACATCCGGGCATGGCGCATAAGTTGAAATCACTAAAGTCCCTGGTGCCTTCACAGTTTTACCACCGACTCTTGCTGCCATACTAAGCGAATCCTTTCCACCATCTACGGCTATTCCCAATTGTGACATTATATCTGTCATTGCAACGCAGGCGTCATATAAAGCAGCACCTTCGCCTGGTAATTTCGCGGCCCACATCCAATTTCCGCTGCACTTTACATCCTTAATGTCGGTAATACTGGCAAAAACTAAATTGCTCAGAGCTTCTGCGACAGTCATTCGAGCGCCTGCTGCATTATCGATTAATCCTTTGATAGGTTGTTCCCCAATTGATGATGCAATACCTTCCTAAAATTATAAACGGTAACATTGATTCTTTAATATGTTTTATAAAAACTTTTATTTGAAATTCCTTATTGTGTCGGTAATAATAAAACAAGTAATAGGGAGGTCAGCCAATCTCAAGTAAAGGTACGTAATACCACGTTTTAAAAATATGATTGAAAATACTTACATATCCAAAATGAGTTATAGCAGTAACTGCCACGTCTGCGAGTGGGGTGTGTAAGGGCCCTACGCATTGTTGCTGTGCTACTAATCCTGTTACGCATCTATCTACTTTATTTGTAAGATATCGTTTACTCGATACTGCCGGTAATCTCAGGACACGTTCCAAGCTTTTATAAATGGAAACATTGCTCGGTAATACTAAAGGTTTAAAACTCTTCGTAGTTCTGGTGCTATTGAATACCTTTCTAGGCATTTTCCCTAATACATGTTCCAGATTTAAATTAAATGGCACAACCGTTTGATCATCATCCAAGCTTAAGACAACCCGGCCGGTTCCAGTTACTTCTCCGACGAAGTTTATAGGGCATCGTTCCCGTTTGCAAATTTGTTTCAACAGTTCTTTGTCGTCTTCTTTACACAGTAGGGCGTTACTCTCTTGATATTCGGCACCCCACAATTCTAGTGCACTAATAGTAGGATCACCTAAATCGAATTTATTCGCATATATGATACCGCCGGCAGGTTCAACGAGTTCTTTCAGCACGTTTCCATTACCTCCTGCACCTTGATCATGAATACTTAAAATAGGATTGTTTTTGCCTAGCTCTAGACATGCCCGTACCACTCGATTTAGTTTGTTTTCCATCTCAGCATCACCTAAAAAATTGCGTCATATTTTATCTCTTATCCTGAACCTGTTAACACTATAAGAATACCTCTCTGAACAGCATTAAAGTCAAGTTCTACTTTGTTGTCTCCCTGAACTTCAACAGAACTTGCCGATCCTCCTCCCACGCCAATTCTATAGACTGGTCCGCCAATCTTTACGATCCGATGTCCCTTTGCGGGCTTAATCTTTTCGGTCATATTGGCCTCCATAAATCCAATACCACCACTAAACATAATAGGTTTAATCCATTCTCGCCGTTCATCCTCGCCGTTGACCATACCAAACGATCTTGCAAATCCCGAGATTAATGGTTCTCCAAATTTATTTCCGTAATCTGAAGCTCCATTACTGGCTTCGATAAGTATCTCTAGAGGCGAAGCAAAGTTACTTGGATATTCAAAGCTATCGTCCTCCCATTCCATTGGATAATCTAACAAATGGAAAATTTCTTATTGAGCGCTATAAAAAAAATTACCTAAGTGTGTACCTTGTATATTTAGATTTCCCACTGAATATCCCGCTGTTCCTGCAATACAATATCCACCTCTGCCTACACATTGTACATCTCTAATCCTGCCTCCGGTGCCGGTAGTTGCACCACTGAAGGGCGCTACCCCTGTCGGAAAGTTGTGGGTCTCAGCAGTGAAAATAAGATGCGATTCTGAATTAACTGGTCGTAGTTCACCTACAGAGCTACTATTAACTGGCTTTAGTGATCGATGTATGTATCCTTTGATGGCACTGAAGTAGCAAAAAAAAAATAGTATTATTCTACTTGAGCAGCTATGGAAAATAGTTTTTATTTACAATAAGTATACGGATTTTTCATTAGACTAACAGACATACTAATAGACAGTTACGTATACTGCCGATTTGAGAGATTCAACAACGGAGTAGCCAACTTAAAAATTCAGATTTAAATGAAACTATGAGTTTATACACTGATTTGTTGCAAATCGTCACTATTACGTTTTTAGAGGAATAATGGCAGTCAAACCCCTATTTCTAACAGTAACAGTGCTGGGGCGCTTGGTCATATATTAGCTTGTTTTATATAGAAGATTTTATGGGAATTAAACTCGTTTAAATCATTATTTCTATTCACGTGAGTTAAACTCTAATAAACAGATGACACGTTTTATCTATTACGCAAGATTTTGCGCGGAGTGCAAGGACAGAGATTGACTATTGCGTTTGGACCTCTTTGCTGTTATAAACATGTTATAACAGACTCAATTAGAACAGTGCAAGCTTCAATAATTCCATACGTAATATCTAGATATAGATTTCGTCAGAAATTTTACAATTTGTATTTCTTAAACAGAAGAATGCACAAGCAGTTGTGAGGATTATTGTTGGTACATTAACGCCTTTATCTAGTAATCCTTACTTTTTCAAACTTAAGCACGACTTAAATTAAAATTCTGAAGATAAACAAATTCAATAATTTTAAAAACATGCTCACGCACTTTGATGTATTAATGCATTACTAACGTCTTCATAATTTACCTGCTATTATCACTAAATTTAATCACGTTGTTGGAATTTGTGTGCTTCTGTGTCTCGATAATCATGTCTATTAACGATTTTTCATATTCGCAGCCGTCAATGATGATCCTGCCTTTGAAAAACCAATGCCTGCTGTGTTCGCTATTTGATTGAGCTAAATCGAAACATTCGACGCTAGTTGGATTTCGTTTTAGGACGGTTCTGAAGAGCTTTGAATAATAATCCAAATCGCTTTCATCAAAGGCCAATCCTAATTCATCGTTTATTTCTTCAAGTGCTCTTCTACCTTTTCCAAGAATATCCACGTCTCGCAAATCGTCTTTCTTGGTTAATCTCTCGTTGAAGCTTTTCTTTGGAATGTTAGCCGGAGTATATCGGCATTCGGTCATACGATCGAATAACCCTGAGGCTAGTTGATCCTCTTCGTCTTTCGAAATGGCATTAGTTAAAGTGATCAAGTATCGCCTAGATACTTCTAAGCGTTGTACATTCTTTAAGTTAAGGGAATGGCAGATAGATACCGCATTGGTAGAGTTAGATGTTGAAAAATTGAACCTAGGTCCTACTTCGATTAGTGTATCATTTAAATTGGTAATAAGTTGTGGTTCCTCTGTTAAATTTTCCGGGTAGAACGGTGAACGTAGGACCCATTTTAGCTTCTTCAAGTCCTCTGGAGTTAACTTCCCGTTTGCAATTTCGACATGGTAACATATCTCCGTTTGCAAATCTCGTACTTTTACGTTGTTTTTTTGTAAATTGAGAAGTATTTCTTTTGTTTTTGCTGGTGTATATGCTGGATTTCGAAATAGGCGAAGTATCGACGAATCGTCGTAGGCTTGCATCCTTGGCTATTAGCAGAAAATATCTGAAACAGTTCACACAAGCGTTTTTAGTTTCACGAAAATCACAACTAATAAAACAATATTCAGTTGATCGAAAACATTTCAAAATTTATAAATAACGAAGAGGTCATTAGTATAGTGCTGCGGGGTTAACTTGATTGCTTATCTGTACAACGTACGTAACTATGAGTTATTGGTAAATATTTAAAAAAAAGAATGGATTTTATGTTTGTGACGAAATGCATTAGCGTGTAAAGCATTGCATTGCGTTTGATAACATTGCAGGAATCTTGAAGTTCTTGGAATCCTAAATAAGTACACGAGAGAAGTAAAGCTGTTAAGCTGAAGTGAAGTGTCCACACTTCAGGTATAGAATGGATAACTACGAAGGCAAGATGTCTAGAGGTGAAGTATAACAATTTTTATTTTTTAAAAACGAATAGATCTGCTCTTTTCCTTCTTAATATGGTCACAAAAATTGAAAATATAAAACGATTATAATGTAAAATACAGCGGGCTTAAATTCATTTAAACTTGTGTTCGTGTGTCCGGTGAAACCGGAAGGTAAATAGACGTACCGATATTTTCTAAAAATTAGCCCTCTCGAACAAAATAAATCTGCAAGTTTATAAATTTGTAACCTGCTTAGTTAGCTGATAAACGGCTAACCCGTGACACCTGCATATGCAAAAGTAAAAAAGACAATCCTCGTAAGGCTAACGTTTTATGAAACGAAAAACTTAATTTTCAATTAACGGGAAACACATGTTGCAAATTCTTATTCTTCATGACGCCTAATGTTGTATCTCTTACGTCATTTATTATTATATTTATATATTTACAACCTACGCCATTTGAATAAATACAAGTTTGGCTATTTTATCTGAACAGAGATAAGTTGGCCAGATAATTACAAATTAAATGCTTTATTTATAATGTTATCATCAATATTTTCCTTTACTATGAAACGATAACCAGTCGAACGAAAAATTCCACAAGTTTCGACTGATATTGACGTTGCGTTTAAATATGTCCATGTAGATCTTGTATAAGGCTTATAATCGAACGTTTGTAATTTTTATAACGTGAATGCTTTCTTTCAGATAAAGAAATGGAAGAAATTACAGCTAAACCCGTACAATAGCGGCAACTATTATATTAATTACATGATGCAAGAACACATAGAAATTAGCGAACCTCCAATAGGTTTAGAGAATTTATATCGGGTCTTATTTACTAAGGATGCTTTAGACCTGCTCGCCAAATTATTCCTCGAGTTTGAACACCGGATAAATAAGGTACCGCCTCTTTATATTACTAGTAATATATCTTCACGTATTCTTTTTAGCTTTACTGTGATCGGCAAATTCGAAAGTATGAATTAAGGGCATCGAAGAATTTGCCAAAATTTTTAAATAGTAAGCAACGCAGTGATGAAACTTGGAAGGTAAATCCTGTACCGGAGCGTTTGGCGAATAGGCGTTTAGATTTGGGAGATGTATCTCCGGCCAACACATCCCACTTTTTCCAAGCATTAAATGCCAACGTACAAGGAATACAGGTAAACTTTGTCTTATTTTTTTTTTGATTTTTATCTTTATTAATGATAGAAGTTGTTTTAAAAATGTATCACTTCAAGTAGAATACTTTTATACCGCTATGCTGCAAATGTGGTTTGCACTTGAGTAAAGGCGAAAGTTAAATTGCAGATTAAATTATTTGGCCGTTCAAGTGAAGGTCATACAACTAGTTGTTAGCAATAGATACACGAATGGAACGTGTATCTTGATATTAATTCATATTTCAAACCACGGGTTTCTACGTAACAAATTATTAAATACAAGAGCCATATGTTAGTTAGTGGTTAAAATAACTTACCAAAAACTAAAATAGTAGCGCCTATTAAACACTATTCTTTCGTAAACAAAGGTATTGCGACACTTAATTGTGTTAACTGCCAATTGTACAGGATATAATACGTATATACTGGAACAACTACAGCGAAGCCTTTTCAATAATTGAATAGTAAAGAACGTCTTAATGAGCATCATGATAACGGCCAATTATGTTGCTTGTATTCGGCTACATTAAATTGAATGTAATGATTATATAAACACTCGAAAAAAGTTATTCTTCGTTCTTTGAAAGTTTCGTTTTGGTTGTATAAATTCTCATTTGGAGTCTAAAATTGAAATTTCATAGAAGTGATTAATATTTGGAAAGTCAAGCAATTATATATAATTTTGGATTTGCTTTCCCCACTCGTAAGATATTTTTCAGATAGCGTTAACAGTGGATTCATCATTTGCTTTAGGTGGATTTTGATGATGGCCATTGTCCTACGTGGCGGAATCAAATTAGAGGTTTGTATAATGTATACCATGTAGTACATCGAAAGGATGCAAGAATCAAACCGCTAAAAGATTTACCAATTTTAATGTTAAGGCCTAGAGCTTGGAACATGATTGAGCATCATATCATGGTAAGTATTTTTTATTAAATTTTAAGACCCAAATATTATAAACGGGATACAAATTAATTTCTCCTGATTGCAGGTAAATGGGAGAGAACTTCCAGGTCCTTTGGTAGATTTTGCTATTTTAATGTATCATAATGGTTATCTCCTCTACCAGGAAAATTGCGGACCTTGTTTTTATCTCTCAAAATTAGAATCTGCCACTGAAGCGAAGTTGTGGAATGACATTTTTATATGGACTCAGAAGCAATTGGGTATACCACTCGGAACCATTAAAGCATGCGTTCTCATAGAAAATGTACTAGCTTCCTTTGAAATGGAGGAAATACTATTTGAACTTAAAGACCATTCTCTGGGGTTGAATTGCGGGATATGGGATTACGCAGCGTCATTTATAGCAAAATTTGGTAATAAATCAATAATTTGTTGCATATAATTGTAATTATGAAAAAAATTCAGGCCATCGTCAGAACTTTGTATTTCCCGATAGAAATAAATACGTAAACATGCAAACGTATTTTTTAAGGAAATATATGGAATTAGTGGTTCAAGTATGTCATTCCCGCGGAGCGCACGCAACTAGCGGCATGGCTGCTCAAATCGTCGGCAGTAAGAAGTAATGTACCACATATCTATGTGAAATTACAACTAGTACAAGTAGTTTCTCAATATTTTAGTGCCCAAATGATCATAGACAATGTAGTCACTGCTAAAACTTTAGAAATCGAAGCTGGTGTTGATGGATTCATGGTTTACGATATTCAGCTGGTGCTACATATGAATCAGGTACGTTAATTAAATGTTGAAGCTATGTTCGTTGTTGTAAAACAATTTTTGTTTGCAGCTTTGGAGAAAGAAGCAAATTGATGTTAACCAATTGGAGGTCCAACCAGCGCAGGTTATAAGTGAAGTTGATCTTTTAAAGATACCTGCTGGTGATGTTACAAAAAGTGGACTACATCATAATATCCAAGTCTCAATATTGTTTATATATAATTGGTTGTACGGCAACGGACATTTCATTAACAAAGATGCCGTAGAAGATTCAGCTACAGCAGAAATTTCAAGATCACAAATTTGGCAATGGATAACGCATATGGTAAATATGATTTGATTCCAACACAACGTGGTGCTTCCCTAACACTGTAGCAACAGTAAAGCTGCCATTCAAATAATTAAATAGGTACTTATGCAGGGTGTTTAAAGCTAGCTTGATAGATGATTGGGAAATTTATTTGAGAATTGAATACACAATATAGTAACATGTATGAATGGGAGTATCTGATACAGATACTCTGATTACATGTCTCCTGTCTAAACCCAGCAATAAGCAAATCGCATTGTTCCACATTTTAGAACGGCAGCAGGTAATGAGTGCCGAGATCCGACAATCTTGTAATCGTTGCATTGCGATATTCGCAGTTGTTTTCAAAATCCCACAAAAAAATTTGCGTAATTTGTTTACATTTGACGTACGCTATTATTTATTACACACAAAACCAGCGCCAAGATAGAGGAAATGCATTTGCCATAAATCCATTTCTCTCACAATGATGCTTTAGCCATTAATACCAAAATTGCCGGAAGATAAATATTTTATGCTAGTATAACTATGAACCTTTCAAAATTATGTTATTACACTCTCTTCCAGTATAAGCTTAGCGTTTTTGCAATGCGTGTTTATTTCACCTTATGCCGTAATTTGTTTATTTTGTGAAATCATAAAAGAGCTCTTAATTTTGATGTTTAAAAAATAATGCATATTTGGGCTGGACTTCTAATAAAATTATCTATTTTATTGTAAGTTTTAACCATTTTTTTTTGTACATACATAATTTTATGTTGCAGGTGAAATTAGAAGATGGAGAATTAATAACTTTCAAAACAATATGCGAATTAACCCAAGACTTTATACATTATATGCCTAACAGAAATAAGAAGTATGCAATTGTGGCCGCAAACATTTTTCTCGACATAATAAGTCATTCAGAACCGCCAGACTTTATAACCACGTATTTAAATGATCATTATGTATTTCGGGAAGTTCATCAATCATTACAAATATCTAAAAACCTTAGCAACGAAATGAATTTTAAAAATAAGTTATGATCATCCAAGGAATTCATTCCAGACAATTGCAATGATTTATATAATTTTATTGAATTATATATGTATAAAAGTTTATAATAAGTATATTAAAATTGTGAGCAAATGAATAAATCTTATTCTAAAAACCGTATAGTACGTGTTAATTTTCGACAGCTTAAAACGCTGTGGTCCCTTCTAATAAGCATTAGATGCTGTTAAAGGCGTCTATCGTCTTACAAAAATGCGATCTTTATATAATTTACAGGAATGCGTAAGCGTAGACTTTAGTGAATATTTTTTACGCTATATGGCAGCGATCTCTGCTAGATCGAGATCCCCCGACCGTTGTCCGAGATTCCGCAGCTTGCAATTGCCGTGCTAACGCCAAATCTAATTCCTCTTGCGTTAATTCCGCGTTCTGCCCATTATCTTGCATTGAAAGCGCAAGTGCTCGCGCTAATGCCTCATCCTCTGACATATTACCTTGAATTAGGTTTGCACTTTGAGTTCTGCAGGTTTGTCCTTCTCTTGTACTGGACCTAAAATTTTTTTTTGAAATTTTACGTTAGCAAGACATTTACAGATATAGATGAGTGTAGGTTTTTATGGTTGTTGTCTACTGTAGAATAATCTTCTGGGTGTTGCTGTGTCCTTAATGTTTTACTAACCATATTGTTACTTTTTTCAGAAACCTTGGAAGATTATTCTACAATTATGTGAGCTACTTGAAATTCACCTTATTAATACTGTTAGTATGATTTACATGCAACACAGTTTTTAATATTTTTGCCAATGAATTACTTACATATGCTTATTCTGTCTGTTCAATTTTCCTTCACAGCTGTGGTCAATAGGATGCCTATGTTTTAAACAAAAATTCATCGAGCAATCCTTGCACAAGACCGGCATTACTTCTTTAGTTTTACATCCTTTTTTCGAACACTTATTCGTAAATACCCGCCTGCGGCTTTTTGCGGGATCCGATTGACAATCATTATCCATATGGGCACCTACAGCAACATCGGGAGATTGGTTTCCAACAGGTATGGGTACGTTGCATAAGGGGCAAACAGGCACTTGATTATTTTTCTTGTATGCATTGGTGCAGTCGTGAGTTGTATAGTGGTAGTGTTCGTTGCTGGAGATTAGTTGAAAATTAGTTTGGGACGGTTGAAGTTAAAGATAACTTACCAAAAAATTTTTCCACAAGCATCGCATTTTATGGGTAAAAAATCTAAAATAAAAAATAAGGAAATGTTTCTTTCTAAGGTATATGTGAAATAATAAAATCTTACTTACCTAACTTGTTACAATTTTGACTTGAACAGTGATTACCTAAATGAGGGAACTCCATGGTAATGAATGCGAGAGAAGCGTAACGCTTGCACTTTTTATAATAAACCCGACAATATTCCTGAACAATCTAGAAGCGTGTACCAGCAATAATTACAATGCAATTTCTATGACGTTTGTATTGTTTTGATTATTGCTATAAACATGTTGCCAACATCGTCATTTATGCGAAGAGGTGTAGCCAACTGTGACATATTATTGTTGCTATTAATTTAAATTGAATTACAAATGTAATGCTTAGAATGTATTTAATTTCTATTATATCGACATCGATTACCCAGTTAAATTATCAAGTAGTACACCAATGTTTCTTACGTCATCCTTTTAGGTTGAGATTTAGATAATGAAAATTGTAAAATAACCAGATTGAATAGGTCCGGGCTGTTGCAATATCATTTTTCAAAATTAGGATCAACCTAACAGCGGTGGTAATATTGAATCGAACGCTATACTTGCGTCCTAAACAGTTGGCAATAGTGTTTACCAGCTGAGTCGGTATGTAGAGACATGATAATTGACAGTTTTGTTAATAGTATCAATATTGTTGGAATAAATTAATAAAATTGAAGAAACGTACACATTGATGGAATTAATAACAATACCAAAGGTAAGGCTTCCTTTTTTAACATTGGGTTCTTTTAAGTATCATTCTAAATTATGGGTTAACAGTAATAATATATGTACATTTATATATAGTAAATAATCTTATTTGTTTATAAAACTTTCTAATTTTTTTGTGATGTATTGATGAAGCTATTATAAGTGTTATCTCTACTTGACGGTTTACGCAACATTTACAATTAGAAAATTAATAAATATTATTTCGAATAATTATCCAACTAACTAATGTTCCATGCGCCACACTTGTTAAATAACGTGTCAATTTTCGAATTCAATTAGGTGATTTAATATAGAATATCTATTTTCTCACAATTAATAATAAATAAATAAATTAAAACGTTTTTACCCGCCTTTCTGGATCTGGAATACCTCCCAAGGGTATACTTTATAAGGTGGTTAAAACGCAGACTCGTACAAAATCAGCTGGCCAAGCACACAAGAGGGTTTCTTATGGTGGGTCAGATGTATTTTATTGTTCGTTAGTTATTCGCGATCGCATGAATCCCTTGCCAGTTAGTGATTTAATTCAGTACGTGTTTAATTAAAAATGTTTTTGTCCGCTTAAATAAACGTTGATTTGAATTCGTCCAATTATGCAAAACTATGAAGAAATCGCCGAAAACGGAATTAAATATTCAACGTCGATGTACGGTAGGATAAAGTCTTGGATATTAAGCGGAAATGATGTTCCTGATCCAGAGGAATTTCGAGGGAACTTAATTAATGTCAAGGTAAACAGACAGCATCGATTTAATTTTGAAAAAGCTTTTCGTTCGTATTTAATATTGATGGTTGCGATTCTCAAAGCAAGTCGCGTTCAGAGTCACGTCGAGGTCCTAATTTAACCAATCAATAGAATGTGGGTCGCGACAACAGTGTTTATTGAGGGATGGGCGATATTTGCGGATTGCAGAAAGCACCTGTGTATCCTGCATACTTTTATGTTAAAATTCATAGATAAGCGATAAAAAGCATCACGCATACATATTGAAAACAAAACACCATTCGGAAAGGGCGCCTAATAAAATAATTTAATTGCTATTTTTTTAAACGGTAGCAAGAAGCGGCCTTCGCATAGGGTGGTACAAAATTACTATGAGAATTAGTGTCAAATGAATGCAATATTTCGCATTAATTTGGCAATTGACACATCATTTGTGAATTTATTTGCCTTACACGAAATACATACAGCAACGTACGTTACATATGGCATATTTATTAGCAATTTCTGCTGTAATCATGCCACACAAATTCAACAACAAAAAGTGAGACCTATTAATGCAGCGCCGTGGTGTATCAAAGTTTAACAGGTGTATAATTTCATATAGTTAATTCTTAATTGTGCAATATGTGAATGGTCGGATTAATTTGTATTGTGCAAACTTTCGCCTTACACCTTAATTCTTACGTTAATTTTGCACGACCCCTTAACGTCTCTTAATTCGATAACTGAGGTAACTTTGATACCCTATATCTACTACGTAAAGATAAAATTATTTATATTTTTATATATCGTTTTATTCTTTTGTTCTCATTGGTAATTTTCGGTTATTTTGCGTCTCCAAAATATGATTAAAGAATAATTTAGTTTTGTTTGAGAATATATTTTCAGCCAAATCTGCTATTTCGCTGCTGTGTGCATATTAAAATGCTTTCTATTAATTAATTAAAATCTAAAACATCAGCTATCGTTATGGTAGTATTTTTTTTTTTGATGACGTAAGAATCATTGCAGTAGATTTTATTTCGTTTGTCAGTTGTCGAGAATCCTTCCGCTATATGAGAGGATTTGATCAAGTTTAGTACCTATTTCCAGATAATCAATCGTAACCGCCAACAAGGCAACAATGAAACCTCCTCATTTAACAACGAACATAAATTTTTCATTGCTAATATTAATTTTATTTCTATCTAGATACCGGAAATTTAAGACGACATTCGACGATTCCCATCATTTTTTTTTCTATATTCTTTAATTTTGCATTCGTTTCGTCCTAAATTTCCAAATTTCAAAACTGCACATCCTTCTCAAGAGTTTGCCGAGAGATTTCATTAACTGAACTCGATTCAGTGAATTGTAACCTTATAGCTATAATTTTTTTTTGTTACTTGCAGGGTAACACAAGCTTAAAAAAAAAATCCGCAACAATGTACGCGATTATGAAGTTTTACTAAATTGTTACACAAGCAAAATTATTAAAATGACGGTTGGGCTATTTTTTTAGCAGGTCTCCTTATGCAATTCGTTCGTAATAATATTTATAAAATAATTTATGAGCACGTATTGCTGTATAAAAATAGTATGAGAGGCTACGAAATAATATATTCCTTACTTGTTGTTCATAACATCTATAGATAGAATGTATATATGCTTGAAACAGATAAATATCAACTCAACATTGATATTTTATGTATATGTATTTCCTGTTACGATTTATTACAATAATGTAAACATTGGAATAGTGTTTTTGATTAACGCGTCTGTTAGAAAGCGATTAAATTCATGTTGTTATTAAGTGTTAAGAAATTGATATTAAAATAGAATTATTAACATTGTTTAATCGAATAAGAAAGTTGGAAAACTTAAACTGTCGGAGTATTTTAATTCTTACGGGTTCTGGGCGTGTTATATTTATAGTATTTGATAAAAATTGACCTCTATTAGATCCCAAAAGTATATGTATAGTATTTTTAAACGGCGTATCGTTATAAATATTCTCATTTATGAATGTGTCTATTATGTTTCCTGTAATAACAAGATAACTACATATTGTAAGAAATAAAAGTGGACATGTGAAATATTATTCATGTCTTCAATGATTATCTTTATTTTTCAGAAAAAAAAAAAAATAATGAAAGTTGTTCTTTCATGTTATTTCATATTGTATATTGTCAAGTCAGAAATAATGTAACTTTTCCGATCTTCCAACAGAAAACATGATTTTCACAATAATTGATGATAAAAGACATCATTTTCACTCATTTGATTATTACCATGCTTCTATTTCTTGTTTATAGGTCGAAAATGTGCAGATGCTCGATAGATATTCGAAAACGCCTTCTCAAGGAACGTTATATTTGACACCTACAAATTTAATATTTGTAGATCACGAGGGCAAGAAAGAGACATGGGTACAGTTATGACGATTCACGATGAATTTGCCGAGATTTGAAAAGTTTCATTTTTAGATTCTCCATATGCATATGGCGAATGTGGAAAAACTTCCCTTAACGACGACAGGATCTCCGCTACTCATTCGATGCAAAACATTTTTGTCTGTGACGTTCGTCATCCCCAGAGAAAGGGATTGCCACGATATATACACGTCGCTTCAGTTACTATCACAGCCTAGCAATATTGAAGATCTCTACTGTTTTGAATACAATTTTAAGAATGGAAATATGCCGAAATCAGAGGGTTGGAACTATTTCAATATACAATCGGAATATCAAAGAATGGGTCTTCCAAACGACCAATGGTGTTTAACCACATGTAACAAAGATTATGAGGTATGTTTGCTTTAATTATCAGTTTGCTATTATGCAATCGGCCTTGTTTACAGTTATGTGATACGTACCCTAAGCATTTATATGTACCCGTTACTGCAAATACAATGGTCCTGGTTGGTAGTTCAAGATTCCGATCGAAAGGCCGATTGCCTGTATTATCATACTTACATCACAATAAAGCAAGCATAAGTAGGTGCAGTCAACCGTTATCAGGATTTAGCGCTAGATGTGTGGAAGATGAGAAGTTACTCAATCATATTTTGAAAACTAATCCGAATGCAAATTACATGTATGTTGTGGACACGAGACCGAAGGTAAGGTATTCAGCGTTGACAAATAAAACGGAGCACCTTAACCTTTGCAAAACTTAAAACTTTATTTAATTATATTTACATTAGCGACGTTTAGATGTTGTACCCACCATTTTTTTCTCAATGCGCCGGTGGAGTATTTTTGCACACTTAATTTGGCTTCAGCTAGTGTCTTTAAAAGGTGTTTGTAACCTTTCACTTAAGTTTTCGCAAAATGCTACAAACGCTCGATTGGATTTAGGTCTATAGATTGCGCAGGCCAGCCCAGAAGATGGAATCCATTTTATTTTTTCGATCTGTGTAACAGGGAGCGTTATCTTAGAAAAATATGTCTTTCAAAGCGAATGTCGCATTTAGAAGTTCGATGTACAGTGGCTATTCATGTGGCCGTGATATGCATCCTTATCCTTATGATATTCTCTGTTAACTTTACGACGCACAAAAATTCTTGTAGAATCACAGTATGTACCTTTTTAGTTTCACTTCACTGTTTACCAGCGTTTGATTTAACAACCCGTACACAACTGAAACGTGAGTGCTAACTAATATTGAAGCAGCACGATTGTATAACCGATTGTTTGTGTCTGAATTTTATTTCGTTTCTTAAAGAAACAACCATGTGCCATTTTAGAATAATTCGCCCAATAACAATATTTTGCTAGTTTTAAAACGTGTATCTTTTATACAGAAAATAAACATGTGCTCCGTTTTATTGGCCAGGGCTCTACTAGGGGGCAATAAATATCATGTATTGTATCAAACACTTTTTTGTTCTACAGATAAACGCTATGGCTAACCGAGCGACAGGAAAGGGTTATGAAAATGAGGCGAATTATGAAAATATTAAATTTCACTTTTTGGGTATTGAGAATATACATGTAATGAGGAATAGCATTGCAAAAGTGATGGAGAGTAAGTATGGTTTGTATTTTCGAAATAGTTCTTTTTGTAAGGTTACTTTATATCCATCAGAACTTCTTAAGAGGAAGAAGATAGCCAAATGCATAATTTTATTCACTCTCAGATAGAAAGTCATTTTCACTGCCGTCGTCTAACATTAATTATGAAAGATTCGATTAAATCACCCATTAATCATCCGCAGATATTAACAGCTTCTAAAAAAAATTGGCATACTCTTAGTAGTAATAATAATAATAGGATAGTAAAGACTAAAGATGGCCACTTATATCGTTTGCGCGAAAAATTTAATCACTCTTCCTCAGTTCGGAACAAGCCATAGTATATAAAAAAAAAAACTCCTATTACATGTATATTATAACTTTTTATACATATTAATCTGGTGGTCTTATTATTATTAAATTTAAGCATGCGAACAAAAAAATCCCACAATGAATAGTTTCCTAAGTGGTATTGAGTCAAGTGGTTGGTTGAGACACATGAAATCGATATTGGACACATCTTGGTTCATCGCCCAGGCCATTGAGGAAGGGATAAGCGTAGTTGTGCATTGTTCAGACGGGTGGGATAGAACGGCTCAAGTTTGTTCGTTAGCTTCAATCTTGTTAGATCCGTATTATAGAACTATTGCAGGTTTTCAGGTAAGGAAACATTTTTCTTTTATATTTATATTCTATTAATACTTTTTTCTGACAAGGCGCTCATTGAAAAAGACTGGTTAGCGTTCGGACATAAATTTACTGAACGATGCGGACACATACAAAGCGAAAGCAAGGAGATATCTCCGATTTTTACGCAACTCTTGGATGCTACATGGCAATTGATGCAGCAATTTCCATTATCGTTTCAATTCAATGAAACATTTTTATACACCCTTCACGATCACGTCCATTCGTCCCAGTTTGGCACGTTTATCGGAAATTGCGAGAAGGATAGGTTAGATTTAAGGTAAGATAATTCCAAACTTTTATTAATGTATTTTAAACAAATGCAATTTTAGATTATCAGAAAGAACGTATTCTCTATGGGGAGATATGGCTAGTCAAATGAATGAATATGTCAATCCGCTGTATGTTGCAGACGAAACACCCGGAACGCTAGTACCTGTCTTATGTTCGCAAAATATTAAGTAAGTCGCGGGAAAAAGTAAAATTTAAAACTGTTTACATCTTGCAAGTTGTTGACTAAAATATAAACAGTCTTGTACCAGAATTTCAATAACGGTAACGATATATTACCATCTTATGCATAGATGACGCTACTTGTTAATATGAGATCGAAAAAATAAACATGACATCAGTGTTCTGAAGATTCAATTTCATTGAATTTAGTTTACCAAAAACGAAGATTTGGGTACTTTCTCAAGGGTTGTACGAATCAATAAGCTTTTTAACGAAGATACTGCCAGGGTTCGTTTCTCAATAGGGCTTTCTTTTGTTAGCAAGTTACCCATATAAGTACTGCACGAATTCGACAGAATCGCCTGTTTCCATATTGACGATAGGTGTATAATGTTTTTTCAAAAGAGATACCATTAAGTTCAGCTAATTTTGTCGTCACGTGTTGTTTCAGGTTCTGGAGAGGTATGTATTGCAGACATGAAAATGGCGTACATCCACGTGAGCCTTTAGGTGATTTATTGCTCGCTACGTGCAATCATAGTCACGCGTTAGAGGACCATATTCAGTATTTAAAGAAGGTATTTCTGTACATACACTTGAATAAGTAACGTATGAATTAAATATATTTTAGAAAATTTCAACCTTAAAAAATGTTCTGTCGAAACCGTTTGAAAAAGAGAAAACTAAAAAGCAAACTGTGAGATTAGATAATCGTAATCTAGTGGACAATAAATATTTATATGAAACTAGTATAAGAGAACTTCAATCCGCAGATGATAATCACCCGTTAAAAGCGGATTTGGATACGGAAAAGATCAATAGCCACGACAATATATCGGTTGGTATGGAAGCTATTACGAAAGACTTCGATTCAGTAGCTTTAGATTGGAAAACCATTAGGAATATAAGCGAATGTCGTTGCTCTACACAGTTTGACCATCTCAGAAGAAAGGTAACGTCCTGTGGAAATATACAGCAACAATAAAAAAAGTAATACATATTTTTTCAGTATCATTGCAGAAAATGCGGTGATGTCTTCTGCACTAGATGTAATGATAAACAGATCGTTTTGCCTGGCTGCTATGCCCATAAACCTGTACCAGTATGTAGACCATGTTACGCACTTCTATCAAATAACCAGGAAAACACCAATGACATGTTTGAATAAAATTCATGTACATACATCTTGTTAAAAGATTATTTATTCATTTTATCATTCATTTTTGTTGTGAACCAGATTAATTATAAGTAAATTTTCACATTCCTTTACCTGTACTAAAAGAGATAGATATCTACTGTTATTTTCTAGCTCTGAAGTAGCTTATGATATGTAATAGAAAATAATTGAATTTACTATTATATTGTAAATATAATTTTTAGTTAGAAATTCGCTTTCTGTTGTTTTTTTTTATTATTATTTGAAATATCTTTTAATTTGTTGATCCGCTTCACCCTTTTGTGTGAGATGAAACGGATTAACAAATAGCTTATAAGAAACAAGTAGTAAGTACAAAGAATAGTTTATTTTTAAAGCGGGGGATTTTA
Source organism: Marronus borbonicus (assembly GCA_902655005.2). Classification (NCBI taxonomy): domain Eukaryota; kingdom Metazoa; phylum Arthropoda; class Insecta; order Coleoptera; family Scarabaeidae; genus Marronus; species Marronus borbonicus. The sequence goes on along the minus strand of LR737381.1, from coordinate 29,665,884 downwards.
CCTTTGATATTTGTCGGAGAGCAGGGTGAGATGCAGATTTATGAAAAGAGTAAGAACGTAAAGTGGGAAAACAAAGATTGAAAGAGTGGGGAACAAAATTTAGAAAATGATCTCAAACAATGCGTTCTCGAGGTTATTTAACTTTAGCCGTTAAAACAATATAAAAACGTTTCAAGTAAGAAAACTATACCCACCATAGGTTTAAAGTCGCTTTTATGAGAATTTTTCAAAAAGAGAACAATAAAAAAATGTATATTTATTTGCGATTTTTTATGACTGATAAGTCGGCTACATCCAAGTATACAAAAAAAAAACGTCCTTATTAAGTTTTTGCCTTTAAGGTGCTAATAGTCATTTTGATTGCCACGTTGGCCTATACTTTTTTTTCTTTGAGAAATCGAAAGTTGTTGCGATAAACAATTTTTTGATTGTTAAATAGTTTCGCATTTCTGTAGAATGTTAAGAATTTATTTAAATAGATACAATAAAATTTAGTGCGTGTTCGAAGAGGGAAAACAAATTGATGCATCACCTATAGCGAGGTCCTAAAGTCGAGCAATAAATTTCACTGTTTATCATGGTTGCATAAGTTGTTCAATAATTTGAATCTCCCGTAAAAATAGTTAGCCTTGTAGATTTCCCCAACCACTTATTTATTTAGTGCAAGGTTGCTTCAAACATTTTCGGCTCTACAAGGATGTTTATGTTCAAGATCAAATATTAAAAGTTTACATAAAATGGTTCATGTTCATAAAAAAAAAAATTGAAAAAATGTTAAAACGAACGTATTTATATCAACCAACCATAATTCAATATTGTTGAGAAATAGTAATTAACAAAGCAGGTAACATAATAACGAGCTCTGAGCATAAAAGCAAAGCGATTGAATACCAAAACTTTTGTTGATGCATATCCTGATATTCATTCATTAGTATATGCGGTATCATTGGATTTCTCTTTCCATTATCTTTAATGTCCCAAAATATACAGGATGCTCCATTTAGACCTCCGATAATAGCGCAAATTGAATTTTCGCTAGCACCAAAAGTTATAGTTTATAAAAATAGCAATTCGAAAGTTAGTAAACGGGGGAAAGAGGGAGGTAGACTACTCTGTATATGATAGAATTGGTAAACAGTACAATTGAACTATTAATTTAAAATTTCACATAATAAATACAGTGATGTAAAAATTCATCATTTATTTATCGTATTTAAGTTATTTTTATTCATATTAATGAAATTTAATGGCAGTAACGCGTAACACTTAAACTTACAAATGTGTACAAGGAAAAAAAAAAATTATTCCATAATATAAAATATTTAATTTTAAGTGCCGGATTTAAACTCATGGTATTCATGAAACATTGGTACAGTGCGAATCAAACTTAGGAATAATGTACACTATGATAGCACATTGACTTCAACATAACCTCAAAGTGAACATTTTATAAAATTAAAATTTGTATGAATAAAAAACTACTTACCAATAGAATGTAAAAAAAATCACTTTTCACGTTAAAATTGTTCAACTTCCCTATACTACAAATTGTAAAATATTTAAAATTTTTATGCAACTGATAGACAAGCCCCCACCAAACTAATGAGTATATAATACCACAATAGTGTGCTGTATATGCACAAATGTAATTATCTCTACATATGTAGATTTCTTGATGCGTACGGCTTTATTTTGAAATGGCCATTAGATATTAGCGAAAGTACAATTTAAAATGTAATTACAGAATTTGTTCGCTAATTATACGTAATTTCTGTGGAACCCAAACTTGCACCATGTCAGCCATGCGAAGTGCACAACTATTCCATCTAATCCAAACAGTTCACGAAATGTTTGTAATAATAACTATATCTTACACCCTATCTACTATATCATACATTACACCTTTATTTTAGTCCTTGGAGAAATATAAGAATTATATATTCATGTTGAAAATCATGGGATTTATGGGAATGGGAATACCAAATTATTTAACGATAAACAATTTGGAGAAGCTATCAGTTGCATAATGTACTGGCTCTGTTTTTTATTCAATGTACGTAATTTACAAATTTTTATTTTTCAGAAAAAAAATTAATTTATACTTACTCAAGGTAGCCAGCTTATTACGCACACAAGGTATGACGATCGCGTTCAGTAAAAGAAAACAATTATAGAACAGATAATTTAATAAAAACAGGGTAAGGCTACCGCTTTCGGTTGTACGTTGAATAGAAATACACAGAATAGAATCGGACAAACGCCACTGAACGAAATGATTTTTCAATACGATTTCAAATTAAATCAATTTCGCGCTTAAATCTGGGCTTCCGGTGCGGTTTCGATCGATTTCGTGTTTGTCCGATTCTATTCCACGTATAACTGAAAACAACTCTCGTTTAAACAAACTGATAAAGACTGATATTAAGTGAACGTGACTGTTGTTGCGTACTTTCCCCTTTTATTTAGTGTTGAATTATACATACCATGTTTGTAGTATAGTCGCAATATAGTGTCAACGTTTCGGTACTTAAAATGGTAAGTTTACGTCTTCAGTAGTAGTTTTCAGCTGTTTCGTTTACTTGATAGTTTACTGCAATCATGATAGGCGTAAAGGACTTACTTAACTAAATATGCTAAATTGGGGAGTTGTATAGTATAAATAGAATTTTACTATTTTTAACACTATACTTACCTTGATTGACTTATTAAGTACAATTTTGAGCAGCACATTTATAATTTTAAAATAGCAAAACTACTTTCAAGGTAAAATGGATATTATGATGTATATATTTGTATATTCGCATATGTAATTGAGACCCACTCGAGACCGATTTTATCGTGAGATAAAAGTGCGCGGATTAGATCTTAGATGGCGATATGTACACCATTCTACACATTAAAAATAGAGTTTTTAAGACTTTCTCTACGTACGTATTTAAAAATAAGTAATTCAAAAGAAATGAAGGTAATCCACATAAATTTGAAATAAAACAAAGACACGCTGTGAAATATTTTATAACTCTTTTGTTTCTGTTCTGTTCTGTTAGGAATAACAGCTTAGATATCAACGATTTACAAAAAACCCTACAATTTGCGAATGATGGCTAATTCATTTGTACTAAATAAATATTTAGATTCATTTTTGTATGTACTAAGTAGGTAGTAGGTGTTAATATTTTTCCTTGTGTTAAGCAAGCTATTTTTCCGCAAATGTGTCTACAAATTGCAATGTTCTTCGTGCCGTTGGCATCGCTTTCAATCTGAGATTTTGAGCTTTCATTAATAATGATAATGTTTCATCTTCGTCCCAATTTTTTCTTTTCTGATCGGGACGCATAATTCTTCAAAAGTACCATTAAAATCCGGAAACAGCTTACTTTCAAACACTTAAATCACCGATCGAAGCTTTACAAATCATCAAAAGCAAATAACTTGGAAACTGTGGTCCCAAACATACGGATAATAGAGTTTTGCTAACAATACCAATTACAGTGGTTCCCTGGATGGAAATCCTTTATGGACGCCATGTATATACTTCGATGCATGGCAGTGCGGGACTCCCAGTTAGTGTGTACAAGACTGATTTAGCCACTAAAACCACCCCGTTTCATCTCCACTTCCATGGAACCACCATATAGCTTTTCACATCATGGTAGCACCGAGTAGCTTCATCATTCACCCTCCTTTTTTCTTCCTCTTCCTTTGTTTTCACAATGGTTTTGATCATGTAGTGCGGCTTCTCCCTCTAACGTTAAGAATCAAATAATACAAGAGCTCCCTTAAGGCAATGTGTTAATAGGGCCGTTAAAATCTTATTCTGTCCAGTACGCGAAATCATCTCCAGCCAGCACAAGCAGCCTATCGTTTCGTTTTTTTTTAAGCAATTTTCTCTTTTTTGTCACTGATATATATTATCAATTTACTTGTGTTATGACACTTAAAATTTAAGTGATTTTTTATTGTTACAGAGTTATCCGGATAACGAGTACAATATCTTATTGTTTGGAGAAACAGGCGCAGGTAAATCTACGTTCATTAATGCTCTGTATAGCTACACACAGTATCCAACATTGGATGACGCTTTAGAGTCAGATGTCTGTTGTTGCATACCCATAAAATTTGCATGCCAAAACTATGATTTTGACGATACTGTAGTTGAATTTGGATTCGATAAAAATGAAAATCTGAACATGGATGGCCAATCGTCAACTCAAGATTTAGCAATTTATAATTTCAAATACCAGAAGAATATTTTTCGGTTCATAGATTCTCCTGGATTTAATGATACTAGAGGTTACGAAATGGACTTGAAAAACATAAAAAAAATCGTCAAATTCTTGGAAGGGAGGTTTCAGATTTTGCACGCTGTATGTGTATTACTGAAACACGACGAAAACAGGCAAACACTCAAATTCAGATACAATATTAAAAATATTTTTAGTACATTTCATAAGAATACTCTTAAGAATTTTATCTTTCTCTTTACTCATAGCAAAGGGGCGGATTTTAACCCTAACACTACCAACCGCATACTACAAAATATTGTTGATGAGATTACAAGTAAACACCGAGATATTACTATTCCTAATAGTAATGCGAATTGGTTCTTTGTTGATAATGTTTGCTTTAAATACTTGTTGGCTGTAAAATTAAATAAAGATTCGATAGACTCTAAAGACATTTATGGTAATGATTGGAGTAAATCAGCAAGCACATGTTTCCGATTATTAAATTACGTTCGTACTTTGCCTCCTTGTAACGTCAAATTCATTTTGAGTGTTGCTAAGGCAAAATTTAAAACAGAGGAACTGTTCTGCAATGACATAGTGGATATGAAAAATAAAATCGAGGAACACGAAACACAGAAAGGTGAAATGAGAAAAATGATCGATTGTTGCGAAAGGGATATCAAATACCTACAATCCCGACTCTACAACATCGATGTTACTATACAACCAGGCCCGTACCATATGATTTGTGTTAATACCAATTGCAGAATGGATGGTGCTTATGGACAAGACGGCAAGGCGTGTTGTCCAAATTGCACTGCGTGGTCTAAATATTGGTGTTACGCATTTTCTAAATTACAATGCACATTGTGTGGTTGCTCGATCGGTAAGCACAGATTTCTCCATAAACCAAATTTTGAAGAGAAGAAAAGAAGTAAAAACGCAGAAATTGAAGGACTAATACAACAGAACCAGAGAAGAATTCAAACATATCAAGAGAACGAGCAAAACTTGTTGGCATCTATTTGCAAGTTGCAGAAGGATGAAACTGACTTAAAGGACAGTGTAACTTTTCATATAGATTTCTTGAAAAAGAATGGCCTTTTAGTTTACAACGATGAATCTATTCAACAATTAGAGATGGAAAGAAACACAAACCCTGAATTGAAAAACTATTTAAAAGTATATAAAGACCTGCATCGCTTATATAACGCCTAAAATTTGCCAAATATGCAAAACATAAAATACACATTCATAGCGTTCGGTCTTTACCTATATGCCACACAGAGAAAACAAATGTTTATGTATTCCATAACTAATATAAACTTGAGACGGAAAGAAACTGTGATATATTTTATTGTATCTTTCGCGTTACAAAACAGTGATAAGAATCCGCAACTGTTTACATGAGTAAATTTTAGCGAAATCGTTGAGCAGTTGTTGAATACTTTAGCATTAAGTACCTTTGTTTTGTAGTTTTATATATAGTCTGTCTATTTTAGAATTATTATTAGCATCTTCGGATGTATTTATTGATAAGGTATTATTTTTACGAAAAATTGCAATTAAATAATCAAATTCTTCCTAGGATTTTGTTTTGTACAACTGCCGCAAACTATTTTGTAACAGAATCTGCAAGTGTGCTTTAGATAAGATAAAATGTAAGAGTGAATGTAATTCAAGTATTTTCTGTAAAAAAAAAAAATAAAAATAAATAGTGCAAATTCGCAAGTTTTACTTTAATTAAGAATTAAGAATGCAAACTAACACTTCGGGGTGTGTTTAAATTGAGGTAGTCAAGTGCCGAATTGTATCATTATTTCGGCATCGGTCAGTTCCATAAATATTCACATCCACCGTATTTTTTAATAAAATCAACTACATGTTAACCAGGAATTCTGCAAATTTTATTTTGATTTACAAGCTCAGTTAGTAGCTGCCTTAATCAGCCGATGAGACAACCGTCACGCCAGCGACTGTTGAGCAGCAGTAGGCGTTTACACAGCACGGTTGAATGCTGTGTCTGCTCCAGTGTTAGTAATAGAATAGCAGCATGTTTGACTTAGTTGCAGGAAGTGTCAAGATTGTCAAGTAAATCCGTTTTATAAGTAAAACATTTACGTTTATGCGTTTTGAATTAATTGTTGGAAATTGCCCGTCACTAAAGGTAATCGATCAACTGGAGAAAAGATATTTGGCAATGCTCATACCTATCCATTGTATTTGGAAGAAGAAGCTGTTTATGT
>LR737381.1:29603959-29659009 GCA_902655005.2 Marronus borbonicus | reverse complement strand
TGCATTTTTTCTTCTCCAGTTTTCATATATTTAAACGCCCATATCTCCTAAGTTATTAGAATTAAGTTTGGCTCTATTCGAAAGATCTCGATGAGTGTTTTAAAGGAGGAAAAGTTCGACTCTCATGCTGTAACCGTTCCAAAATATGTGATGTAATTAGCAATCCTGATATGTCTCTTTTTAAACATTGGAGGAAAAACTGGAGAAGTGCCGATTACTTGATTTCTTTTTGTAGAAAATAATCTTATTTTTGCGTGCTTTTATAAATTCCTTATCTTTGCATAAATAACATTCAATTAAAACAGCGATACATAGCAATAAGATAACCGGTGTATTAGGGCTATCCGACTTCTCATTTGTAATTATCACATTATAAAATTGCGATATGTAAACCATTAGGCGTGAGCACTTCGCATTTGGTGCAAATTATTATTGATATATATATACACGTGAATATGCCGCTTCAAAGATTATCAACCTAATAAAAGGTACCAATAACAGCGAAATACATACTCCTCCAATTTACACAATTAAATTTATTCGATCTGAAACATTATTTTCATTCCATTAATAGTACTTATAACGAAGGGGTATAATTACATTAACAAATTAGACATATTTTCAACGTCATGGGAAATTTCAAGGTAAATATGCTGACCTTCGTCTATAGAGGTGAGTATACTTTAATGTGCGAGTGTACACATACATACATATCTAAGAAACGATGTTCAACTAAATTAGGAACATGATATACAAGCTTCTTTAATACAAAATTTGCGTGTTAAAACACTGTATATGTCGATGTATAGATAATGTAAATAATTTAAACAGATATTTTTAGCTACAACGCAATACTGTTTATATATTAACACTTTTAAGAATGCGCTTTCCGTTGATGATATTAATTAATTTTAGGATTTATGATAAAATTACTTATTATCCAGGAACTAGCTTACTTGCAATTTTTGGTCGAATTAATTAAATTAAATTTATACAAGGTGCTGCGAACATAATTTCGAGGTTTTGGTGTATATGAACAACAAAAAACTAAATCTTTGCCTTCGTGAAAATTATTTCATATCATGTTCTTATAGATCACATTGTTACAAGCTTTTCATAAGACTTTAACTGTATCTTCAATTTTTCAAATTCCACGTATTCATTGAGTACCTTCGAAATCGGTTTTATCAGGAAATTAAAGTTGTCTTTCTGTGTGTATCCCATGTGAATCGCAGCTCGTGTCGAAGAGCTTTTAATTTCTGAGATGGTTGAGGTAAGTTAGTGATTTTTCTATTTGTGATGTGTCATACATGTTCAACAGGCCAGATATCTGGGGATCATCATGGGCATGCTGGCAGTCCAATTTGAATACTTTAAAAGTGGATCTAGTTACATTAGAGGCATTATCCGTTGAACACTGGGATTGGGAAGCACCTAAATGTACGCACAAAGTCCTAAATGTAGGGTTGAGGTGTCAATTCGCCCATAAATAGTCAGATGTCATAGCCAATACATATTATGCGGTATCGAGTAGCGTGGAAATTTGAACAATAGACACAAATACTGGAACTTATTACAATTAAATAATTTATACCGAGCATTCTATTTTCATCGTTACGTATATTATAAAAAAAATCGCTGATTTTATAGAATTTATTTATACTGTAACAATGTAGATTTTTGTGTAAATTCAGACGTTTTTAAAATTGTCTACTTTGCGAGAGACTTGCGTTTTATTTTATACAAAAGTAAAAGATATTGTTTTACTTTTAACTTTGGTCATAATATTAGCACCCTCTTTAAAATATCGGAACAGTAGACGCTTGTCTTCTGTTTAATATTTTGTACAGGCGCAAATAAGACAGGATTGGTTGAAACCTTTATTATTTTAGTCCCTTTTGATGGGATTAGTTTAAAATTCAGTAGTGCTTATTATTTCAGTAACGTTTATCCTTCCAAGAAAGGTAGTTGTTATCCGGCTACAAGGGTCAAGATTGAGAGTAAAATATGCAAGTGGGTTATTGAAAGGTATCTTCTCAAAATCGATGATTCCATGAAAAACTTATTACTTACTTGTTAATTCAGGGTGGAGGCAAAAAAACGTTATTGTATAACTAAACTAAAAAAACAGATGAAAGGATAACGGCATTTTTTATACTGCTTAGTAGCGGCGGGTGATGACGTGAACGGGAGGAAGCGGACATCGATTCGATTCCCTCGTATATTTTCCTTGCATGTTGTGTACATTGTTCCATGGAACGGAAGTACACGAAGAAAACGAATCTTTGTCCGCGCTCTTCCGTTTACGTTTCATCACCCACCCCCACTGGTGTAAAGCGCAAGAAAGTAGTGGTAAAAGCTCCCATCCATCACATAATCTTGAACTCTATACTAAAGTCTTGGATAAAAAGACTTTCAAGTAATTATTCTATGATTTCTTCAGCAGATGGCCTATCACAACTTCCATTGTCACTATACATGTACAATCGTTAAATTAAGTAATTTGATTATGCAACTATTTTATATTATTAACTACTCAATTATTTGAAATTTGAAGCACTTGTTAAAAGCTTTGTTAGCTGGAGCGGAAATTAAATACCGAACTGATTTACATGTTCAGGAAAGCTAGTGTATCAAATATCAATTTTACGTGCAAATATGACTGATGGAAGATATCCACAATCGAATCGTGGATATTATTTATTTACTTGTATTTTCGCAAATTGACGCAAGCTTCAAAGGGAAATTTCTACAGGCGTAACGCATACCAGCAAGTGCACACAGTATCATTGAATATAACTCTTCGAAATCCATTAGTTGTGTAAATAAACTGAGTAGTTAAGCCAATATGTGCACAGGACTTATTAGCATGTGCTTCTACAAAATAAATGTTGCTTCGTCAAAGATTCAACAGATACATATACGTGTATGGGGTGTCCTAATACTTTTTTCAGCAAAAAAATGCAAAAACAAAGTTAAATCTTTTCTTTTTTCTTATGGCATTAAGATCTTCGCAAAAGGTATTTTAATTTAATTGCTAAATACGTAAATCTTTGAGTCAAAGAGAAAATAGAATGCGTGTCATATGGTGTTAATGCCCACCCGGTTTTTGACATTCAATGGTTTAAAGCTGTGAAAGTAAAAATAGACCAATATTTGAAAATTAATGTACATGATATAATAGCCTCCCAGTAGCAGCGCATGTTTTTTTTAATTATTACAACGAGGCTCGTTTCTTGCACTGCCGTCGAGCGACCTATTCTGCTATCTAAATAATTTATTAATCTTATAGGAGTTCTGTGGCATTTAAAAAGTCAAGAATTTTTATCGACTCTAAATTTGAGAGGTTACTCGCTATATGCTATTGTATGCTTCATAGTGGTTTATATGGTGTAGAGGAGTTTTTTCACCTCGTGTACTAGTTCGGATACGAGTTCCATTTTGTGTAGATACTTGTTTAGTGAACAGTGATCAGTTACGGTGCTCATCCACAATCTAACGTCGAATTTGCTCATGGCCAGCAATTTTTCCGACTTTTCTTTTGAAGGTTTTACCAGGAAAGTCTTTGATTGTACATTCCTTGGTTCTTTTTTCCAATTTTCATGCCGCTGACGTTGATCTCTTTTAATCTCTAAATTTCCAAAGACATCCTAAAGGAAGGTTCAGAACCGGTCAGCGGGAGTGCGTTGCCACTTTTGCGATGGTACCAAAATACGAGTTTTCTTCCTCTACGTACATTCAGTATTTGAATGCGGTGGGAAATATCCTCACTGCTCTCTAGTCGACTACCTCGTAGGTTTTCTTTGGGGATTATGTGTGGCAAATGTGAACTTTGCGGGATTCCGTACTGTGCCTTTTATGCACGAATCTATTGAGTTGAGCAAGTCGCTATGGAAGTATTTCAACTTATTAGTGATTGATTTTATCAAATATGATATCCAGTTCCCTAGATGAACGAGGCTGTGGTTCTTCTTTTGCATCGTAAATTGTTATTATTAGCAATTAGAATTCGTATCCACAGTCACTTATCATATCGTATCAACTCTGTAAACTTGTATTTTATTATTCATTTCGCACGTGGTGTAATAACACTCACAGGTGTCGCGCGTTCTATGATCTGTACAATTTTTTCTAAATAAAACGTGATGTGTCTGCCTTATAAATATTTAACGAACTAATTTGAATAATGAAACTTGTATCATTCGGAAGAGTCGCGATTATAGAAATAATGTCATATAATGATAGCCGTCTCTGGGGCGTGTTTTTATGGCTACACTAAAGTATTTTTAGAACAGTATAATTTTCTATCAAGCATTCTATTACTTGAAGAAACATTTTGTAAAGGTAGCGGACGATAGCTTCCAATTTTGTGTTGTTATAGATGACTGACTTAAAATTACCTTGATTTTGAGATAAATTTATCTGTTAAAAAGAAGAGATACGGGATGCAACCGTAAACATATTCAAAGACAATCAGGTAGCGATAAATGTTCTCAAAACCTTTGCGTATGGTGTACAGAATCTAAGGCAATTAGGACGTAGAAGAACATTGCGTTATGGTGGGTTTCGAACCATGAAAAGGACCATAACCTGGCAAAAGAAGCAGCAAATATTTTTTTCATTGGTCCAACTCTCTGCTGTGATATGCAAAAGAGCCAAGTGAAATAGAAAAACCAGAGAATTGAAGGAAAATGAAAAGATCTCGTACTTACAATGTAAGATAAGTTGAGATTTGACAACAATTTCGTGGACTTCTGCACAATACAAGTACTGCTTTTGAAAACTTTATACTTTGGGACGTTGTTTTCAATATACTTCTTCCTATCAGCGCTAGAAATTAAAATATATACACTTACCTCCTCTCGGTCACATATTTCAAAGCCAGCAGCGTCTTACAGTCCAATTAATGTGTTTTTAATAAACTCAACTTCGTTTGATTTTAAATTAATAATAATCTAATAAAACGCAGTAATCGGGGGAATCTTACAATTACAAGCATTGACAAAATAAAAGCTTTATTATTAACTCGTCCATATTAGTGAGCTTGGCATTGAGATACACTTCACATTGACTACACGAATCATTGTTGAAATACATTAGGTCAGATTTTACTAGAGATAAATAGCTGCCGCCTACAACTACCGAATACAAAGGCTTGTAAAAATTATGTAAGTAGTGGTTCCGGCGATATGATATTGAGGCCATCCGCGTAAGCACACCGATGTTTGAAGGTTAGTTCGGCACTGCAGGTGAATGTCGCGATGACTTTTTTGATTTAAGCGTGTTTAGCGTGCGGATTTTGTTATTGTTTTAATTTAATAAAGTGAGCAAACGTGGACGGTAATTAATAAAGTGCAGCAGATATGTTGTGGCCTGATATTTGCAGAAGTTATTTTATGAGGTGATTAAATTCTGACTGCCCAGTCAAATTGAAAGTTTCGAAAAGATTAATGTTGGTGATGTAATAAAACCTTTAATGAAATGAGCGTAAAATTGTTTACCATTACCTTCTATTGGTTGTAGGTATATAACTGTTCAAAATTAATTAACGAATTCCAACGAAGTAGCAATGTTAACCTTTTTGTAAATACGATTTATTTTTTCATGTTTTCACAAAAAGAAAGTAACATTTACGTACACGTAGTATTTAAGAAAAGTAAAGGTCTTTATAAAAGCAATGAAAAGTGATTACATCGTGTGTTGAAATGAATTGTAGACAGTAAATGTTAACGAAGATCCTTCATTTTTTGAATAATTAGTCGGAGAAGAATATTATCGCCAAGAAAAATTTCTAAAGTACTTTACACCAGTTTTGTATAATGTGCGTTTGAGATTTTCATTATCGAAATGATTAATGTCTTGGTGGCTTTCGCATGTATCAAACTTTTAAGGATAACATAATTCATAACGATCCTGTGAGAGTTGAAATTAATGAAAGGTAGAAATTGAACTTTTCATTCATTTGCACTTGGCAGCGGTCACACATTATCATCTCGAAGAACAATTCTGTCTGGGGCGTCGCAGGGTTCTCTGCTGGCACCAGAGCACTTTATTTTATACATTTGCGATATTCCACGTGCTCCACAAGTAGAACTATCTATGTATCCCGACGACGCGGCGACGCAGCAGTTTACACGTCAACGAGTAGCGCGAAGGTGGTGAGACGACTTCAGGGAGCACTTGACAATTTAGTGGAGTGGTTGACGAAGTGAAAACTCGTAGGAGTAGTGTATCGGTTAGGTTTACACAGAGAAGAAGACCTACTTCGAAAGGTTGGGTATTCCCTGGATTTCTTCTGTCCGACATCTAGGTGTGGTGTTTTGATCAACACGCGAAGTGGCGGTGTGGAGAATACATCAGGGACAAGTTCTTCCGGGCTAGTAATGCTCTAATCTTTTGTCTAGTCTAAGTTTTGCAGAACAAGATCGTAAACGCGCCTTATTGTGTTAGAAACACACGCGAGGACTTTGAAATAACATTGTTACTACTACCAGCAAAGAGCGGGGAACCCTTTTAGTTCAGTTCTGGCCTGCTCAGTAGAGAAGCCGCAGGACGGGGGGTGAGACCATTCCTAATTAGAGTAGCGCATTTTGAACATAATCTCAGAATGCTACTTGGAATATAGTACTTAGGATTTCGGGCAATCATCCTGCCTCTAAGTGATTAGAGAGCTTAAGGGGTAAGATTCATAATTCTTTTGCATCCTTGAGATGTATTTAGCTTTAAGCGAAATAGCCTGTCTGTTCACATTGAAACATCTTAGGATATGTATATTTATGTAGTGATGGTGAAATATTTAGTTTGAGTAATTAAACTTCCGGTTTAACCGGTAGTAATTCCGACTTGAAAATTTCTAATGAAATACTCAATATATTATTTGGGTTTTAAAACATTTTATTGTGAATGCATGAATATGACACCTGGATCTCGCATACTTACCAAATTTAATATCAATATCTAACTGATGGCTCAGAATTACTGTTAAAATAGAATTGTGGCAATTTTACACAGATACCAAGTAGAATACCAATAAACAAGAGTGGCTGCTAGAAAAGACTTGCAGTGGGGTGCTTAATTTTTAATGGTAGTGCAGTAAATTCAATTTAAAATGACTTCGACTACGAGGCGAATATCAGTTTCTGGTCAATCTTTTATCTCCGTAGGCTTACCTGGTATTTACTTGACGCGACAAATTTACATTCATTTTAAATGCAAATTAAATATAGATTGCATTCTCGTAGTATGAGTAATCAAATAATCGCCCATTAGTATTTTTTGCGACAAGTTTTTCAGGGATCAACAGCGATCCATTGCAATTCTTCCACTTGATTATTACGTCAATATTATACTTTTCTCAAAAGCAGTTTATTTGATTATTAATTTATTTCTGTAAGTTAAATAAAGAATTTAACAGAAGGATATTGGACAGCCGAGGAGATTCGATAAATATTTGGCTTTGGCAAAAAAGAACATTTTATGTGTAAAACTTATCTTATTGTTTTAACATAGTTTTCTTTAAGGTCGATACACCTAATCCAACGTTTTTTTTTTATCTTTGGTATCCCATATAAAATCTCTAATTTCTTTAACTCTGCAAAATACGCGTTTGTATTTTCCGTCGAGTCATTTTGTCATATTCGGGCACAGGAAACAATGAGGGCTAAATCTGCAGAATATGGTGGGTGTGGATATCTTAACTCATGGAACTTTGTCACTGTGCACGAGTGCATTGTTTTGAAGAAGAGGAACTCTTTTCTTTGTCAAACGGACGTTTTCCTTTCATAGCATTGTTGAAACGATAAGTTGATGTAACACTCGGAATGCTAATCAACGTGGAGTATGCCGCGTACATCCAAAAATATTGTGACCATGATCCTATTGGCCGATAAAGTGGCTTTGGCCTTCTTTGGCGTCGGTTGACCCACTGTTTGGACTATTCTTTGGTCTCTGGCGTGCTGTGACGAATCCATGCTTTGTCAACAGTTATGAGTCGACGTCAAAAATTATTTGGACTGCGCTTTAACATGGCCAAACATTTCTTTGAAGTTGACACACGTGCGTGTTTATGGGCAATCGTAGCGCCCACCTTGCAGGTTTTTAAATTCAAATGAGTTGTTAAAATGTTCATCAATCTCGCGTAATTTCAATCTCCGATCATCCTTGAACTTTTTATTATTTTTGATATGGTGAATTCATTTGAACGACGACCTAAACGTTTTTCATAAAAAATAATCGTACGACTGCGTTCAAATTCAATATTTTATGGTCGATGTCGAAGGTGTAGAGTTCCACAAAACTTCGTTGAGTTCCACTTTTATCTCGTCATTCGTCTTTTTTTTTTCGAAAGCAGATATTTAATCACCGTTCTACATTCGATATTCCGTTGTTAAATCACAAAAGTTGTTCACCGTCCAGGCGTACCTGTTTGAAAATTTAACAAGACTCTTGTCCAAGGTAATCTTAATTTTTTTTTTCAATTCTGGAAGCTAGGCAAATATCGAACTCCCATATTCTAAATTGTTGCATTATTTTTCGAAAGAAAGCCTTGTCGAAATGAATTACATAAATAAGTATTTGTAGTTGCCAGATTTAAAGAGATTCACTGGAAATTTCCACATTCACATGTGCTGATCTGCTCCCCAATCTCTCGTTTTACCACGAAATGAACAAAATACGAACGCAGTAACACCTTTAGTAAAGAATTGTACCATCTCCCGACGAATTTGAATTCATTATATGGCGATTGTAACTTCATAATTGAAATAATTAACTTTACATCGGATATTTAATTTCTGTAAGTATTAATCTTTACGCTTATTTATATCTTTCATATTTAGACCCCAATAAAAAACAAAAGTCGAAAATTTGATGGCCGAATAAAGCATTAGCTACATATATTAAAGAAGGGGTTTCAGCTTAAGTGTTGATGAATTACCAAAATTAATAGGGCTCATTCCCGATTTTTGAGGATTGAGATTATGTCATAAAGTATTTAACAATAGTTTAAGCTTTTACTCGAAATAATAGATTTTAATTACTTAAATACTTTCTAATTTTATTTTTGGTCAAAGTTTTTTAATAACCTCGAAAACTGATATGGCCAATTTAAGAGTCTATTATTAAGTAGGAATTATAACATCGCTGGTGGATCGTGAGGTACTCACATCGGTATCCAATTACACATAAAAGTTGTTTGCAATAAATAAAGTAGTATAAATTGTCGAAGTTGAAGTTCTTTGAAAGTTGTATTTGTAAAGAGCCATCAAGGCTGGAATCTTGCCATTATGAAAACATTACCCTATAATTTTCCTGTTGCACAAGCAAAACCAGAAAAGACAATTTAAATGTTCTCGTCTGTAAAAATTCTTAAAATTCCGAAATCAGTACGAAATAAATGCGAACGATTATTCAAGCCAATGATTACGGTAATTACCGATCATCGTTGTGTCTGACACATCCGATTTTGCTATATGACAGAAATAAACTGCCTTTACGTGATTCCCACGTCGTTTCTCTCTCAGTCCAAGCAGCATTCTTATAAAAGTGTGTGAAAGTATACAAATACCTCTTACATAAATACGGCTGTAAATACTTCTTAAAAATACATAAATATATTAGTATAACTAATTATACAGTTTCAATATTTCTTCTTGCTTTTCTACGGTTTCTCATGGCGTTCTCTTTAGCTTCGTGTGCAGCACAGGCAGCCTTCGCAGCAGCTTTCTTTGTATTTCCCAAGTCCGACTTTGCCGATTGTAATTGCTTCATTAATGACTCTTCGTGATTTTTCGCTGCTTCCAAAAGCTGCTCTTTTTCGGCGATTTCTTGTTGAGCGCCTTGCGCCGCTTGTTCAGCATTAGCTGCATTCGCTTGCGCTACTTGCAGAGCGTTCGTTAATAGTTTAACCTGGGCTTGTGACTCCTGAGCCGATTGCATAGCGGCATTCAAAAAAGCTTGACCTTGTTGTAAGCTATTCGTTTCTTCGCGTTCTACTTCTTCCGCCTCGTGCACTTCATTTTGTAACTGCTCTACAACTGCCTGTTTACCGGCTAAGGCGGCTTCCGCAGCTTCTGCCGCTTCCAACGCTTTTTCTGCTAATTGTTCTTTAACTTGATGAGCTGCTTGTTGTCCCGCTACTTGTTGCGCTTCCTGGGCGGCTTTAGCTTCTTGAGCGGCCTTCTGTGCTATACTTGATGCTTTTGTCTTGCTAGCTTCGCTATCCTTATTCTCTGGTACACCGCATTCAGCGCCAATTGGCGCAGCGTTGGAACATACAAATACTGCGAAAATGAGTACTACCAATGGGAGTACATTCATTACTCAAAAAACGGCGTATTAAAAAAATAAATTACTAAAAGTTTACTTTGACGTTACCAATTTGTATGACATTGTATAATTGACAGTAAAGTAAAGACCCTTGTCATTTGTTTTTATTACGGTAACAAAAGTAATCGTGTAAGCATTATTATAATTGCTATAATGCTTTGGTTGTGCTACATTATACAGAAGATCTATGAACCAACACTAGAAAAAATGCAGAGTTTGTAGTTCAAGCAGTTGAGCTCGCTTTGTTGATGGTAAGTTGATGAAAAATACCTGGCAATGTTATAGATTTGCTCACATTCAGCATTCGCCATGGAGTGAGTAAAACCACAAAAGCTTCGTTGTGAGGATGACACTTTTGTGGTTTGAACTAGAAACCCTGAGACTGGTAGCCAAGCGCGCTAGGCTCTGTGCTACCAGTCTTGCAAAAGTAGGATATTTTTTTAACGGTTTTGATTTTTAATAATAGAGGTACAAAAAAAATTTCATTTCCCATTTCCATCAGGATGATTGATGCTTGTTGTGTTACCGTCAAAACTTATTTACCTGTACACAAACGCCTCAGGAAAACGCAAACTAGTCGGAATGTGGTCTGAAGCTTATTTGAAATTTCCGAAAAATCTGATTTCTCTGACATTGACATTCGCATAAAAGTAGTAACATACTTCAGGAGCACATTGACATAGATAACCTTAATAGTCAAACGCCGGCGGAGCTTGGTAGGAGGCAACGCGATCGTTTATAACCTATCGCATAAACATTGCTCCAAAGTATGATAATAATGAAATATGAGTTTCAACATAAAAAAAATAGAAAAAACAAAATTAACCCTCAAGTGCTATCGTGGGGTGTTTCGGAACCCCAGAGGTCATTTTTTTTAAATTTTTTCTAAAACTATTTTTGTCACATTTCTAAGGTTCCAGGTATTCGCCTATGCAAATGAGATATGTAATATAGTGTAATTTATTATTTACCATATTCTACAGTTTTAGCAAAAAATAGCTTTTGGGGTGTCTCAACACCCCACGATAGCAATTACGTTTGTTTTTTTCAAAAATAGCGTAGTGTATTCTAACCAATGATTTAGAATTTTATAGTGATAATAGCCCTCGTCCTCTTTTGGGGAAATCACAGATGTTGTTGTGCATGTAAGTATAGGGGATTCACTTATATACGTTCCAATTCGGCGATTTTTATTATAGTACCTACATGTACAGGGGATTCACTCATTTATGTTCGACTTCGGTGATTTTTTACAAATCAAATAGTGGCATTTCCCCTGATTTCTGTACGGCGTATAAATATTCGACTCAAACAAATTTCTTACTCAGTTCCTCACAAACCAGAGCGTCGTCAACTTGTTCCTTATTTCCCTTCTATAATACGTGTATTGAATAGTAAAAACAATATGATAAAGTTTCTAACTGATGAACAATTAGCAAATCTTGCCGAAAACTTTTACGATGATGTTAGTGAAAGTGAATGCCCTGCCCTGATGAACGTGATGATGATTTGAGTGATGCAGCAAGCGAACATAGTGATCACGACACATGTTCAGAATTTGAAGTCGAATCTGAAAACGAAAGTGAAGAAGACTTAGGTGATGTCAGTGCAAGAACAAGTTACTTCTATGGACGAAATCGATATAAGTGGTCCAAAAATCCTCCTGCTACTTCACGTACCAGATCTTCTAATATAGTCACTCTTCGACCGGGAGCAAAGGGTCCGGCAGTAAATACTCCTCCAAGAACACCTTCTGAAGCATTTTCTCTTTTCTTTACGGAAGAAATTCTAAATGAAATACTAGAGCATACAAATGCAAAAATAACGGAAACGAGTTCTTCTTATGGACCAACGGCAAGTTATGTTGAACATGTAGACATGATTGAATTGAAAGCATTTCTGGGACTTGTAATTTTGGCAGGAGTGTTTAAATCAAACCACGAAGATACTAGAAGTCTTTTTGCAACGGATGGTACGGGACGAGATATTTTTAGAGGTGTCATGTCTAAACAACGGTTTTTGTTTCTTTTGTCAGTGCTAAGATTTGACGATCAAACAACTAGAAGGAACAGGATTGACAATGGTGATAAACTTGCTGCCATTTCAAAAATTTATGAAATTTTCAACGCAAACTGTACGAATAATTACAGTTGCAGCGAATATGCTGTTGTAGATGAAATGCTTGTTGGATTTCGCGGCCGCTGCTCTTTTCGCCAATATATCAAGAGTAAACCAAAAAAATATGGCATCAAAATTATGTGCTTATGCGATTCGAAAACGCATTATCTGATCAATTCATTTATTTATACAGGAAAGACAACCGAACCCAATCCAAACAAACTTTCAGTTCCAACACGTAGTGTACTCAAATTAATTTCTCCGATCATCAATACAAATCGAAATCTAACAGGAGATAATTGGTTTTCTTCTATAGAGCTGTTGAATGAATTGAAACGGGTTGGTATAACGTATGTTGGAACACTTCGTAAGAATAAGCGCGAAATTCCGCCAGCATTTTTACAAACTAAACAGCAACCAATAAACACCTGTAAATTTGGATTTACGCACGATAATACGTTGGTTTCCTTCATACCAAAAAAGAACAACTGTGTCTTGTTGGTTTCGTCTATGCATCACAATGGAAATGTTGAAGTAAATGCAAAACCTGAAATAATAAATTTCTACAATTGTACCAAAGGGGGAGTTGATGCTTTAGACCAGAAGTGTATGACGTACTCCTGCCAAAGACGAACCAGACGATGGCCAATGGCTATATTAGGAGCAATGGTAGACATTTCACGTGTCAACAGTTACATAATTTTCTTAGCCACTTCAGACCATACAGTTAACATGACACGAAGAGAATTTTATATTCGTCTAGGAAGAGAACTCGTCAATGACCACGTAAAAAGACGATACCAAACAAAAGAATTGTCAACTAAGCTAAACTCAATTATCAAAAATTTACTAGGCTTAGAAACACCACAACAGCAGCCACAAGAAGCAGAACCTTCAAGAACCTACAAAAGGTGTCACATCTGCGGGCGAAATAGAGACAAGAAAATAAAAACCACGTGTCATAGATGTCATCAACATGTCTGCAAGGAACATTCTGAGCAACTTGTAAAATGCGCAGAATGCTTACAAAGGTAAATTGTAAGAAATTTATAAAAATCTGATTACATGAAATAACACATTACATGTTTTTTGTCAAATAAAATGTACGCCTCACAACGTCATTGTCAGAATTTTTATGTGAAATGCTAATGGCATTTTCTTTTACAGGGAGTAAGACCATAGTTTCCAGTAACAGAAAAAACCAAGACATCTTAACAATACAGAACACAATTTTGTAAAAAGAAAAAATTGTACGAAGAAATACTTTTTACATAATTTTTATGAATGTAACATTTCCTCCTAATTTTCTGTTTTGCTTTAAATAAAGTTTTGTTTTTCCTTACAACAATCGCAAGATAAAGGTCTAGTTATTACACTGTGGGTTTAAAAGTGAAAAAAAAAAGATAACTAACAAAAAAAAGCTAAATTTAAAGAGTGGGGTGTAAAACACCCCACGATAGCAGTTGTGTTACCTGAAAACACGATAGTACTTGAGGGTTAACGAAAATCATTTCCGAAATGTTGATGAAAATACAAACAATAATTTCATTTTTAATATGAAAATCGTTCTTGCTCTTGACCTTTTTTTTATTACTCATTAATAGAGCTTTCATTCGTATGAAAAAATGATTATTTTCAAATTGCTACACTTTTGTACTTGTACATGTATGTGTCGATACAACTTGGTGGTTGCGGCTTTGAAATTTATCGGATCATAAATTATTTATATTTTATTGTCGTATGTGGCAGCATTATCCCAAGAAATTTATGTCCTCTATGTTTATTTGAGGATTTCATTACGTATGTATACACATATATATATATCTACATACATTGGTTTTGCCAGTGCCTGGTACGCGTGGAGGCGCCGCGCCGCGTGTGTGAGATACATATTCATCTTCAGACTACATACAAACAGACAACGAGTGTTAGTATAATAATTATGGTAATATGTGATGATACAGTGTCGCGTGGCGAAACCATGTTATGTGAATATTAATTCGCGTGTTTACTGATAATTACATGGATTGCGTACTCAGTCGTAAATCGTGCTCGTCTTAAATAATGTAAGTATACGGCGGTGTTGGTATTTTTTTCAAGAAAATTGTATGCTTTGTAATAGGTAGAAGTCAAGTAATTGATTACGAAGTTACTTCATTCGTTGCTATCTTTGATCTTAGTTAATTGAAATATGTTTGTGTCTTTAAAACAATAATATATTACTACCTTGCACTGCTTTTCGTGAATTTTAATTTAAATTAGAATTTCTGTAGCGCGTTCTTTGATTTCCTTTGGTTTGTTTTATTTCGAATGTAAACGTGTTAGATTATCTACACTGCCGAGCAAAAAAGTCGACCCAACTTATTCATTCAATTTCAATTAATTTTGATACACTTCAAAACTTAATAAAACGACAAATAGCGATTTTCAAAAAAAAAACAAACGGGTGGTCTCACGTTAGTAATACACACTATAGAATACATATATCGCAAAGTACACCTAAAAATTTAAACTGTCGACACACTACGTCGAACAGTCTTCGGCTATATTGTATTTCGCGAAGAAATTTCTTGAATTTCAACATGAGGTGACATTTAATCATCGAAACCTGATATGTCAATTGTATTCCAGTCACACTCGTCAAGCAATCTTGAATTTCAGCAGACCTACAATACCACCTTGCGGTCTGCACTCGTTCTGAATTTATAGGTTCGCGTC
The DNA here is from genome assembly GCA_902655005.2 of Marronus borbonicus. NCBI lineage: Eukaryota > Metazoa > Arthropoda > Insecta > Coleoptera > Scarabaeidae > Marronus > Marronus borbonicus. The sequence goes on along the minus strand of LR737381.1, from coordinate 29,643,847 downwards.
TTCGTTTCGAAAGTTTACTGCTACATTTCTACACTATATTTTTGTAATTTTAGCAGAGCAGGAACGTGTACGCGCATTTTGTTACTTTGGTTATTATTTACTTTAATTCGTGTTGTTTATTATTGCGGTCTTAAGCTACTGCAACCTAAAAGGGTCCGCTGTAACAGTGTACCAGAGCAGTTACAGGTGCTTAACGAACCTTTAGCCTCGTCTTCTCCTTCTATTGGCGTCCTTTCTTCTAATTTTATTTTGAAAAATTGTCTTGTAGACTACAAAAGGGATCCATCCTAATAAAGAGCATACGCGGTACTGTTAACTATTTTATATTGTTGCACCGATTTCTTTTCCATTGAGACAAAAAATTATCTAAAGATTAACTTATCAGGATAAATGTTGTGAATATAATGATCATTATAAATTAGAATTGTATCACTTTACTATCTTGTCTTAGTGATATTTTCCTTCTCATGTACCATCACATTTTTATTTGATTTTAATCGCAGCAATACAGTACGGTAAAAGTGAGATTGGAGGTCTGAAACAGAGAAGTTCCCAAGCGCAATCAATAGCTCTTTTCAGTCTTTTGCTTCCGATTTCAATTTAGTAAAATTATACGGAAGTTTATAGCGTAGACGGTTCGTTTATCACACCAAACAGCGCCCTCGTCGAAACTTCACTGATGATATGCGGGTGATGGTAAATTCCATGTATACAATGAGTACAATGTTTAGTCGGCGGGACTCAGGCAATTATTGAAGGATGAATTCCCTGGAATAAACGCGAGGTCTAAACAGATTAAAGGTTTATTATAGTTTCGTCGCGATTTTGCTACAAAACATTAATTAAACGTTTAATTACCACTCTGACCTTAATAGTTTTAATGGACACATGGACGTTTTTACCTACAAACCGGTAGTAGCATTCAAATGTTTCGTGAAACCTTCGCTAGTTCAGTTACCTCAATATGTTTGTCGAATGTGTGTATATTGTAGCTGTGTTATGTAATTATTGACGTATAAAGCTCAATGATACTTAGCCTGGGATATTAAACTATAGAATGTTCAAGGTCTACGCATCATGAATGAGACAGCACGAAAGTCCATATATAAATTGCCCATTGGTCAATAACTTACAATCTTTTAGATGCTTCATGTTAGATAACTAGACAAGTATCGGATTTACTGAAAATTCACCGAAAATGACTACATACGCTTCGTCCATAAAGGTACACATAAACTTATTTCTAGTCGATTTTTGGTTTTAATTTATTGTTTTTTCCGAATATTCTTTCCAATATAGAATAATTCATAACACATAAGAAAATGCCTAGAAATAATAACCAAAAAAGAATAATGTTAAAATAGCTTCGTCATGGTATTGATGGAGTCATTTATGGCAAACGCAATGGAAGGAGTGGGTAGTGGCAGTGTATTTCTTCTCTCTTTGCATTGCGTTTGTCGTAAATGATTCCAAAAGCTATTTTAGCATTATTTTTTTAGTTAGAATAATTTATAGCGGAGTAATGACATTTTCGACACTTTTTAATAGAATATTATATGCAATAACGTGAAATTTCTACCTTTTAATATTATTGTTTATTATTATTAAGTTTAGAACTTTCTACAGTATCCGGCATCGCGTTTTGTGATTAAAATATAAACGAATAGATGGATTATAAAAATATTTTAATTTTTTTTTAATTAGGGCAGTATTTGCAGAATGTTGGTTAATAATAGTTTCAGTTTAGGTCAAGTTTTACAAAAACATTATGCGAATAATTAGGAACAAAGGAAGGTGGGGACTTTGTGTCTGCGCTACGTATTCACTTAATCTCCATGTTAATTAGCCGAGGCGTATCGGAACCTGAATGATATTTGAATAAATATTTAGTTTAACAATTTACATTTTTCTTTGGCGTGGCGTCTTGTATAATAGAATTTTTTTGCAAAATGTTTACTTTTGTACAGAAGGTACTTTCTATTTACAGATGATTAATTGCGATGGCCTTGGATACATCGAAACCTGCTCGAATTGCGACAGAGAACAAGAATGAAATCCAAATGTCGCCCATGGTGCCTCCGGTGAGTAAGTGCTTGTACGTTTTCACATTATTGTTGTAGATTGACCTTGACTATCGTTAGATTTTTCCTAATTTGATTTTTATAAGAAGTAGTTATATAAGACTTGAATTACAGACATAATTTACTAGTTTTTTTTTTATCTTTTGTAAAAGGCAACATCTTTAGACAAACAGGCTGACCCAACCTTCTGGAATTGTAGAATTGCTCTTGTTGTGTAAATCGTACGTCCCTGATAGCACAATAGACACCATATGGTATCTTTTCAAAATATTTCGCTCAATACAGAGTGATCGATAAGTAGCGAATCAGATCACAACTTTATTATTTTAAACAGATGATCTGTATATCATTAGGTTTTTGATTGCTTCATCTAGAAAACAAACCGATATTATATGCTTATTTCCAAATTTATTCCCTTCTAAATGTCCAAAATGCGAATTCATTTTAATACAAACTGAAAATGTAATACAACACGGAATGTTCTATTTAAAATAACAAAGTAAGCCGTTGGTCGAGCACTCTGTATACCCAGAAATATATTTGGAGGATTGTGTTCATTATGTGATCTAAAAGTTTTGACCTTCTACCATTTACACAATAGACGTAATTCTACGATCCCTGAACGAGATACCTTAGCTATTAATACGCGGGTTACATTATTTTTAATTAATATGTATTTATGTGTAATAAATTCTGTGAGAGAATCACTCAAACGAACATCTGCCGAATACCAAATATAGTTTTAGTCGCAGTTCTGCATTTTTAGTTTTCACTTTCACCGTAAAATTTAACATTTGCGTAATTCGCGGCAAGACAGGTGCGCAATTGTGACATCTTCCAAACATCTTCTGGTGGAAATAATTAACCATTTCATCTAACACTTGTGCTTAGTGTTTATACTGTTACTCTCGACATTAAAAACGGATTGAAAGTGCTCTTATGCTTAGAAAATTTACGCGGTACGTGATAATTATTGATTACGTTAATTAAGCGATGAAAGAATTGAGGATATATGGTTGTGTGTAACAATACATTTGTACCAACACCATATAAAATTCTTTCCCTGTCCCAAGGCAAAAGGAGGTTAGAAAGTTGTGGTGTAATTTAACGAATAAGAGTAGCCAAGCTAGCATGTGAGAATCATTTGAATATAAACGAATATTATATACTTTGGCCTGTCTTGACAGATTTCTGATAGGTAAAGTTCCTTTAAAAGATAACCGTAGACGTGGATATTAAAGGCAAATAACAAATTCTTCAATAACGGACTTGTATAAAAAAAGGTGGTAATCGGATGGGGCAAATTTCAGGCTGTAAGCCGAATGTGGAAGAGTTCCATCCCACCAAATTTATTCTGATTTTGTTTGAGTTTTCTTTGGGCAATATGTGACCTAACATTATCTTAATGGAATAGCACGCGATTTTTGTTGACTATTATGGGGAATTCTCTCAAAACTGGCATGCATTCGATTCAATCGCTCGCAGCGTTTAATCTGCTGCTACCCGTTCAAAGTGATTTCAATTGTACAGTATCACCTCTGCTTTGCTTGACTGCATTGGTCACAGATTAACCATAGTTTTGGTTTGTTGTTTTGCTTTTCGTCACGCGTTACAATACGTGGATAGAAATGGAGATTCTGTGGATTGCACAGGAGTTAATTACAGATTTTTACTCGTCTCTGTGTCTGCTTTAGAGTCAATCCATGTGGTACCTCTCCGTCTATCGTTTTTTTACTTTTCCCAGTTTACGGAGGTGGCGAAGGTGGAGTGGTCTCAATTATGTGGCAAAGAACCTTCCAGTCATCGATAAAAGGTCTTTTTATATTAATTTTGCCCAACCCGATCTGAGATAACATTGAGGACTTCAACTTCACGAAGTATACGAGCGGCATCAACAACAGTTTCTAGTAATGGTATAAAATTACCAAAGCCTTTCTATTTGTATTGGCCATGTTGTGGGTGTTAATACTAACAACTACTTCACAATACTTTTGGCAATTTTATAAATCAAATCCAAAAAACAAAAACAAATGTTTGCTCAAGCCTATTATAAGGTTGTCGGATTTTGTTTATATTTATTCGCATTAAAAAAAGGAAAATAAAGTTAGCATTGGCTAATTCTGCAGATCGGATAACATTTAAAAAAAACTTATTGATTGGTATTTCGAATTTTTAAGTTTTAGTACCTATATTTTCTTAGTAAATCTACAAAAAAGCGTCTTTCTTATCCATCTTACACTTTTTTCCACTCAACCTTAACAACGTCAAATAATAATCACTTGACGTGATACTGCGAGCTGTCGTCTTGCTTAACAAATATTGATGGCTGCGGTGAGGATAAATGAACCGTAAGTGATTTATTTTCCTTTGATCCGACATCAAAAGCGTCTTGGACTGCCCATACATTTTCGCTTTTTCTAGTTTATCGTCTATCTGAATATCGACTGGCGTTCGTAAATTAAGGAGGTGCTGTAAAAGACTCGTAAAAGTCGATAAATCATTACGCGATTTACAGTACGCAATAGCGATTTGTTCTGAACAGAAAATAAATAACAATTTCAAGAAACTACTTTGTCCAGGCGAAGAAAGGAAATTGCCAGCGTTATTAGGGGCGAGTTTGCATGTTTCACCTTTCAGTCGCAGGTGGCTGGTTCCGCTCCTAATGAGGAAACGGATATTTTGTATTCTTAGAAGAGGAAATTGAAGATTGCTATTCGCCTTGTGGGGTCGGTCGTTGTTTGTATTGGTTGAGAAAATAAAAATGAAAAAGGGATGTGTGTACGTAGTTATGGATTTGTGTCTTTGCGAGATAGAGAAATAGAAAAATGCAAAACAAGAAACTAATATCAGCGTAAACATATCTTTTCGTGTAACACACTAATTAATATAAAATTGAATTAATCCCCTTCTTTAGTGAATTTAGCTTTAAAAGTGACGTTCGGTGCGCATTAGTCGGTCAGTTTCGAAAATGGTAAAGGAAGGAAACGATAGATATAATTCGCGCGATGTTTTCATGCACAACGGAATGTTAAGTGTAACATATTAGGAGCTTGCAGAATGGCAGTAGGCAATGGTCACCAGTTACATTTTTTGCACTGTTAATAATAACGTCTCCAATCTCGTTTGTAGTGACACGCAATCCAATTCTTGCGGCTATTAAAAATAATTTGGGGGGATTTTTTGGGTACAACGTACCAACCTTTAATATCTATCGTTTCATCTGCGCTTACTCAAAGATAATTTTCTCCTAATTTTGATCTGATTTTATTTATTATTTATCGAATAGCTTAGGTATGTCGAAAAGAGAACAAATAGCGCATGGCAGTGGCAAAATACTTCTTTTTAGATATTTCCATTCTCCACATTCTCAGCATTATTGGAAAATAATTATCTAAAAACTAATAGAATAAAAGAAAAAAAATGGGGAACTATGTTACTAACAGTATACTGCGCGTTTGCCTATTTACAATTAGGGCGCGAGCGATCCACTTAACGCAACGCCAATGACAAACTGCACCCAACGTCGCATTTATGTTATGACTAACAAGCATTTTATTTCTAAAACAAGTGAAGATTTGCATAATGCACTAAAAACAAATGCTGTTGATGTGCATGTATTGTAGGCTTATACAAATGAGAATTGATAGGTCATTAGTTGAGTGTAGGCTTTCACGACCGTAATCCATAGTAGAAATGTCTTTCGGGTGATGTCGCGTAGTTAAAATTTTACTTGACGTTTCGCTGACCATGCTGTCAGCTTCTTCAGAAGATTTCTAAAGACCGGTGTTGTTGTCTCTTGCTCCTCGTTATATATCCCATTTCTGTTCCGCTTTGCTGATCCATAACCGTTCCGTTCCGCTGAATCGCGTCGTTTGTTGCATGAGGACTCCGTAGTGCTAACTTCCACGTGTTGCTGATCTTGTATCCGTCTTCACGATTGAAGTTGTTGGTGTTCTTCATTATTTCTATAGATTCGCGTATTATCCTCGGGTAGTAGTGGCTGGTCCTGGCTAATACCTTAACGTCGCTGTAGGTTAAGCGGTGGTCTCCTTGTTGGTGCAGGTGTTCTGCTACTGCAGATTTTTCAATATGCCTAAGGCGTGCGTCTCTCTCGTGTTCTTTCACTCTGCACTGAATACTCCGTCCTATTTGACCGATGTAGCTTTTTCCACATTGGCATTTCAGTTCGTGTATGCCTTTTGCTCGTAGTTTCGGTAACACGTCCTTGTTTGGAGGGAGTAGCTGGTCGATTTTGGTTACCGTGTTGAAACGTGTGGTGATGTTTTTTTCCCCTAGGGTATTTTTTAACCTGTCGGTGACACCAGCTGTGTACGGAAGGTATGCGTATCCTGCTGGTTGTTGATGGTCTTCGTCCTTTTTCTGCTCTCGTGGCTTCCTTATATCTTTTGTGCTGTAGCCGTTCTTCTGCAAGGCGTTTTTGACGTGTTGTATTTCACTATTCCTGTGATGTTTGTCGCTGATTTTCTCCGCTCTTCTTAACAATGTGTTGATGAGGGATCTCTTCTGTTGAGGATGGTGGTGAGATGTTGCATACAGGTACCGGTCTGTGTGAGTCTTCTTACGGTATACACTGTGGTCCAGTTTGCTGCTGTATTAGGACATCTAGGAATGGTAAGGTACCGTCTTCTTCGATTTCCATGGTGAAGTTAATGTTATGTGATAGGTCATTGGAAAATCATGCATAAAAAGCAGTTGCCGTCCTCAGAAACCTCTGGATTGTAGTGCGACTTCGAGTACGATAGTAGTACGGCATACACTATCGATTATCTATTAGCCTTGTTCAATGCTTATTACTAGCACTAGATCTAGCAGAAAGGTGACTTGCGTCACCTTTTTCACTATGTAGATGTAGGAATGGCGTAATAGACTAACGCTCGACTACATACGTCACGAGTCGTATTTAATTTTCTTTGGAAAAATAGAACAAACGTTTATCAATTTCATCGGACTTACGGTGCAGCGGTATTCTTGGCTTTTAAAGAATTAAGTGAATTAAGTGGGAACGGGTCAATAAAGAATGAAGGTAGTTTCTAAAGACACCGCGCGTTCGTAAATAGACACATAGATTATAGCGACAGCTATAAGAGCCAGAGCTCTATTAGGCAGTTTTACTTGTTTACGTGCAAATATGTTATAAATTTAATAAATTTAATCGGATCACATACCAATACTGAATAAATCAGTGAAATTGCGTTCACTTCATTGAAATTTTTTCGTTGGTACTACAATTTCAATAAACAATATCCCTCTACATGAATGCGTACTTGATTGTTTTGCGTAGAGGATTAATGTCTGGCAGTACCATTGAAATGTCACCAGCAATAGGCAACATGTGTATACGCATATATATAATTAAATATGTGAAATGAACCTTGTATTTGCTACTACTGGTATAATTATCCAAGAACATTTGCTTTACTACGACGGCTGAGGGTCTTAATAAATAAGTAATGCGCCTATTAAAAGGGACAGCCTTGAGACGTTTTTCTAATATATATCAATACGCAGTTATTATTGAAAATACCAGAATTTAAATGAACATGAGATATCGTAAGTTTACATATTAAATTACTACATACAAAAAAGAAAAGTGCCGTATAAATCGCGAAGTGTATTGTAAATATCTTTTAGCGAAACCGGAGCCCCTATCCTTCGAAGGAGAGAATAAGGTTACATTTCAAAAGCAAATGCCACCACGAACGACGCCTAAGAAATTCGTCAAGAGGAAATGTTCAAGTAAAATAGAACGAGCCACTGAACCGAACGCGTATCATTTTCGAGTGGTGCTCTTTACATATAAAACAGTACGCGGCTGTTTGAAGAAATTATACGATACATTAAAGATGAAATCAAAGAGTTCTGTTTATTATTAAAGTATGACGTGCATTTAATCTTAAGGAAAAGAATTAAGCTCATAACAGAGGCGTTTCAATAGCGATTGGTGATATAAAATAATAATACTGTGAGATGGTCTCGAATGAATAGTGTATACACTTTAATTTATGACCAGTTATTAATATCTCTTATAATGTCTTCAACGAGTACTATTGACATTAATCTTTATTAAGTTCTTCCTTTTATAAAGAGTAAAGTTTAATTGATAATAATTCTGTAATTTATATACAATGGTCAGTAATTGGTTACCACTTAACCAACCTAGGAAGTTAAATCTTACGTTTGGTACTCTTATTCGATCAAATTCTTATTCTTTTATAATAATGAGAAGACACAATACATCGATTACATTATTGATAATGTGGCAATCTTCTCTTTTCCTATTCGGAAATAGTAACAAGCAAAATTCATGGTAATTAGATAAATGTGTGGTTTCCATGTCTTCGATATGACTCCTTGCATTTTAATAAAATTTCCTCATCATTTAATTGTTAAAAATACATACACAGGTAGTATCACGGAAGAAAATGTTGAGAAAACCGCTACTTTCGGTGAAACATAAAGAAGCGAGGTTGAGATTTGCTGAAGAACACATATCCTGGAAGAAACAATGGGAAAAAGTTATATTTTCCGATGAGAAACGTTGTAATTTGGACGGACCAGATAGGTACTCGCATTATTATCATGATCTGAGAAAGGAACCAAAAGTGAAAATGACCAGACAATTAGGGGGTGGATCTGTGATGATATGGGCAGCGATTGGATTCCGCGATAAAAGTGAGATAGTGTTTTGCACAAACAAAATGACATCTGTGACGTATAAAGACTTATTGCGTGACAATCTTCTACGTTTTGGAAACCAATGAGCCGGGCGCAATTTTGTTTTTCAACAAGATAACGCGCCAATTCATAAAGCAAAAACCATTACTAAATGGTTTAAAGAGAGAAAGATTAAAACTTTACAGTGGTCGGCACGGTCACCAGACTTAAAAATTATTGAAAACATGCGGGGTGAATTGGGACGTCGCGTTTATGGCGGAGGCCGTCAATATTTCACGGTACAGGAACTGAAAACTTCAATAGTGACTGAATGGCAGAATATCCCTCAAAATTATGCGTTAAATTTATATAAATCTATTAATAACAGACTATTGGAAGTGATTAAGAACAATGGAGGATCTACGCATTACTGATCACTCGTTTGTTTATTTTTGTTTTACATTTGCAACAGAGCGTCTAAATTTTTGTCGCAGAAATTGTTTAAACATTGGAGTAATAATTTATTATTTACTTCATATATTACTGGAGGAGATATTTCTAAGTTTATCTTACTTTTATGAATAAAAACTTAATTAGATATCTTGCTAGTTTCGCAAAGAAATGTTGTAACCCTTAAAACCTTTAAAACATCTTACCGCGTCTAAGTTTTTGTCGGGGAGTGTATTTAAACAATCATTTTTGTTCTTCGTATTTCTTTTCTTCATTCGATTTATCAAATAGATTTCTCATTCATACGTTGTCAGAATTTTTATTTACTTTGAAATTCTGAAACGAAGGTTACGCGTATTATACAATCTATGTTGATTGAGATGTCGTATCAGATCGGTGTAATTGCAGAAGTTCCTTAACGCGATGCGGCAATGTAGCTCTGATCCTCTTAGGTCAGTCACAAATTGCATCGTCGATTATAGTAAAGTAACATCCGAAGTTGTAGTTGGCAACTCCTAACGATGCTGCTCCTAATGTAACGTTAAATAGCTCTGCTGGGAGTAGCGAAATTACGGCCTCCGTTTCTCATTTAATTTTTGTGTATGTACGTAAAATCTAATTATGTAATTATTTTTATTGCATCTATATTTAAATATGCTTTACGTATACTTCTTGTTTATGCGTAGATGGTCGTGCGTGTTGTCGGAGATGGAACTTTAACCGACGTGCCTGTAACTCCGGAAACTACCTCATATGACGTCATCGAGTGTTGCCGAGATCCTGGCGAAGAATCTTGCGAACTGGTCGCCACATCTCCGGAACATGGTGGTAATGTTATAATTACTTACTGTCTAATCAAGTTATCCAGTTATAAAGCAAAGTTCAGGCTGTTATAATTAGTGGTTGATACCATTAAGTGCCATTCACTCTAATGTGTTCCTGGAATTTCTGTCCAGTATGTAGGTTAAGTTAAAGGCGAAATAGATAACTTCTTGTTAGTTGTGTAACGAGTTCGATATAAGTAATTTTTCTTGTTCGATATTTTTCAGAGAAAATTAAAATTTAATTTGTTGCAAAGAAATTAAAACATTTTAAGTAATTTCCAGACATGAAGAATGTTAAATACTAGTATAGAAAAATTAAACTAATTACATAACAACTTAACTGTTATCTACAGATTATACGTGTTTCAAATGTAAAACAACACACACGTTTGAGGTTTTGATATTAAGAATTTCCATTGTATAGTGGAGCACAACGCTATCCAGATAGGCTATAAAATAATAAAATTTAGAAAGAAACTAAATCTACAATCTGTTCCTTTAAATTTGCCATTAAATCGAATTGTAATTTCAGGTACGCCAAAACAATCAGATATTTTTGATCTCACTGTATATTTTAAAATCATATCAACGACGTTACTACGTTATGAAACAACATTTCTTACAAATTCCGCTTTTGATTTAATCGTTGTCCAAGGTAAAACCACAAGTCAAGCCGCTACAGCAATGGACCTTTTTTATCGAACAGTCTGTGCATTAACTTATCACATTCTCTACTTGATTAATAGCTTGAAGTGAAAAAGAAAAATTCAAAAAAGAGAAATGCTATCACGAATAATTTATTCGAATGTACTATTTGTGTGAAGTAGAAAACCTCCTTACGTTAGGCTTTATTCCCTACGAACGTGGACGTATAATAGTTCGATACCGAAGTAGGACACTGTGAACTACAGAAATACCATTCGGCTTCAATTAATTATTCAATATATGAACTAACAACAATTTATAATCAATACGTACGGAGACCACCAATACACCAATACGCAACCGTCTATATTCTATAGGGAGCTTTTGTCATTTCACTCGGAAGCTCAGCGTTCAACGAGTCACTATACAGCCTTACGCTACAATGATGGTCGTTACATCGTCCGAAACTAAATTTGGGGAGATTACATCGAATAAAAAAGAGTTTAGTAAGTTATTTTTGGAAAACTAGATGTTTAGTTATTCGCGAATGAATTTTATAAAGTTGTGAATTTAGCCTGCGTGGGACATCAGTCCTTTTTATAATTAGCAATTAGCATATGCATTTGTTTCTATTGTCGCTTAAATCCTTGAGCATATAGGCCAATAGTTAATTTTATATTTTCAGAATGTCTCCTTCAGGAGTCAGATCGTCCACTAGAAATTTTGCAACGATGGGGTTCGAGCCGTTTACTTTTGAGATACACGCTGCTGAGCAGTGACGGTGAGTTTGTTGCAACATTTATCATTTTATTCTAAGAAATTATCTGACTTCATCAATCAAAAATTATACTTTAATTGGCATTCTAGGATTCTTTTGTCAGTTTTTCGCATTTCTTTAATCTAAGTTTGAATATTTTATAATAATATAGAATCCACATGAAGATGGAGAGAATTTGGATAAAACTACTTGATTATTTTTTTGATATTAGTTTCTTCTGCCAAGTACTTGATTACTTAAATACTTTAAATGCTTATTATGTGCGGACGATACTCAAATGAATTTTTCATTTTAGTGAGCTGATCTGTTGGATCTTGACTGATTAGTGAATTTTAGAAATATCAACAAAATCTCTGGATCCTTTTTGTGAGAAAACTCGACCTTGAGTTTGTTATGAGTAAACCTACAATAAAGTGAATAATTCTTTTTTGCCTTTGTTTTTGTCCCTGAATCTGTGAAGAGCTACAGGGCTTTTAATAGATTTTCACTTGAGGTTTAAGGGACGTGTTGCTATGTGTATCTGTAGCAGCAGTATACCAATTTAAAGTATCTCTTATAACTTCTTAACGTAAATGAATTAGATTCATTACCTAGAATTGCTCCACCTATTGTTTTCTGCAGTTTCTTATAACAATCATTTTGCCTCGAATTTTTATAATATTATGTCAGTAGAATATTTTTATGGCATGCATCTACTATTTGTTTTTATACTCCTACATCAGAATGCTATTTCGTTATTAACATGTTTAGAGTAAACCTTTGTTGGAGAAAAACCGTTAGATATTTGTATTAACTGTGTATATTTTAATAGTTAAGAATAATTTAACGGATAATATGCACTTAATGTTTTCAAAAAAATGGTTAAATAACTATGAGTAATGCAGCAAAGTGGTAGTAAAATATTTGCAATTTCTTTAGTAAGGTCATTTTATATGTACTTTACCTTAATAGGTTTAGTGCTTTTTTTATCATTAAAATATTTATCTTATTTACTGTAAAGATTAGTTTAAAAAGTAACCCGAAGGTATTTATTTAAGTAAAGTGTATTTATTTGTTAGATTATTATAGATCAACGCTAAGAAGTTTTTACAAGATAGTCTTTTACCTTCTAAAATTTTTTTTGTTCTACAGCAATCTGTAGCAGATGTAAAAATATTTAATTAAAAATTGTGTGCATCCGAAAATCATTTGTTTAATTAGATTTCTTATCGTTTATGAACATCGCCGCACGAAACACAAAAGAATCTCACTAGCACCTTCCTTGTTAATCTTCTGCAATGTGCGAAATTTTCGTCCTCCTAGGGGTAAAGTAAACAAAGTAAACATAATAATGGCAAGGTTCTGTCACTTCTAATTTCCCTTTTTGAGCTTTATGTAAATTAATATTATGTACCCACGTTTATTACCGAAAGAACGTAGGTTGTTGCTTTTAGTTGATGGAATTTAGATGACGAATTCTTGTCCCGCTTTGCTTTTAACGTGGATATTTTGTCTGTTAGGTTATGTAAATTATTAAGTGAAAACATTTATTAGAGGAAGAGTTATTTACAGTGTATACAGTTCGTTATTTTACCATTTATGGGAAAGAATTTTAGTTAGGTGCAAAAGACATTGTTTGTTTAATACATTAGTAATGTTATAATTTACTAGCAGTTATTGCCTACCGCCGTTGCCTTTGAGATGCTAATTATTTGGTAGAATTCTGTTATTATATGAGATATGTAACATAACATAATAAAATAAGAAGCATGTACTGCGGGATTCAACAACCGAAAAATATCCACAATGACTTGAACTTCGACTACAAAGACGTGTTTGTGAAGAGACGACTATTCCCCTTTTGCATATTAGATGCCGGTTTCGCAAGATTCAAAATAGTATATTGAACGGATAAAGAGGCGAAAAGTTGAATTTTACCAGCCGTAATACGAATACGTACTACGTATTATACGATGGACTCCACCCTACGGGGATCATTCCAATTCGAAAACCACAACCGTAAAATCGAGTTGCTTCTGTGAATGGTGGAATGTCCGCAGGCTGTTTTATGATGAACGAACGTACGCAGTGGCCTAATATCTAAGCTTATAAGCTTTCCGCAACGGACTCCTGGGTGCACGTGACTTTCGTAGCACGATAGTTACGAAAGTCACTAAAGCAGTTGGACTGTCTTTAAAATTGTACTGTATATAATAATTTGATATACATATAAAAAAAAACGTCGTAATATGTCAAGAAAATTCTCTTCAACGTGGATGCGAGTAAAGAAGAATGCTCAAAATTGTAAGTTTCTGTAGTTCCACAATGCTATTGATATTCTTCAAAACATAAGGCATTATTTTCTTTAAAGGTTCTTTAATAGTTCCATTGCCTATGTGGATAATTATTCAGATGCATTGAAACAATAGACATCTATACTTTAATTATAGGAATGCGCAACTGAGGATTAAAATTTTAGGGCCAGTGGGATGCAAACACCCGTCACATTTCACCTGTGTGGGTTAATCTGTTCTGTTCTTTGTCTCCTCAGTGGTGGCCGCTCTCTAGATTTGCCTTGATTGCTAACCGTTCTTGTCTATAGAAACCAGTCTTTAGAAAATCACTGACGAAGCTAACAACATATTTAGAGAAACGTATAACACTTACAAACGGCAGGAGTATGCATTTGCGCCAAATCACGCAAATCCGCTGCATCTAATTTTAGAAGAATCAACATTTCATAATCTATCCTTGCTTTGTTGGTGCAAGGTATTTTTTTTTAATTCAATTACAGTAGTATTCATTGACTTTTGTTTAAAACGAAGTGTTTTATTTTGCTATTCTTGCTTAATTTAATTCGATAAAAAATTGCACTACTTAATTTTCCGGATAAAGGGTTGCATTTTAAATTGCGCAAGGGTCTCTCTCGTATATTCTTGGCTACTACTGCTCTGGATAAGGATTTGCATGACAATGTTTGGGACAAATTTGATTTTCTAATTTCGCACGCCTTCACCATGAAATACGTTTGTCAGGTGAGTTTAACATTCCCTCCCCATTCGACGATGTCTCTCGCAGTCATAACTCTTGCGAGGCTTATTACACTACTTGGCAAATGTATCCTTCAGACAATGAAATTGTGCGCAGATTCACAATCCGAAATCACGAAGTTTCCATTTGTTTGAATTCATTGTTTCCGGATCTATAGTTAGGGAGGGTGGCTGGGCGATATAGAGCAGCTTTATAAATGACAGATTAACATACGTAGATGGAACTCTGCGATTTATAATAGGTACTATGTATTTGGATATAAAGGGGAACCCTCGTCTTATATTGAAATATGTTCAGGTCCTTCGTGATCTTATTTATGCTCATGTAAGGTAGTTTTATAGAGAAGGGTCATCCGAGGTTTTATATGGGTTTATATGATATACATAGATAGTTGTTACATCAAAGTTTATTATTGTTTTTTTTTAATCCAAGATTTACGCAATGGAGGAAATTGAACTGAAGAAGTTCTCCTTTTTTTAAACAGTTGCTAGAAAATTATTTAAATTCTCTTATAATGTTATTCATCCATTCTCCGTATGTAAATATAAGTCATGTTGGTTTGCCAATGGAAGAAGAAAATTGTGTCTAGAATAAAACTAGGAAATACTTGAAAAGCAGAGATAATTGCAATGCAAATACGGCAAACCACAACTTATAAATAAATATTGTTTCCTTCCGTCGGAGAAGGCTCTCAAGTTTAGCCATAGGTCGTAGCTAAATGCATAACGTGTTCAAGGGGCTGATAATTAGCTGCGGTAGTCTCGAAGTTCAAACGTGTCGAGTTCATCCAGCATGCACGAACTGCCTTTCCATTAGTCAAATTCTGCTACTAGCACGAAATAAAACAGCGTCATTCGACGTGTAAATGTCAACATTGAGCGTCACCATCTATAAATGCTACGTGCGCTGCATTTCAACTGAAAGCGAAATTATCTCCCGTAAAATGTAATTTTCAGCTGCCACGGCTCACGAAGAGACAAAGAGTAATTTTTGTCACTCGCTCCTACGTACTGTCCCATCGATTATAGGATGTACCTTTATCTATCAAAGCTAGAAATACAAAGGGGTGAATAAATATTTTATTATAAAATGTACCTTTGCCCTGCTAGGATGCTTTAGAAAATAAAACCCATCAAAATGCAAAACGTGTTTTATAACTTATAATCAATGTAATACGGTATGTACGAAGTTTGTTCACAAAGTATCCAACCTCTGCTAATAAAAATTACAAGTATTCATAATCTATAAAACAATCTTACAGTAATCCCCTTTAGAGTAGCCCTTTGAGCGACCATACACTTCTTCTAACGGTTCTGCCACTGTTTGCAAAAAAAAAAAAACGATTCTTTCGTGGTACTGGACATGTCCCAAACATTGCTTTGGAGGGTTGAAGAGCAGTTAATGTTGAATGTAGTACGATAATTCGTTTGCCAGAAGGCATCGATCAAATCAGGAAAAAACCGTCGATAACATCGCATCATCCTTCATCATGATAATGCCAGCTCTCACACAGCACGTTGATCAGTTATACGGTTTTTCAGCATACCACAATAAATATAAAAACCCATGCGAACTACCAATACGTGTAAGCCCATCAATTGTGCCCAATGGTTTCGTCACTCCATAAAACACGATTGATTGATTGAAAATGAGACTATAATAAAGCTATCTGCAGTATGATGATTTTGTGCTAATATCTAATAACAGTTTGAAATTTATTTGAGCGACATCTGTTTTTTTTCTAATCTTGCAGTAAGTACCATTAAGGTTAATTTTGATAGTAAAACAATACACCAACCCTTCAAGTTCAAAATGGTTTAAAATAAGTGCGAAACAAAAAATTGTGTCCTTTCGTTCACATATACGACAAATTTGGACTTAACGTGGGTTAAGAAATATCTTACTCGACGTTAAGAAAAGATTTTCGTAATGCAAGAGTGACGCCACGTATTGTAAATTATGTTTAATAAATCAGTCGCAGACGCTTTCCCGGAATAATGCCGTTATCCTACTACATTCCACGTTACGACAGATGGCCAGGACTAGACGTCGTATAAGGATATGAAAGGTCCGCAGTTGTCTCGCAAATCTCGATGTGTGCCTAACGTCATACCCGGAATTTCAATTATTTATGGCGTGTGAGCAGCAGAACCTTTGCACCGGTTGTAATATTAGCATTACAATAATGTTGTTCCAGACAATTTAGCCGAACGGGAGAAGTCTAAACCGAAGTACACGTCTTGTCATTTATGATCATATGCTCCGTACACATTATATACTTTATATTCAGTGACTTTGCCAATTTTGAAAATTCCGTTTGGCCAATTGCGCGCGTAATTATAAAGTGATAGATTTTTTCAGACTAAGAACATAACCATGTATTACGTACTTATTTCCTGCGATGTTTAACGAAGAGGTCGGTACTTACTCTGGTTCGGAAGTTATAAGTCTGGGTGCATTTTAAAGTCATACTTGTTCCTTTCAATGGCAACTCTTTGATTTTTCGTGTATTTTGTCAAGTACGCTGTACGCAATATCCAACAAATACACGTGAAGCCTTGTATTTGCCTTCCCATTTGCGTTACCACCTGCCACCACTGTTCATGATATTGTTTTAATATTGTATATTGTCCATCTAAATCACTTACTGCTCTACTCATACGTTGTGTATACACTGCCGTTCAGTGAAGTTCGGTCATACAATAAAAATCTATTATATCACACTGTATACAATTATTAATACATAAAATTAGAAAAATATTAAGCATACACTCTTTTCTAAGGGATTAAAGCCATAAATTATTATGTAAAGTAGAAAAATTGCGACAACCACAATAAAGTCCCTTTTATTATCATTCCAAGAATTTCTCGGAAGTACCGATCTTTTGAAACGGGTCGTTTGGGGATTATTAACGAACAATACATTTAGGAAATATACCGCAGTATCATTCTTGTTTATTTATCACAGGCGTAAAGATATAAATTTGCTTCATTTTACTGTTAAACGTGTGTTGGTGTGCATCTATCGTTTTTGCGCGAAAGTTTTAAGAAAATTTACTTCAAAATGGCACGTGGCAAGCCTACCAGTGCAGAAAAATGTTCACGCATTATTACGCTGTTTGAAGAAGGATATTCGGGGCGACAAATTGCTGAAACAATAAATATGAGAAGTTCAACGGTAAATGACATCATAAAGCGATATCGGACAACTGGAACTATAGAAAATCGTGTTCGTCCTGGAGCATCTAGGAAAACAACAAAAGCTGAAGGTTTGAGAATTGTATTATTAAACAAACATGGCCCCCGCAAAGCCCAGATTTGAACCCTATAGAGTTGTTGTGGGATGAACTGGACAGGAGGATCCGAAAAATATGCCCAACTTCACAAGAACATTTACGAAATATTCTGCAACATGAATGGATTAATATTCCACAATCCGTTTTAACAAAACTTATCGAAAGAATGCCTAGAATAGTTCGAGCGGTGATTAACAGCAAAGGAGGTTTTTTCGATGAAAAAAAAATATAATGTTCAGTATGTTATATTAGGCCAGAATAAATTTTTGTCTTTTTTACCTGTACATAAAATAAAATTGCATTTTGTTTTTAGTTTCATTTGTTTCTGTAACCTTTTCATGTTTTTTATTAACCGACCGAACTTCTCTGAACGGCAGTGTACATTTTATCTAGGTTTTTAAGTCACTCCAATGATTTTTACTGTCACGAACCACCATATCGATCCAAATATTACGTTACGTGTTTTGTTCTAGAAATAATTCTGTAACTGCCCCTTTTCTTGCACTTGCTTTATTTTATTACTTCGATAAACTGCTGAGTTTGCGAGTAATAGAGTTGTAGTTCCTCAATCTTAAATGTTCATATTTATGTTCCATTATGTACTATTTATTGTACATAACGAAAATAAATGTAGTCATCTTTGGATTGAGCGGAATTAGTTCGTTATTTATCGATTAGATATCTTGCTAATTTCATTAATTAGAACGCCCATATTCTCCTAACTTCGGCGAAATAGAAACCAGAGATGTTTCCTCTCAAAAACCGTCGACCGTAAATAAGCGCAAAATGGGAGCGGACGAAATTTGCTGAACGTTTAAATTCGAAAATTATCGCTGCATGTAACAGTTTCGTTATTATAGTTTCAATTAAGAACGCTATTATGCCGAGAAAGAAGGAGAGTATTAAAGTACTGACGACTGCAACAAATTGCATTAGAGCTTAATTGTACATCTTGTGCAGAAATAGTCGCTTTAGATAAATAGCAAAGGCAAATGGAAACGAAATTGTACAATACCAGTGCTTTTAAAAGTACTTCTTTCTCATGAAATAACACTTCCGCTTAAAAAGCCAAACTTGTATCATTTGTTGCAGAAACTGAACAACCTCCACATTTGAATACAATTTTATTGTCTCCGAAAATATATTTTATTTGAAAACTTTTTATTCACGAACAAGTTTCACGCAAAGAAATATGTAAAACCAACCATTGGTGAAACTGATTTAGTCTAAATATCTTTCGCGAGTGGTAATAGCTTTACGGAATATCTAAGCTGGGAATCGCCAGAAAAATTTGCTGCTTCACCGTACAGCGCTTAACTTCGGCCCAGTCAGGCGCAATCTGTCTCATCTGTGGCCCACTAAACCGTTTATGAATGACGTTATTAAAATGATTATTATCCACTCCGATGTTTGTATCTAATTGCTCGGCACTGCCTTGCAATAGTCATGCTTTACTTACTCGTTGTCTTTATTGTTCCAAATTTCTTGGCGAGTTTCTGCGCCTATCTTTGAAAGGAAGTAATACTTGAGCACTTGTTGAAGACAAGAACTAGGGATGAAGATTTGACTGAGTCTGCGTGGAATTGGACAGTAAAATTGACTTTGATTGCTTTCAGTAATCATGCAATTTTGAGAATTTTTAACATCTTTTTTATGTAAACAAACTGCTATGTCGTATCTCTGCATTTTTTTTTATTATTCAAAAATTCTGTACTTATCATAAATTGAGAAAAACATGCTTTTTGCAAAACATTTCGAATTCAAACTCTTAACGAGTTAGTCAGCGTATATGCAGATATTTACTAATTATAGAAGCGGTTATTAACTTTGAGCAAATATCGGCAAGTGAAGTAATTAATTTTTAATGTTCATTTAGGCCGATCGATAATCAATCAAGTATTGCATTCGCCGCGTCCGAACTCTCCGCTCTGGAAAACTGCCTTTGTTCAGAAAAGTCCAATAAATGCGGACTTGGGAAAATCCCGACATTTTTTTGTTCTCCTATTACTTTACGAGAAGTTTTTCGAGCTGTTGCGGAAGTCAAATGTATACCGGGTACTACAAATGGAACGAAATTGCATTTCTATTCGGGGGTGTTGTTCCTCTTGGGGCATCCTCGGAGAAGCTTGCCTTTACGAAACAATGTACAATTTATATGTAAATTCCGTGTGGGCGTATAAATTCGGCACCCCTTGCGTGTATCCGCAAGTGATAGAGAGGTTCGAAGGAACTAAATTAGCGCGGATATTTGGAATGGTATCCGGCAAATCTTTTTCTATTATGGAATTTGAATTATTCATTTGCGCTAATAGAATGAAGCATGTTATAATGTTTAATGGGTGGAAAACTTATTAGCAAAGAGTTTTGGGATCCTTCAACGCCATTCTTCTTATTGGAGAATGTTTTGTTTACAGACCGCATTTTTTTCGTTTCTTCGAAAAAGATAAAACATATTAAAAGTAATTTAATTGCTTGAATATAAGGTCTTTGTTATAACGCGCCATACACCCTTAACGTCTTTAGCAGCGGGAACTTTATTGATTTACAATAATTACTTAATCTTCATGTACTTCTATAAACATAACAAGAGCATGGAAACAAAGGCTTCTGCGTAGAATCTCTCTCTTTAGAGATTCGGCTTCTTTCATTCGCAATGAATTGTTAAATACATCTTTAATATAATGAAAAAGCACGCCGCTTTCAGCCTATCAATGCAATCTATAATAAACATCTAATCAAACAAAACAACCGCATTTACAGAGCGTTGTATTAATTTCACTCATTAATTCTTGGCTTTGTAAGAACATAGAAAGCAATTTATTTCTAGCGTTCCTTTTATTCCTCATTTAATTGATTGTCGTTTGATTTCTTCGTAGATGTTTAATTTGCTAGTGCGGGTTTCATTAATCAGATCTGGGAATAAAGCCGAATTCATAATTATCTTTCATATTTTATTGCTGCTACCATTTGTTTTCTTTATCCAACCGTTTTTTTTTTTACTCATACGTTATCTGATCGAGTTCTCGCTTTGACGTAATTTGCATTCAGTCGTCGGCACCACATAATGTATTTTGTACCCTTCCCTTCACGACATACATCCTGCTATTGACAGGAAGAATTTACTTAGACTTTTTATTAAACTCCACGAACTGTCTAAGATGACATATTGTTTATGCATGATTGTTTTGTGCAATTTCTTGTCCTTTCTGAATGTTGAACGTAGGATAAGTATAGAAAATTAGGTTCGAGTTAATAATGTAAAAATCGTACACAGAAGTATTGATTTAAAAATTAGATGTTGTTAATACCGCCAATTTCTGCGCTTAATGCACATTAGCTTTTTACATAAATTTATTAAGTTTTCACGTATGTTAAAAAGGTTACGCCGGTAGCTTTATTTATTCGTCAACCGACCGTAATCGTTTAATGTTCTGTGAAATGTTAATCTAGCGTAGAACTGAAGATTAATTCGTCGCCGTGAGAGTTCTTTTTATTAAAATCGTATTTCAGACCGTAATTAGACCTCCAATAAACTTTTCAAGAGGTTTTAATAAAAAAAAAAGAAAACAAACGCTTCAAGCTCGAAGCTTGATTAAATTTTCCATATAATTGCAAATTTACCTCTTTGTGTTGGAGATCCATCAGTCGCGATTACCTTCTACGGTGTTAAAAGCTAAAATTATAACTCCAACTTGATCCTTGAAATTAGATCCATAATTTAATTTATATAACCAAGAAATACCTCCTTCTGAAAAAAGGATACTTTAGGACCTCTGTGGCTATACGACGTTAATTAACTCCGCATTAGTACTTACGTTTTAAAATAAAATAATTAATAAACATACAAAAATTTTGGATGTTCAAGGTAAGTCATTTTAAAATCATTACTCGGCATTTAATTTAATACTTTTGGGCTCACAATAATAAAGCAATCAACGCAATACCGTAACAGTTTATAAATGTAATCTGCAAATGACTAAGAAATCCACTTTAATCGACTCATTTTGGAGGGGGAGATTAAATCCATTAATTGCAACGTTCTCGAACAATAGTAATTTAGTCGTCTTAATTGCGCTCCTGTTCAATTTGATTTACTGTGACTCTGCGTCACGTCGCTGATTTAATTCGTTCAGGGTATATCCTCGCACTCTTAACGAAAATCGGAATTGAGTCTACGAGATTGAATTGAAATTATTTATTTCGAAAGCTATGATCACAGACATATTATATTTTCATGATTATTCCAATTGTTTCCTACTGTCAGTATAGATAATGGTCCGTTATTGTTTTAGCGGTAGTCTATTAATCTAATGTCTTAAATCAATTATGTTTACGTGATTAGAACTTGATGCGAAATTTGCGATAATTCAGGAGATTAATTAAATCCAAACACGTTTCGTGGTAGATATTAAACGTATTGGGATTATACTGACATGAAATATAATGTCAATATAGAACTAGATTCAGCATTAGTTTATACGCGTGTTAGGTATTTGCGAAAAGAATACTTTCTATTTACGAGTTAGTTGTAAATCCATATTTTTTTTTAATACATAAAACTATTCATTCAACTAACATTCCCAATTTACAGGGAGTTTATTTAAGGTACTTCTATTATCTTTCGAATTTAAGCATCTCAACGTTCTGATGGCAATTCTGACCATATCAAATTTAAAAAAAAAGCACAAAAGAGGCTCGTGTCAAGAGGTGCAAGCAAATGCTCAAAAGAATTCGACATCCGTATACAACGTCACAACACTACATATTCATACGGCTCGGAAACGGAGCAACAATCAACTGTTTAGGTGTTCCCAGATTAACCGTATCCAATAAAAGCTGTTCGTTCACAAAGTCCTTCCAAGAAAATGATAGCTTGTTTCTTTCGAGCTGGAATATGTCGTAAGCATTGCTTTGGATGATCAAAAAATAATTCATGCTGAATGAAAAATCAGGGAAAACAGTCGCCAACATCGCGTCAACCTATATCCTGACAATGTTAGCTCTCACACGACACAATAAAATGCCCCTTTGCTCGAGAATGTCAAAACAATAAATGCGTGGAAAGGGATCTATATCATCTCAAAAAAACATTTTTTTCTTTCATTGTTTTTGTGAAAATTTGAGTATCCTTCAAAAGTACGTAAGGCTCCACACTACGATATCTTATGTTTTTGGGAATTAGTAGACTGAATGGTTTCATAAGATGCTATCAGCTTACTTGTCGCTCGCTATTTTTTATTATACTATTACCATCATAACCACTTGCGATTTTATCTTCTAAACTAATGGCTACTGCCACTTTTTAAATTTACTGACAATCATAAATTTAAAGTCAGTACTTATAACACGGTGACTTGGCAACCTTAACATAATCAGTCACAAAAATAGAGAGCCGCACGGATACAGCCGGAAATTTTGCGCATGTACAGAAACAAACAAATAAATTTACCTTTTGTGTATCAATTGTGGCTCAAAAACTTTCTCTGTCTGTTTATTTAAAGATGCTGGCCGTTGGAAAGATTTTTATATTCTCTAATAGTCGCGAATTTAGTCCTTATAATTAAATTTTAACATGTCCGTAGCCACCGTCTGCATGCGAGCAGCTCTGGCGTGTTTCCGCTAAAAACGAGTCGGCGAAGAGCTTACGGTGTAAATTGTCGAGCCAGAACTGCAAGCTTAGAAACTTTTAAAAAGGTAAAATGGTCACCGACCGACCTCTCAGCGTAATTAAAACGCATCGCAAAAGAGCTAAAAACCACACGCCGACTAATGGAACGTGACAATTTGCACTAGTTCGTTAATTAAAAATTTTTTAAATTGAAAAATGTTTGTGTGGGCGGATTCAATATACGAAGTATTAATGTAGCAGCACTTAAATTATAATAAATATATGCAGTAGTATTTCTAATGTTTAATGAAGAAAAAATATTCTGTTTTGAGAGCAGTTGAAAGTGAGCAAGATAATATATTTATGGAATAATGAAAAAAGAACAACCCCTGTCTGCGATTTGATTTCTTTGTTTTTTTGATAAGAAATTAAAGAGAAACTGATGAAGTTGTGCTCCTTCGATGACTGCCACCAGGCAATCGCATAATGAACTTTAAGCGTGGTCGAACATCCGTCTTCAATGAGGAGTGGCTAGGTCGTTCCATTGGCGTGACTATGGACGATATGATTAATAGAGTTCATGATATCGTGTTAGCAGAATGTGATACACGTATCAATCGAACGTGTGCGGAAGAATCTTTACGAAAAATTAAGTATTAAGTAAGCTATCGGCGAAATGGGTGCCGCGTCAACTGACGATTGATCAAAAACAGAATCTCGTTATAATTTCAAAGCAATGCTTGGACTTAAGTTCAACACGTGTGAGTTCCTGCTGGGTTTAGTGACTGCAGATGAGGCACGCATACATCGCTACACGTTGGAAACCAAAAGTCAGTCGACAAAATAGGCTTTTCCCGGCATCAAAGAAGGCGAAAATCATTCCATTAGGAATGATTTGGATTGGATTGGATTGGAATTCGCAAGACATAATCTTAATTGATTATTTGGAGAAGGGAAGGACAATCACGAAACAGTGCCATGCTGATTTATTGAACCGATTCGATGCTAGACCGAAAAGAAAAAGGCCTCATTAGCCATGAAAAGGATTCATCCAAATAATATTTAGATGCTATTTGCTTTAAAAAGTACTATAGGTATTCTAGAAATCGTCTAACAAAATTAAATTTAAAGTTATTATAAGAAATATGGTGCATCAAGCAAGGCATCGTACCATCTCGCACCTCATGATTAAATTAATTAATAAGTGCATAATATAATTAAGTTTTCAACGTCCCTTTTGTAGGATAACAAGAAAACATTTGCAATGCAAATGTATCCAAATACTAATATATTTTCGTAACGGCAGCCATTTACGAAACCCCTTTCAAGACGAGATAGCCTCAATTGTATTGTTATGATGGCTACTATTCGCATTGATGCCGGCCATTGTTATGGTGCCGGCTGAACGCTATTTGACACAAAACACATACTGACCCATTATAAAACACCATTTAAACGGTACTACGCGAAATCGGGTAAATGGGCATGATCCTATCTTGCTTGCTTGTGTTGCATTGAACGTGGGTTTCATGCTGGAAAATCGTATGAGATACAGTCGGGCGTGTTATTTGTGGAACGTCCTAATCTGTTTATTACGAAGCTTATCGCTTAGGTTTTACTACATTACAAAACTCCCGTATGAAAATCGATGTGAATGCAGCGCATATTCGTCGATACTCAAAATCCTCAAAAATGTACGTATGCATGTATATTCCTGCAATGCGCTTTAGTCAATTTGCATGACTTACATGATTTTAAATTTGCAGTGAAAAGTATGTTTATGTAGGTTTTTGCAATAATAATTATGGAGGGCCTTGATTGGCTTGATGGCTATTTTAAATTTTATAGCTCTCTTAATTAAATTTGAAGTGTTCGTATCTTATTTCGAATAGATCACTTTGTGATCACACATCTGACGCTGTTTTTACCTGACACTCGTGAATTTCTGGTAAACACACATATGTAAGAGAAGGATAAAGGCCCATCCGCCAGCAACGGCTCGTGTCTAAACAGCAAGGCTCATAATTCTAACGCGACGAGCGCATTCTAGTTTACTTCGTTTTCTGATGGCGCACGACCTATTTAGCCGTAAGATTCCTCTCTTTTTGGTCCCGGGATTTTATTAGGTAAATGTATCTGCAGCCAACGAAAATTCAGGGAGACGATTAGGTAATTCCTCTTTGCTCTATTTACTTCAGGTTCTTAATGTTTATTTTTAATGCAATTTCTCCCTATAAACATGTAAACGTGGTGTTGACACTCGTTAATGTTAGTTTGCTAGACTCTAGTAGCAGATTGCAGGTTGTAATATGGTATTGGTAAGAAAAAATTTTTGTTGTTTTTAAGCTAACTTCCAGGATATAAATCATTTCAATATGAAATGTGCACTGTAGTTGGTCGTGATTGATTAATAAAGGTTATTGGTAATGAAAGAACGCACAGACGCCGGGAAAATTATTCCTTTTTAGCTTGAGTCGCAACCGAAAGAAAACGTTTATTTCCAAAGTCATTTCAGGAGTTGCAATGTATAAAATTATTTCAAGCCCAAAGTTAATTAAACACATTTCAAAGAATTAAATACATTTGAAATGCAGAGCTTCTTAGGCGACGCGCTAGGATAGAGGGAACGTGTAAACATTAAATTTCTTTCATTATTTGTCTTCAATTGCCGAAAAGCTTTCTTGCGTGTGTTACATAATAAACAGTTTTTTATGGTTTCTTGGTTTTATAAGTTTCTTGGTATTGTTCGTTAAACTCGCAGTCGTAATGTTTTAGGTAAAGAGCAATAATTGTAAGCAACATTTATGTTAAACGTTACTTACACATAACCATAAATTTACAGCTTAGAGGACAATATTTTTACGTCCAAGGCGAAATATGACATATTGCAACTATTCGACGTTAATTTCAACACGCGGAGTAAATTGAAACATCTGCAAATTCTCCAAACAGAAAAGCGCTTGACGGCGTCATTTTTCAAACGAACGCAAATGATTTATTACTCTCATTTTGCTGCAAATTACAAAACTCCTTTAGACATAATATTTGAACTATTTCATCCCTCGTTAAGCATCAGAACCTTTTCAAGACATTACAGAGAACTCCTTCGTCTGTTTTAACGCAACGTTAGTAATCTACAGTTACGACAATCGATCAAAACAGAAAGCTCTTTCTTGGAAAACATTTAATGTACGGAAATGATGCAAAAGTTCTTAAAAGTTAAAATAACATAGGTAGGTGATTTCGTTATCTCGTTTGTGTCTGTCAAAACTTATCTTAGAGTTCAGCTTCTTTCATGCTTTTCATATTTCGGGGTTATTTTATAAAAGCTTTGCTGATACGCTAAGCTTTTATTGTTTCCCTTATATGAAACTGCAATAAAAAAATTTGGTATCGCATATTACCTAGTTGCATCTCTTCTTTAATATTGGAAAGTACGAAACTTTATGTGGAATAATATAAGTTTCTGCGGTTCAGTGAATGTCACTTACGGCACCATTGTATTTTTCGTGTTTGCTTCTTCTACTTTTAACTTGGCATGTTTAGTTAAATAGTTTTGGAGTTCACCCCATGGAATAATACCGCAATCTCACTTCACCGACATGCGAACAACATTTGTAGAAGTCGTGTTTTACCAACTTTATTAACATTTTACAAAATTTACTAGACTCCAACTTATTGCCAAGATAATATGGAGGCGATATCGTATCTTTTATGTGTACATATAAGTGTCAATAAGAACGTAAAAGATAACAGATAGAAGTAATTTATAGAGAAATGCGAAAGGATTCCAAGTTATAAACATACTACTGTAGTATAAGCGTAACAACGACAACAAAATCCGACCCAAGTAAGCTGCTAATTAAATTGCGAGAATTTATTTCGGCGAAGTAGTAAGCTGGTGATACCCAACGAGAAATAAGTCCGTGGAGTATATAAAATACGATAGGTAGGTAGTTATTTGTCTGTAGAATCTTAAGAGGTTCTCGAACCTAATAAGGACTTATTGGCAGCAGTCCCAGAGCGTAGGGTCATCTTATTGAACTTGCTCTAGACGTGTTTAGTGTGATTAGTTCCGGGGATCTTCGATTTCGGGCAAAATAGATTCCTATGTTTTTAGCCAGTTGAAATGTAATGTTGACAACGCCGCAACGATTAATGATCCGAAAGTAATTCTATCGCGTCCATTAGTTCGTAGTCTTTCTTTATTTTCATCGATACCTAATAAAAGAGATTAGTGACGATTGTGCGCGCGCTATAGCTGCTTCATAATTCATTCAACAGTCATTGTTGTGAGTTTAAAGTAATTGAATAAAAGTATGGCATGGTAGTAATTTGAATGGCTAATTTGTAGTGTAGGTTACGACAATGCATTATATGCAAATTTTCGATTATGAAAAGCAATTTAAATACTGATTTTTTTAAAGTACAGTGTTACTAAAAATTTTCCATTTGTAAATCAATTACTACTTAATATCATGTCGCGTTCTGTTGGGTATTTTTTATATTATTTATTGTAGTAAAATTTGCTGTAAAACTAGTGAAAATTCAGAAAATTTAATAAACATTAAGAAGTTTACCTGAAAATTTTGATATTCAGCATTATATGTGTGCGAAATAGTAATATTTAGCATTTTTATACACTTTTATTACACTAGGCTGTATTCTGGAGATTGTATATTCGTCGATGTACTTTCGTATCTTAAAATAAACAATAGAACATTCATGAGTTTGCACGTAAATTATCATTTATCTGTGCAGAGGTTTTCATTATTGAAGCTTACTGCATGAAGCATGAACTAAATATTTCCTACCTTAGGACTAGACTCTATTAGAATTGGTTAGTCATTAACAGAACAAAAAATTTCATTCCTTTTTTATAAAAAAACTTTTGTCATTACTGGCACAGGTAGCGTAATATCTACTTTACCAAGCTGTTGGTGTTAAGCGGGTTCCAAGCTCGCAACTCTCGTCACAGTAAGGTTTTCTGTGTAATAGCATGCTATACAATTTTCCGTCCACTCTGTATCATTTTTTAAATAATCGGCCCTAGGTATAATAAATAACAAAGAGCAAACAAAGCACTGACTAGTTTCTAAATGTACGTGGGTTGTTTAGCATATCCTATTTCTCATTAAGCTTTAGGAAGATCCGGGTGCTTTGTGAATAATATGTATGCAAGTATAGACACAGGACATCCAAATCGTGACTTACTTAAATAGTTCTATTTGTTTAAATAAATATACTCACTTTTATCTAATTTCATAACAGTAGACTAACTTCACTTTAGAAATTCGCTTAAATAGTCGAGAAACTGATGTATTTTGCTCCTTAGAAAAGAAATATATTTCCTAAACAGCATCATAGTTAACCTTATAGGACTAGGAAATTTATATTGATTGATCATAAAGATAATACATTATTATAGCTACCCTCTCCCTCTTCCTTACACAAAAAAGATATATAAGACAGAAGTAATATTGCCTACGCGTTTATCGAGGTCTCCGTGCCTCAGAATTTGACGCGTTCAAATACATAACGTAGATAAAACAATACATAAATTTAAATAAGTGCAATAAAGGAGAACATGTATCCTGATTAGGCCGACATTTTATGTGAATCTATACCCCCGATTTAAGAAATTGTTATTTATTTACGAACTTCCTGGTGGATGTTCAAATACAAACGATAACTTATTCTATGCCCACTGGCAGATATCTAAGCATTTTTATCGAGCTAAATAATAAAAGAACGAATGGAGATTAATATTGTAACATATAATATCTTCTTAGTAAGTTCTTAATAAAAACAAACTTTTCGATTTTAATCTATGGTGGTGTCTCTGATTTATTTTATTTATTTAAATGTTTAAATTTTGTGACGTTCAAAAATTCCTGCCCTGATCATGTTATTTTTCACGAAATCGATCGCATTAATATTTTTTAAATAAAGAACTTGTGAGGAAAAGGACCTCCTTCCAAATTTCTATTACCATATATGTTTATTGTACGTAATATGCTATATTTCCTAATTTTATACTGTTTATTCTCCACAAGCACAAATGCAATAAAAGTGAGTTTATGTTTAATCCGCCTTACGAATTAATCACTTAACTGTAATAATTGAAAAAGATAATATACAGCTTCTTAGCTCAACTTATTAAAGAGTTTTTCCCAAGAAAATCGCTTAAGGCCCATACGTGAAACAACTTCCTTATTAGATCTATAACCGAAGCTGAATTGATTATTTTTACGGTTTGGTGGTCATATTCTATTTGTTCGCGCACTCGAGTGAAAAATTGACTTTCTCTCACAAGGACAAACGTCGAACAACGGTCTTGGATGAATATTTGTCTTCTGGATAAATTATACTACGTTTAGTAGGTTATACATCAGAAGGTACAAAATTTAAAGGGAATACGATACTTTCTGGATGTATGGACAGTATAGTGAGAACGATTGAATTTGAAAGTAAACTCGATAAGAATTAAAAGGAATTCAGAAACTAAAACTGCGAATAAGGAACGATATTAGTACTGGCAAAGTTCGATGATGGGGTGAACGGTATATCTAAAATTAGAACGTTAAATAAGGAAGCTAAATGAAAACTCCTGGCGCCTCCACCAAAAATATTTCGAGATAATGCTGTTCCGTTAATTTTCTTAAATAACGTATAAACATTGCATTATTCAGCTTTAATAAAACATGTCCCAAGTTTTTGATTACTTTATGCCATAAAATCTTGAGTGTAACACGTTGATGTTACCGAGTACTGTTGAATTTGATAGTTGACAACGTTAAGAAGGAAATACATTTTCAGGCTAAAATATGTGAGTTAACGTCGAAATCGGCAGCTTGAAATATGGAACAAAGTAATACACAGTTAGGGAGTACAATTATTTCAATCTTAAACTTAGAGTTACAGAAATTAAACATCTGTAATTGTTATGTTTCTACGTTTCGAGGTAGTAATAAGTAGATTTAAATCATTTATCGTAGAAGTAACTACACGACATTATCCGAAAGACATTTCTACTATGGATTACGGTCGTGAAAGCCTGCACTCAACCATTTAATTTATCGTTTCAATTTCAAATGTGCGTTTGTTAACCGACCGTGGTATGTGCCCGTATCAAAACGAAAGCCGTATTTAATTATAGAAATATAGAAAGCAATTCTATAAGTAAAATGGACAATATAAAAACGAAATACAGTACATATACGATATTTTATTTTTATATTACGGTAATTCGTTCGTAACATCCACAATTAATCTATGGCAAAGTACAAAGAGTTAAAGGAGAAAATAATTTTTCTTCCTATTCTTCGTAAGTTAAATCTAAAATAAAGAATCTATTTACTTGTTTATGCAAATGCTCTCGTCACATGGTTTATTTCTCGAAGCAAACCTTCTTTTTCGTGCTAGACATTTCAAAGTTCCTCCTATGCGAGTATTCAGTTTGAACGAATCTTTATTTGCTTTACTTGTTTGATTCTAAACCTTTCGGGGATATCCGCATTGCAGTTAAGCTTTACTTTGGTCCTCAATCACAGGTCAGATTGTGGTAACCCGAGCGGACATTCGCTGTTTTCGTATAAGGACACTTTTTAACGTTAAAGGTTTTTCGACTGTGCACATCTTTCAAACCTTTAGCGATACGCATTTACAAAGCAAGGGGTACAAATATATAGGCGCGAAAATATTTTAATCGGGAATGATTAAATATTTCCATTTTAAAAACATCGTTTATCGTTTAAAAGCGGTAAAAGTGCACTGTATAATGATTTTGTGTACACCATATGGACATAGCATGAGTGAAATCTTTAAAATTGAATCTACAGGTACAAAATGTCTATTCTTTTATGATACCGTTGATGTCCTTGATGAATTTCGTGAACATTGACCAATATAGGTTGTTGTTCCAAAAAACATGCAACATGTTTGAAGGGGATAGGCATTAGATTACACCGCCACCTTTTCAGGTCTATTGTGGCTCCTCTCTCATTAGATCAAATACATTAGCTTTGCTTCCTTTGCTAGATTCAGCAGTCTTGTGAGTGATCCCTCTACATACGTTTCGGCTTTTGGGTATTCCGAGCCTATTTGAGAGCCATACTCCTGCCAGTGCTATACATTCGCAGAGCACATGAGCGGCAGTCTCTTCTTCCACTTGGCAGAATCTACATGTTGTTTCTTCTATCAGGCCCAAATTACTCATGTGCTTCTTGAGCATACAGTATCCTGTTGGCAGGCCCACTATTGTTCTAACAGGCTTCCTAGCGCTGCTTAGTAGGTGCGCTGTAAATGTAGGCCTGTGTCCAATCAAAAATTGCTTGGCCTGACTCTGACCTTCCACCAATCTTGAGATTTCTTATTTTTCCATTGTTTAGTGGTTGTTTTTACTTTATATGCAATTCCCACCGAGGACCGTGTCATAATCAGCAATTGATCACGGTGGGGTTCAATTGCTTCCCGCTCGGTTAGTTTTGCCTCTGGCGTGGTTCACACATTGAGTTACTTTTCCTTTTCCTGAAGAAGCCCTATATGATTGTGGGTGAAACGTCGAATTTATTATTAAAAGGTAGCCCTCGTATCATCACCCTTGCTTACAACAGCATTTGTCTTTACACATTTATTGTTAAAATCTTTGTGGGAGCTTTCCACACAGCTTCCTATCATTTCATTCTTCATCAATCTATTACCCATGGCGTATACCTGAAAAGAGTGCTTAATTTAGGGTCTTGACTACACAAAAAATAAAATGCCCTAGTATTTACATGGTTTATTTGGGAATAAGAAATTCAGGTTTTACGTTTTATGTGTATATTCGAAATAAGAAACCCCTTTCTTTATCAAGTTGGTGGAAAAAGTAGGTCACAGGATTCTTAATTAATTTTTTTATTCTTTTTCTTTTTCGTTAACATGTAGGGAAACAATGTTCGATAACTCTTAAAAAAAAAATCAATTAAAAGCAAACTCTGGTAACTGTTCTGTTTTAGAAAGGTTAAATATTGATATTGAAACAACAGAAACACTCATTTGAACTTGTTTCTCGGATATATCGAATTTTTCATGTTAACAATTTATTCCACCAGCTTAGGAAACCGTTATTTTACTACGTCGAAAACAAGTTCAACTTTGATTTATCCTTACAATAAAGGAAACGGACATTTTTTACTGCTCTATTTATTTCTTAACTTCATGTTAGCCCTCCCTGTTAATAGAGCACATATATTTACCTTGATTAATAAATGTTTTTGACAAATTTACGACCGCTTTTATATCAAAAGGGAAGAGAGTAACCGTCAACGCGTGATAATCGATAAATTCGCATTAAATTTCTTACGCTTTAATTAATTCCAAATGTAATGAAAAATGCGTTTGCATTAATTAGAACACGAGCGGCGCCCTATGCTTACCCTATTATCACCCAATGGAATATTAAACGACTTTCTGCGGGATGAGGAACACGCCAGTTGGCTGTGATGAAAGCGTTTTATTATTTGTTTGCGACCGGTTGTAATTTCGAGGTCGCTTTACTGGCAGTAAGTTACTCCTGTCAAATTTATATTTCGCAGCACCGATATTGGGTCGTGTTCCGTGAATAAAAAATGATGCGGGGATACTGGAAAGAACACAATGCGCAATTAAAATCCACTTCAACATGGACGTAGACAGGAAATTTGAAAGGGTTACATAATGTTTTCTGCATGTTATGCGAATGAATTTTTTAATCCGTTTGTAAATAAATCTGAATTAAATTTGGAGATGATGAAGTAGTAAGTTATCATTCTGTTTTCCCAAAACCTAATTAAGATATAAATATCTTCCACGAATTAAATATTCTAATTTTACGTTAGTCGTTTACGTAGATCGCTATACGCCATGATGCGCACTAATTCCCCAATTAACACTGGTTATATTTCTGTAACGTAGGTTACCAACGTTACACTACTGTTACAGGAGTAGTATATTTACAAAACGTAAATTCACTGTTTAAATCGAACTATTTCTTTAAGCTCTTGCAGTTGCAACAATAGGAAACTCGATAACATTTATTGATTATAAATGCTGAAAATTTTATTTACTATTTGTAGAAGTTGAGATTATTTATAGATTGATAAACGAGGATGGCTCATGTTCTGAATACCGTTCTTCCCCCAATTGTAAAGATCGAAAGCATTTTTGGTTGCGAATCCTAAGATTTTCGCACCATACTAAGTGTCTGCAGTAGTTTTGGTTTTTTCATTTTATTTTACCACCTATTTATAATTTCAAAGTAACAGTGGAATCAATGGTTCCACAACTAGATGACTTACTAGCTGAAGCAGCACTGCATGCCTTGGCATGGGTAATAGTAGAAGCGGTGTTTCCCTGGCTCAAAACTACTTTTCTAAGTAAGTCGTTTTAGATACTAAAATGAATATATTTTAAGTTAATAGTCCACTAAGTTATAGATCGTTAATCGTCGTTATTAGTATGTCCTATCCGCAAAGTTTGGATGAAGATAACACAAAAACTATTTAAATTGGAATGTTTTTCCATAAGGAACACGTCAAGCTTTAACACTATATCGGTGCTTTTTCTTCACATATGATACATGCAAATATGCAAAATCAGAGTAAAAAGAAAATCTTACATCATCTGTAAAATATGATAGAAGATGTATGGTAGTATGGGAGTGTATGCCGGCGATTGGGCAATTACCACATGATCGATGGAATAATGATGTATCTCAAGATTTTAAAGGAACAATTAAAGGCAAGTGTCGACTAGTTAAGTAAGGGGCCATATATATGTATTGGAAACACCACTCCGAAGCTCCGACATAAGCTCTATTGAGCACTTTTGGGAAGAAATCAAATGTAGTTAATTAAAAACGAAGAAGACTTGAAGAAATATTCTATTGAAGAATGGCGGAATATAATAAATTAACAGAAAATTATAGTGAAATCTATGACAAAACGTTTACAGGCAGTTATCAGAGCTACCGGCTGCGCTGCAAAATATTACTTTTAAGAGAATACAATTATTTTCTTATCTTGTATTTAATGGGTATTATTACCTTCATACTATTTGCTTACTTGTTTTTTTTTTGTACGTAGAATATGTTTTGTACACAAAATAAACTCATAAAATAACCTTTTTATGATGTTATTAAACCTAGATTTCAAAAGGATACCAGCTGACTTTTGCATATAATTATATTGAAAGAATGTAGGAAGTACCATGTACGTAGCTTTGCATCAAAGATTAAAGAAAAAGTCATCGATGTAAATCGGACAGGTTTACATCTGGATGCAATTAAATTAATTAACTACGTCTTAAAACATGTATTTTCACAAAAATACTCAAATATTTTTAGAAAAAGAACAAAATTAAAAAATCGAAAATGGCTTGTAATCGATGGGATATCGTTTATATGCAAATGTGTATAGTTATCTTAATGCTGATATATTTGATATTTGTGTATCTGTACACAAACATATTTTATTACAGAAGGAAGGAGGCGAAGTCGCGGAACAGGCACGCGGTTAATGATCGCTTTGCCCTTAAGCACGAGTGATCAGTTTTAATAATTTAACAGGAATATCAAGGTCAAATAGAGAGTGTACACCATCAGGTTGTTCTACGTGAATTTTACAGTACTTTGCTTTTATCTTGCTTCCAGAAGCAAAATCAATACGTGTGATGTTTATTTTATTTTTCCAGGCAGCACTTTGCTAAATATAGAATACTATAATAAATTATTAATGAAAGTAATGATCGCTACCCTATTTGTTAAGAATAATACTTTGTATCGAATCAGAATTATCAGTATTTATTATTTTATACGTAAAACAAAGGTAAAATTTAAAGATTTTCAAAAAGTTAATTTTTCTTTTGAATAATGGTTAGTGAGGAATATAATATTCGAAATATTCTAGAATTAGTGTATTAAGTTTTAAAACGTTTCACTATTATCCTTACTACGACCTTTCACTCAAATTGGACGGATATTTTGATCCTGATCTCAATCGACATGTCAAAATCCCCAAAAAATAACCATCAACACTTCAATAAAAAGTTTGTGGGTGAAAAAGTTTGTCATTCGTTGGAATCAACTTCTTTTTATCATGCATCTTCACAAAGTAACGGCCGAAAAAATCTCACAATTCAATGCTTTGGCCAGGCTTCCTGAGGTTCTTCCTGTAAAGTCTTTCTTTTCTGGATTTCTTCGATTTTTTGGCAACTATCTAGTAGTACGAATGATGGTTGGTAAATAGATAGAACCTCCATACTCCATCTGATTAACAGTCAATAGAGTAACGCTGAATTAAGAGATAGATTTATCAGCCTCAAAAAAGTAACTAGCTCATGGTATGCCGCAGTAGGTTGATTTACACCATTTGGTCTCACCGACCGTATTTTGTTGTTACGAATAACGTCTGCAGACATGTACACTGCCGTTCAGTGAAGTTCGGTCATACAATAAAAATCTATTATATCACACTGTATACAATTATTAATACATAAAATTAGAAAAATATTAAGCATACACCCTTTTCTAAGGGATTACAGCTATAAATTATTATGTAAAGTAGAAATATTGCGACAACCACAATAAAGTCCCTTTTATTATCATTCCAAGAATTTCTCGGAAGTACCGATCTTTTGAAACGGGTCGTTTGGGGATTATTAACGAACAATACATTTAGGAAAGATACCGCAGTATCATTCTTGTTTATTTATCACAGGCGTAAAGATATAAATTTGCTTCATTTCACTGTTAAACGTGTGTTGGTGTGCATCTGTCGTTTTTGCGCGAAAGTTTTAAGAACATTTACTTCAAAATGGCATGTGGCAAGCCTACCAGTGTAGAAAAACGTTCACGCATTATTACGCTGTTTGAAGAAGGATATTCGGGGCGACAAATTGCTGAAAAAATAAATATGAGAAGTTCAACGGTAAATGACATCATAAAGCGATATCGGACAACTGGAACTATAGAAAATCGTGTTCGTCCTGGAGCATCTAGGAAAACAACAAAAGCTGAAGGTTTGAGAATTGTATTATTAAGCAAACGCAACAGAAAATTAACAGAGCCACAAATAGCAGCCGAAGTCAATCGCGGCCGTGAAGAAAAAGTTTCGGCGAGAACGGTAAAACGTCGACTTCAACAAGCGGACCTTCATGGACGCATTGCCATTCGAAAACCCTTATTACGTCGGGGCAACAGAGCAAAACGGCTACAGTGGACCTGTTCTCATCTAGATCGGTCGTTAGATGATTGGAAACACGTGCTTTAGAGTGACGAGTCAGAGTTTGAGGTTTTTGGGCAAAACCGACGAGTTTATGTCCGAAGATCTAAAACCGAAAAAATGATCCCGGACTGCATTGTGCCAACAGTGAAGCAAGGGCGTAGTTCTGTGTTAGTGTGGGGATGTTTCTCCTTTGCTGGGACGAGAGATTTATGCAGAGTGCAGGGTGTAATGAGGAAGGAAAATTATTTTGCAATACTCCAGAATCATGCAGTGCCATCAGGCTTGCGTATAATAGGTACGTAACTTTATACGTAAAGCCGTAACTTTACATTCATGCATGACAACGACCCAAAAAAAAGGAGCAAGAAGAGCAGCACACCCTGAAAGTAATGACATGGCCCCCACAAAGCCCAGATTTGAACCCTATAGAGTTGTTGTGGGATGAACTGGACAGGAGGATCCGAAAAATATGCCCAACTTCACAAGAACATTTATAGAATATTTTGCAACATGAATAGATTAATATCCACAACCCGTTTTAACAAAACTTAGCGAAAAAATGCCTAGAATAGTTCGAGCGGTGATTAACAGCAAAGGAAGTTTTTTCGATGAAAAAGAAGTATAATGTTCAGTATGTTATATTAGGCCAGAATAACTTTTTATTTATTAATTTTTGTCTTTTTTACCTGTACATACAATAAAATTGCATTTTGTTTTTAGTTTCGTTTGTTTCTGTAACCTTTTCATGTTTTTTATTAACCGACCGAACTTCTCTGAACGGCAGTGTACACGACATGCAGAAATGCTCTTGTCTTTAATGTCTTTAGTGCCAAATCTATCAAAGAGTCGGTCGACATCGAAATGAACCAGCATCAATTTATACGCCAGGTTGCTCGCACATTTGACATTTAATGGTTACAGATAATATAACTTTATTTTGGGTGTTTATTTCAGTTTAACAAAAAATGATTTGGCAAGCTTTCATTGGATGCTTCACGCAGATGAAGATTAATAAAATTTTATAGATTATTAAATATCGTCGATATTAAATTAAAACCGGAGACGTTTCGTAATCTGACTCGGGGCATTTGATTTTCGATGCGGGTATACTAATTAATACGCACTGCAGTCACCACTAAACTTCTAAATTTATAATCGAACGCATAATACGTAGTAAAATATTTGAAATACTTGTCCTAATATTCTAGCTGTTCGAAAGCATACCTGTCTATAGCAACGAGAAATATTTATATTATGGAAACTTACTAATATCATAAATTTACTATTCCAACTGTGAATGGTTTCATTAACATTTAAACAGCAGATAATTATAGCTTTCGTAATGAAGGAGGCAAATATTTTATGAACACTGTGTAAGTATGTAGATTTTTCCATAGTGGTAATTCTAATTTCTTTCATATATAATGTTCATTATTATTTTACCGCCATAAAAGTTAATGACATAATAAAAATAAATTAAATTCTTTCGAGTCATATAAGTAAGCTTGTACAGCGTAGAGATATTAAAGAAACAGAAAAGTCAATATAACTAATTCACAATGTTACGTGAAGTAGATTTTTATTGCCTCAGTAAATTAGAGTTAAGCAAGAGAGTGCCGATTTAAGCATGGTGTCATTTTTTTCGAGGAAATCACCTCATGACTTTACTTAATTTGACCGGCAACAATATAATCAAAGTACAACCACGACTAGGAGATTCAATGGGAACTATTAGTATCAAAAGAAATCATACTCTAAGCGCGTATTAAAAAGTTAGCGTTAGCACGATCTGCTTATTATTTTATAATTAATATAATTATTCGAACGTGAAGTCGTGGTATTCCACTTAGTACTACCAAGTAAACGAAATTCATTGAAATTGATGACGATCGGGTTCGTAAACCTTAGTTGTTGATAAATATCTTTCCCAGATAGTAAAGGAATTTATAGCCATCTATACATAGACCGGGGAATATCTACTTGAAATTCAGGCGCAGTTACATAGTGGCGAAGCTTAACTTCATCAATTTTGGGTTAGCGCTTAACGCCTCTATCAACTTGTAATAAATTGTTTAGCGTACGTTTGCAGTTGTACATATCCCACAAATGTTGGATACGTACTAAAAATAACTACTAAGTGGTTAAGTGCGTGTTGCATTAGATTAAAAACGTAATTAGGAATAACGAATGAAAATAAATGTTTCTTCTAGATGTAGATGTAATAACACTTTCTTGCTTTTAATTTTCTGTAAGTTGTCGTATTAGTAATAATAACAACAATTTACTTTGATAGACGTGCTTACTATTGCAAACATTATTATTATTATTGACATACAAAGGTGTTGATCTCGTTTGTGACTGTTGACATTACATTTGCATACTATGTCCGTCCCTCTGAAAAGTATTCAGTCTTGGAGGTTAAAATTAAGAAAAGATTTATTATTGTTATTTGAAAATAACACCATGAAAGCGCATATGCACCATTTTGTTCGATGATCTTCTGCCATTTTTCCGGCAACATCGTAATTCAAAAAATAATTTTCACGTACATGATTTCGCAGGCCTCTTGTAATACTAACTTCACACTATCCAGTAAGTTCTGCAGAGACTTTCCTTGCACATTGCTGTCGTAAATTAGCCACTTTTCATCATTCGTGATCAATCGCTTCAGAAATGGCTCGATTTCGTTACGTTTCAGAGGAGATTAGCCTATAGAGATTCTTTCGGGTAAATTTTTTCAGTCACGTCATGTACCACCCAAACATTGATCTTCTGCTTGCAACCACCCTTCTTCAAATAGT
The DNA here is from genome assembly GCA_902655005.2 of Marronus borbonicus. NCBI lineage: Eukaryota > Metazoa > Arthropoda > Insecta > Coleoptera > Scarabaeidae > Marronus > Marronus borbonicus. Next base: position 29,604,415 of record LR737381.1, on the reverse strand, counting down.
TTAACAGTGGTGGATGATTATGACTGCTTATATGCCTGCCTTGCTCGACTTTTGCCTGAATATCGCGGTCGCCCAATGCAAGAAGAATCTTTGACATCGAAATTTTCAGAAAAGAAACTGAACCATCTTTAGGCTATTGCTTTTGACAACGTATCTTATCAATAAACAGTACAAATTTCTTCTCGAACCTTCGCAGTATTTGCACCTTTATCGCAGTACAATGTAGCGTGGAGTCTTGCGGAAAGTTCACTCATATTGACGACGCAATACTTTACATTTGATCTATAAAAATTTCAATATTTTCTGCACATCTATTAGCTTTAACTATCAGGCATCAAACGACGTTAAGCCTTATCCTCTCTGCGACTCATATACCCTGAGATTCGGGACACTAATGCTATCTCGTGCGCGCAGCCTTTATTCTCTTGGCATATACAATAGAATTGTTTTTCCTAG
>LR737381.1:29537526-29601284 GCA_902655005.2 Marronus borbonicus | reverse complement strand
TATTTAAAAATTAATTGATTTAAAAGTTTGGACGAACTGCCTCAGTTGCAGATAGATCAACATTAGTGCGTTATCGAGATGCTTAATCGGAGGTTAATGTTATTGCTGTCAGTTAAAGCGTAAGAGCTCTCTGCTTTACATAGTTCTCAGGAACTCAGCACTTCTCAGACGACTACGTGGAGAATTTTGCACCCAGATCTCCGTCTGAAGGAGTATAAAGTTCAAACTATTCAAGATCTGAATCCAAGTGATCATTGCTTGGATCGAAGTTTCACGAATTGAGCTTTTGAGCAATAAGCCGAACTACGTTTTGCGGAAAAGATATTGTTTTCTGATGAAGAACATTTCTGGCTCAATGGGTTTGTAAGCAAGCATAGCTGCGCCTATATATCAAAATATATACCGCTAAATAGTTAATTGAGTGTGTTCTACAAAGGAGAAGATCTTTACGAATATTTTTGCTCCTGCTCGCACACAGTTCTGAACTTATTCAACCACTTTACATGTAACTGGAATGCGTAATAAGTTGTCCTTTAGGCTGTCATTCCTATAGAATAGAGAATGTTATAACATCTACGTATTGATACAAATTCCTGCGTAAGTGGACATTAAGAAAAAGGCCGGGAATGAAAAAGATATTATTTAAATATATCGTACTTATTAGAGCGCATACGATAATGTAGGAAAAACATTAATACCATAAAAGTAAAACGAATTTAATGTTGTAACAATGTTTTTGTACGTTCGTACGCAGTGCTTGATATTATGTAAATTATAAGGCAATTATGCGAATACCAATAAGTCTAACAAGTTCAACTAGTCCAATGCGCTCTCTCGCATGTGTTCATTGACTTTCGCATTAATTGAATTTGTAATTGTGATGCTGCGGCGCGCCGCGCCACCAAGGCGATTTCTTCATTTTCTTATCTGATTCGCTTTGTAATCGCCAAGTTATTCGCGGGAAAAATCGAGCCAAGCTACATCGAACATAAGTAAGTTAATTAAAAGGAAGATCCTTAGCGAAAGCCTTTTCGATTTGTTCGTTTTTCTTCGACATTTTATTGCATTGCTTCGGCGAAACGAAAGCAGTGATTTGCTACAATGATATATGTATGCGTCTATATGTATGCGACTATATGTATGTATATGCGGCTAACTTTTGTCATGGTGTATAGAGCATCATATTAATTGACTACCATAATTGATTATCGCGATCTTAAGACGTTAGCAAGTTAATAAACAAGATATTCCCGCAAGCTTTTTTGCTGCGTATTTTTAGTGGGTATTGGAAACAAATTAAGTTAATTGCTTTTTTATTTTAATGTGAATGGAAGGATTTGAGTCTAATTGTAAAGTAAACTAAAAGTAGTAAACATTGGTAGCCGAGCTTTTTGCACCGGTGGTAGAAATTCTATAAACTTGCTTAATTCCATAGACAATTGCAATTGATTGCATTGCAACTTCCACTATCAAGTTTCTAGGATCAGTAACTTTACCTATGTCAATTGAGGTTCCGCAATGCCTATTTTCAAAAATGGTGATCCCAGCATTATGGACAACCACAGACCTATAACGCTACTAAATGTGTTGGTGTGTGGTATGGTCATAGAGTACATCACGTACCGTAAGCTGATGTCGTTCTTGGAGAAGCATCGTATTACCTCGCCATGTTAGCATGGAAACAGCACAGTACGCGACAGTATTAATGTCTGATTTATCAATAGCTTTTAGTTATCGCGTTGTCGTTGACTTTATCTGCGGGAAATTGTACGCTTATGGAATCAGGGGAATTTTCTTAATTGGATGCGTTCTTATCTACAGAATTGCAATGTAGATCTCGGAGTGGCTCCAGGTTCATTCTTCCCGTTTATAAATGACTTGCCTCTGTACATAAACAGCGGTAAGTTAATTTGATATGCTGACGACTGCACTATCAACTGAATTTACGAATTGGCACAGCTTAAGGCGTCTAATTATTGATAAGGCGAATGATGAATTGATACGTTAGATATTATTCATGCTGCCTTTGGAAATACTGAGGTTAACTTTCCCGAAATCTCCAAGATTCTGGGCCTCCAATATGAATTTGGAAATCACACATTATTCACATCTGCAGTATATATATTATATACATTATGTATATTTACTATGTGTCTGTATGTGAATATGTTATATTACGATATGTAGCAATAAAGGTTTTGGTAATTTTTTTTTCGTTGTTATGAAAAGTTGAATAGGGGAAAGCACCAAATCTCATGTGATGACAGATTGAACCAAACAGCTCATATTATTCAAGCATAACTGAACGCTGAAGATTAAATTTCGACTCTGTCTGCTTTATCTACTCATGGGTTAATCTGAGGACACTCTGTATAGTAACAATAAACAGTAAGAATAGTTTACGTTTCTAGAATTGAGATTAGACAATTCGGATAGTGAGACATAATTGTCTTCATTATGTTGCCTAGTAGGGTCAGCTTAGCATCACATGGGACAATTTGATGCTTTTTCCTGTGTTCTATTTGAAACAAGCAAGTTCACGTCATATTGTGTGACAATTGAGCCGCCGATAATGCCAAAAGTGAGTTCACGAAAAACAAAAATCGGTATACTTTTTCCAAAAAACCCTAGCTTGGAGGATGGGGTATTTTAGGATCTCACTATACATATAGTAATGTTTTAGATACTTTCTTTGAACTTTTAGTTTAATATTAAATGTCAATTTAGTTTACAAACATATTGTTTCCTTTCCTCTAATCTCTACTTACTTTCTTAAAATATTAACATTGTAAGAAACAGTATGTACGCTTAATTGATTGTTACTGGTTTCCTGGGAGTCCCGAAATTCCCCGATATACATGTCTCTGCACTATTTTTCCTTCACATAATTACATTTTTTTTGCACGCAAATACAACTGACAATATAGTAGACGCGTTTCCCAAGCGATTACCTAATATGTGATAAATCACAATCGAGGCGGGTTTCTCAAAACTTCCTTTGTTATCCGCCGATATATGTATGTCCATACACGCTCGGATGCCCAGCATCATATAAACTTAACCATAAATATGAGGTTTCTGAAGAGACCAGGTCGGTCCGAACGCACAACAGTTCCTACCTCTAGGTCGTCTTCAAGCCAAATTCCTTAACCTACAAACACCTGTTGGAATGCGGCTTTATTCTTCGTTTTCTCACAGTCAGAGCCGCAGGCGAAATCGTTAAAGCAACCATACCCAGCCATCTACTCGGCCACTCATTTACTGCGTCGATTTTATTCCGACTGAGGTCATTTGACGTTTAACCAACGTAGCGACTCTGTCGATAAAGTAAGAGGGTTCCTTTCCGTTCTACGACGAGCGGCTAATACTGCTGAACGCAATTATTTTGCAGAGGAATAAATTAAGATTCTATGAATGTTCATTTTAACTTCTCCATTTATCTATTTTATTGACGGTGTATTTTCCATTTCATATAACTCCTTAGTCTAATATCGTTAACTTTTACGTAATAAATTTTAACATATATAGCCTAAGACATGAGCTTGGAAAAGTGTGCTTTTTAACTTATCGGTCTTACAACAACTATAATTTCGCATAATAGTATAGAAGTACCTAGCACTTTAAATATATTCCCCGAAGCGTAAAATTAATTGGCGTTTTAACGAGAAACCCAAACGAAAAAGAAAGCAAGGGCTATAAAAGTTGCAATACAGTAATAAATTTTCTTTGCCGTAGAATAATGAAACGTAAGAACACATAAATAGTCAGTTCATCAAGTTTTATTTGTTCTTTTTATAAGTACAATATGATCACGCCGAGAGGACCATGTTTCTCTTTGAATCATTTTTTTTATGGTGCCTACAAGTTACAACTACATCTGACAGTTAAATCTTGCTTAAATCATAATCAATCAATTATCATGATTGAAACTTCAAATTGTGTTTGACATATTTGATAGTAATGATGCAAATAAGTTTCTGGTAAAAGCGAAAGGCGCGATAATAATAAACCCAGCAAAATAAGGTAGTAAAAGCATAAAAAGAATTTAGCAAACAATTATAGTAAATGCCCAAAGTGATTTCCATCGGTTTCAATACAAATCTTCACTCGTCGTTTCTTTTTGTTAAATGCGTTGGCGAGGTGTTGAGGCGTTATAATACCACAAACAATTTGAATTACTTTACAAACTACATTTTTATGCGCGAAAAAATGAAATAATCTGAAAGAGTTATATTAGGAGAACGTAGAGGAAAACCTGCTACGCGAATATTAAAATATTCATGCGAGAAGTTCATGTTTGCAGGGTTTTCCTTACTTCGTTTGGGAAAGCTTGGCAAGTTAATATGATATCTTTTGTGCGTGTACTGCTTCATGAAACAATAATGGAGCAATGGGTCTTTTTTGCGAAGCCGCTATCCAAACACCAACCTTTTCAAAATACAAGGACTTCTATATCATCATTAAGGTGGAACTAAGTTTCATCTAGGAAGGAGGATTTACCAAAGTTCCATGAGCTTTTCAAACCAACAGCAGCACTTTTTGTCGGTACTGGTGCAGCTTATACTGGCTCCGCTCTCTCTGTCGCCGGGGTTTTATTTTACAATAGATGTCAAAGTTTTGATATTTTCCTTAAGATGTTAGTGCAAACACTAAGTTTTGCTTTATCAGGTGTCAAGAAACTGCTACTGTTCCTTGTGCCGATTTCTTCTTATAGTCTCACAAGTTTCATTCCGTATTAAAGTAAACATTTTCAATTAATTTATTAAATACCGTAAACTCTATAAATACATTTTATGTTAAAAATTAATTGTATCATACACTACGATACAACTGTTTGAAAAGTGCTTGAGGATAGATATCTGTTTCTCTTCTTTCCAAGTAACTGATCGTAACGTACTTGAAAATGTAGTTTTTTATTACGTTGCTAACTCAAGAAGGCTTAAATTGTAAATCTCTCATGCGTGCTTCTGTTCACTTGTTTTTATTCTAGAATGGAAGTCTAGTTGCTGAGCAAAAAGTTATTAAATTCATCTTAGGAGATAAGTTCTTGTATCTAATTATACAGTCAGCGGTAAGCGATTTCATCACTTATGCAACAAAATTATGAAATTAGACGCATACAAAAAAGGATGATAGGTAACGATCAAGATGGAGATGTCGAAGAAGTAGCCGAACGGGGTATTCTTAGTTTTCTTCTTCGATGTTGTATGTATATGAATGGTCAATAGAAGGCCATACTTAGGAATTCCTTTTTTATCGTCCTTGACGTCCCGGTGAACCGATCGCTTTTTTACCATAAATCCACATAATACAAAATACCGCAATTTATGATCTCGAGCAGAAATCCAGTTAGACTTTTTATAGCTCATGCCTCTTCGATGCTGACATTAAGCAGCGAAAGCGTAGCATACTATATAAAAACAAAGGAGCGGTATACAGAGTGTGCGGTAAGTTTAAAATATTTAATCAACTGGTTGCTAGATTGATTGTACTAATGGCAAGTAGCCTTCATCGTCTTTTAGAAGCAAAAGATGCAAAAATGCCAACCACAAATATTTGCGTATTAAATGTACCCGATAATTTATTATTTAAAAAAAAATGAAGCTCTGGCTTGCAAATGACAATATAATTGTAGGCTGATGTGGACTTATTGATAATTTAATATAATTAATACGTGATTCAAATTAACAAAATAAATACAAGTAATTACTGTGGAACTGAGCTTAGTAAAAGTCTTTTTATGACACCCTCCATATTGTCCTGGAGCGTTTTCTTGGGAAACTCTTCCTATATTTCCGAATATTTTATTCTAAGCTTCTTGGGCTCCTTCGAACAGCATTCTGATTGGAAGAATCAAAGTACCATTTGAATAAACCGACACAGATTTCAGAGTCGATATTTCGGAATTTTTAACAAAGCGTCTGGCTGTTTTGCAACCGTTGAACGTCCCATAAGACCGCTTAGGCTTGTTGACCACTAAACCTAATATTGTTTTAAATTCCTTTTGCTCTCCTACATCATCCGTTTCATCTATTGTTATGGCTTGCTATTTTTTAGTGTTCAATACAAATGTGTACTAAAATGTTGAAAAATATATGCAATGTGGACACGGCAAACTTGGTTCCTTCTTCATTTGTCTCAGTTGTCTTCACTGGTTCTAAATCATTACATTCTTTTGATGTTAACGAACAATGATAACATCTTTGTGCGCAGAGTTGCAGACCTTGCCATCATATATTAATTCATTTGTTATTTTAAATCTGTTGCTTTCAGTATGTTGTCAATGTTACATTTTCGTTACTAAAAGATTCTATTTTCAAAGACTCTGATGGTAACATTATCTGCTGCGTCGTATGATCGAATTGATCCTGTGAATTTGCTTCTCCTACTGTTTCTGAAACTTTCAATGCAAGGCATTTTTCTTTAGTTTCCTTTATCATGCTATACAAAGGAAATAACATCACAGTCACTATTTTTCGCAACAGATTTAATAAGCTCGTATTGAATTTTGAATGGTTGCGCACGCGGTACTGTATGATCATCCCATTTTTCAAAACCTTTTGTATACTTGGATGCTGCTGTTAAATCTTTAGTAACCATAGTTGCATCGGTATTTCCCGCACCTTGCAATTTTACTTGAGTAGCGAATTGCATTTGTTGCGCGTCTATATTCGCACGAAGCTCCATCCAGTCATGACTTATTTCTAGCGTAGGATGTGATATGATTCCGTGGAACTTTTCGCCACTCTTCTTCAAGTTGACCTGTAAAACGCGAAAGAGGTCGTTTTATTTTTAGGTGATCAGTTTCTGCTGCTTTGCATAAAGTTGCAAGTCGTCGGAGAAGATCCTGTCTGAGCTTTACTACAAAAATATTACGATGATTATTCCAATAAAATTTTATAAGGTGCATCTCTATCTTTTCTATAAGGCTTTCCGTTGAGCAAACAGAGGGAATAAATCGACGAGAATTTCACTGAATGATAGAGTAGTAGGACACAGGAATATAGATATGGATGCAAAAAATAAAAATACATGATGTCCAATACGTGGTAGTGTATTAATCGTATTTAACGAATAAACAGCAATATGTCGAGATGAACTCAAAGAGATCGGGCTGTGCAGGGCGGTATTCCTCATGGATTTGTGTTGGGTCCTCTTCTCTTTGTTTGTATATTAATGATCTGGATGTTAGCTTGTCCGCTGATAAGGTTTGCTTATACGCGGACGATCAGTCGTTGGTAATCAAAGGACTCAGTTGGAGCCATTTTTTAAACGTTAAAATTCGTTTACGACATTTAAATAAATGTAAATGGAGCATCCTGCTCCATTACGGATTTTCGTATATCAGCACTCTTAATTGTAAAGCGGGCTTTACATTCGAATACCCTCTATGATACTGTGATCGGTTGTATTATGCAGAACTATTGAAGGATGTTTATAGTTATGGCACGATCTGCATGGACCGCTTGTGTTGATGAGTGTGCATTTTGCTAATTTTTATTTTGTTTTCATTGCATTTCCCCTTTCAGCAACATTGTAAACATTAAATAAGTCGCCGATGAGATGAGATTTAAGTTTAATGAGGAGGTCTAAATATAGGAAAAGAAGGTAGGTATTGGACTAAAAGTTCGCGTGGGAGTCGCACGGTTTTACTTGCTTGAAGACTTTATAGTCGAAGCGACTGGAGTGAGTGAGTATATAGTAAAACGCCATCATGATCTGGGACCCAGGCCACGTTGTACAGGTACAACAGAGTGGTAAGCCCCCCACTTTTCTATACAGGTTGTGGATACCTACCGGAGAAGCAAAGTATGACCGCCGCGTCGACTAACCAACGGTTTTTCATACACATACAAGTGTTCGAATTCGATTCGAAAACGACGCGAATCCGTTGAAAATGTGCTTCGTGTGTGTTACGAGGGCATCTGGTTCTTGTGAAATGTGATCGATATGGTGTGAATCTGTCTGTTGTGCACGTAAAAATCGCTCAATTCCAGTGATAATCCTATCTTACACGATATAATAATATCAGTTATTTGTTTGTTGGTTTGGTGCAGCGGCGATTTTGTGTTTTGAAAGTTAACGTTTTGTTCGTTCGTTCATTCACTGTGTGTGCTTGTTGTTTGGATTTGATTCTTTCAACGCGCAATTCTTAAACTTCATGTATCTAGAGTTTTATTTCTTCATCATCAACTATAAGATCGCTTCCATTCGAATTAATAATTAACAACGAAGCAACTGTAAATCAACTCGCCTTATCAAGCTCACAGGTATTTTTCTATAATATCGCTAATGCTTTAATTCGTAATATTTCATCGCTTACAGACCCGAAACATAATATCGACAGGTGAATAGCCTGCGGGTATACTCAAATATCTTCTATTCTTGCGTATGTGGCAGAATCAGATCGATAATTAACTAGCAGAACGAAAAGAAAATGTTACTTTTGAAGTTGGTATAAACATCGAATGTTTACGTACGCCAATTTTTCACATTTCCTTTTGCGCTTCTGCACTCACTTTTCTAATAATATTGAATAACTTATATTTAAGTTATGTGTGCGCAGATTTCTCTGCAGTAAACGTGATTCATGTCCTTGTTTTTTATAAACTATAAGGTCAGGTTTTTGTTACATTGCACTGTAACTGTATTTTAACTGTATTACGTACTTGCAGACGTAACTACTGGAGTTTAAGATTCATTAATTGTTTACCGCATCTAACTTATGTATCTTTAAGAGATAAGACACGAAACTAATGTTCTTTCTTCACAAACGCGTACTTATAAAATATGATATGTTAAAACAAGTCTAATTAAGAGTTGACATATACAAATTAATCAAAGCATCTAGATCGAATATTAATTTGCAACATTAATGTATTGTCACTTGCAATACTATATAATTTTGTGTTTATTAATTGCTTTTCTTGCATGAATTTAGTTTTCTTGGAATAATGTGCGTCTGAAACGTATAATTTTAGTATTAAATTTATTAATATTCATTCATTTTTGTACAATAATTGCTAGATATACATAAATCCATAAAGAATGGAATGACAAGCCCATGTATTCGTTAAATGCAACAAGTGTTGAAACACGTGTTTCTTTATTAATTGTTCCATATCTGTTTATAAAAAAAGGCATAAATGATGCTTGCATTGCAAATAAAATTATTCTATTAGTTCCAGATTATCGTACAGAAATAGGCAATAGTGTTAAACAAAGCAGAAGTTTCTATTTTAATTTGTGCGTACGCAGAGAAAATTTTTGGATCACAAATTCTTGTGACAACAATACTTTATTTTAAATGCAATTGTAATTTCTGTTAAGGCAATTACATATTTTGCTAGATTAAATAAAAGTGTTGTAATTCTTATATATAAGGAGCTGGTTTCATCAAAGTTGATTAAATGTAAAGAGCTGAGTAAAGCAAACGATATAAGTAGTTTCTACTTTCGATATATTGCTGCAATATCAAATGAATTAACAATGTCGTGAACAATGTAATCGTGTTTGCCTTGTATAATATAATAATAATTTCTACAATTTTCTAACTATTCTAGAAGAATTAAAAGGAAGAAACAGTCGAATTAAGCTTGCTAAACTATTGAATGGAAGGTGGAGACTTTACAAAAGAATCTGCACTTGGTTGTATTTTATTTACCGTGTTGTCCGGGGGCTTCTAAAGATAGATTGCAGATGATATAACACACATGTTCTTGTGGAATTATCGTTATTTAATAATTACCTCAAGTGGTTTCCTTTCCCCATTATATACCATACATTGTTAAATGGAAACTACTCCCTTTACAGCATCAGCTAAAAAAACGTAGGCAAAAACCTTGATTGCTTCTTATGTTTGCTCAGCATCATAAATCTTTGCCAGTTACAAACTGGAGTTAACTTGTTAATACTCTTTCCTGAAGAGTATATTTACATATAATAAAAGTCAATTTTAAAATATCTAGCAAGAGGTACATGTATTCTTCTACATCCGCCAAAATTTGTTGCGTTCGCTGAAGCTAAATCCACATTAAGATCCATCATTACGAGAATTGTTTCGAGTTTAATCGGATTCTGGTTTGAATCGAATGTTATATCGCTTGCTCCTATATGTTATGATCGCTGTTAAATGAGAGAATGGGAACTATCGATTTTTTTCGATGTACTTAGAAGCAAATGGAAGAAGAAACGTATGTAATGGAAGTACATATTCGTTCATCTTTGTTATACTGATTTGAAATGTGAGTCTAACATTATGTTTAAATAGATGCGTTAGAAAGAAAAAAAAAAAAAGAAAGAATCCCTGTTATATCACCACAAAAAATAAAAAGTTCGTTAAATAAAAGAGCACATAAAAGCTTTTTTAGATTTAGTAAAATTATATAATTATTTCTTATTCTTGAAGACGACGATCAATTGGTTTTAAGCAATAGTTTAAATACTTTATTGCTTCAGATCAACATGGCTTCATCCTTGATCGATCTACAGTTACAAATTTGGCGGTTATATACCAATTCATTGGTGAAGTCTTGCATAGACGGGGCGCATTTACGCAGACCTGTCCATTGGTTTCGTTCCATCTGCGGCCAGTCTTCTCAAGTTGTACCTAAAACAAAGGAAGTGTCAAGTTTCCTATAATGGTTGTCGCTCCAATGAGTTTGTTATCACTTCTGGTGTTCCCCAGGGATTGAACCTGGGACCATTACTGTTTGTACCTTACATTAATGATCTACTTTAAAAAATCGACCTTCCTACCCTTGCTTATGCGGACCTTTTCTGAAATATCTTCAATTTATGACACAAGCTCAGACTGAATATTGAAAAATGCTGTGTACTTACCTGTTCTCGTTCTTGTTTACTTATTGCCGTATCGGATCACAGGTAATTAATTGCGTAATCTTGGGTGTACGTTTCGATACCACCCTCGCATTTAACAAATGAAATCGCATGTATTCCGAAGCTATGAGATCTTTAGGTTTTATCATGCGTGTCTCTAAATACTCCAGTGATTCTTCCTTGTTGAAGTCATTTATATTGAATAAACTAGAATATGCAGCTCTCATTTAGTACCTGTGACCTTCTGAGTTCAGATTATATCCACCGCAAATTTTTCAAATTTCTATTATTTAAGATTAATGGAACTCTGAGAGAGGGACTCCATGATCGGGTACTGGTAAGACATTACATGTTCTTTTATATCTGAAAAAAATCAATTTTCTAGTGCCACGGTATATATGTTTATTACTTGAATAATAAAATCACAACAAATAATTCATCTCATTTACTAATACAATCTCCATTTAACTGTAAACACTTAACTAAACGTTCGGGTAATCCCGAAACAAGGTCAACGCTATACTTTTCGGTGATAGTGGTCCAGGCTTGTAAAATTGACCGAATCAAATCTTCTTTATTTCGTGGTGCTGCTCGTTCTACTCCAATTTTCATTAGTCCCCATATGTTTTCGATGGGACTAAGATCTGGGGAAACTGCTGGCCATGAAATTGTTGCCAAGTTATGTTCTAGCATCCAAGTTTTAGTATAGGCAAAAGTATGGCATCTTGCATTATCCTGTTGAAAACGCCACCCTTCGGGATATAAAGCACGAGCCGTTTCAAGAAGAAAGCCATTAAGAATTTCGCAATATTTTGCACTATTAACGGTGCCATCAATTATACAGAGAGGTGTAGCACCACGCTGAGAAATTACTCCCCAAACCATTATTTTTGTGGGAAATTTGGAAATTTGAACGGTAACATTTGCTCTTGATAGGATTTTTAAATGATTTGCACCAAGCTGAAAACAACTTTCGTCAGACATAAAAAATCACTAAAATTATTGTCTCAAAATCGTTGGCAAAAATCTATTCTTCGTTGCTTTTGTAGAGGTGTCATTGCAGGGATTTTTTTTGGTTTTCATGATAAGTAACCTTGTTTTCTCAGGGAAATGCGGACAGTTTCTGGACACACTCTTATTTGACGTTGATTTCCAAATCTGTTAGCCAGTTTTCGAAACCCAAGGCGCGGGTTTTGTCGTCCTAAAGTCACTAAAGCCTTTAGATTGTTTCCGCTAATCTTACGCGGTCTTCCAGAAACTGGTCCATGGCTCATATCTCTCCTATTTTTTATCCTCTGTATTGACTCATATACTGCATTTTTTCCGAGTTCAGTCAATTGCACTAATTTTTTAACGTTTTGAACACCTTTTCTGTACAAATATTCCACCAACTTTCTTGTTTCTATTTGCTACATAATTTTATAAATAGTAAGCCTGTTGATAATCAACAATATTTGACAGCTGGTGTTGTTATATGATTTTTGCCATGGCCTACAGTCGGCACAACCTACTTGATGCATTACTTTTGTCTTAGGATGTAACAAAAAAGAAATATATTAAAATTAAGAAAAATAATAAATTCCGGATACTTTCTAGACGGACAAATTATTATTATTGGGCAATAGCCTGTTGGATAACAAACGTATTATCATTATTATTATTATAAATAATAAATTATGATCGGATTAAAACATCCTTTTAACAGGTAGCAACATAAATTGCCATATGGCTGTGAGTGCATACCTCTCTCATATGCAAATACAACTTTCATTCAATTTTAAACGAGCAACTGATATCTTGGAATGTTATAATCAACTTTATATTTTAGCTGCGAAAGTATGATATCAGGTATCTACATTACAACAATAAATGCCTACTGTAATATTTGCTGGCGCATAATACGATAAGCTCTTATGCACAGGCTGCAGTTGCGTTGGAACAAGTCGTTCTTCGAGATAAGTGTAAAAGGAGAGAATCTTAGATTCATTTACGCATATGTCAGTGGGAATGTAAGTTTTGTAAAAGCATTAGGTATGATAATATTATACTAACTTGTTTAAAATACAAATATTTCCGAATATTTAAAGAATTTTCTAAAATTACTTTTAATTTTTGTCAATAGGAAGTTTTTAATGTTAAACGTCGCATAGCTTCAAGGTTTACAAAATGTCAAGTGTTACTACTACTATCTAAAGATACAATATGGTCTATGTAACCTTTATTATAAATCTTTGAATGATGTAAGAGTATTTGTGAAGCAGATTCAGATAAGATGGTTAACCAATAGGTAGGCATACACAACTGAACATTTATGTGTTTTGTGTATATTTCGATAAATTTCAACTTCAATGATAACATACCGTTACAGATAGGTGATACGGTTCGGTAATGTACAAATAGATATCTTAGCAACGCATGTGTATGTGCACTTACACTCCCCGACAAAAACTTAGACGCGGTAAGATGTTTTACGGGTTTTAAGGGTTACAACATTTCTTTGCGAAACTAGCAAGATATCTAATTAAGTTTTTATTCATGAAAGTAAAATAAACTTAAAAATATCTCCTCCGGTAATATATGAACTAAATAATAAATTATTGCTCCAATGTTTAAACAATTTCTGCGACAAAAATTTAGACGCTCTGTTGCAAATGTAAAACAAAAATCAACAAATGAGTGATCAGTAATGCGTAGATCCTACATTGTTCTTAATCACTTCCAATAGTCTGTTATTAATAGATTTATATAAATTTAACACATAATTTTGAGGGATATTCTGCCATTCGGTCACTATTGAAGTTTTCAGTTCCTGTACCGTGAAATATTGACGGCCTCCGCCATAAACGCGACGTGCCAATTGACCCCGCATGTTTTCAATAATGTTTAAGTCTGGTGACCGTACCGGCCACTGTAAAGTTTTAATCTTTTTCTCTTTAAACCATTTAGTAATGGTTTTTGCTTTATGAATTGGCGCGTTATCTTGTTGAAAAACAAAATTTCGCCCAGCTCATTGGTTTCCAAAACGTAGAAGATTGTTACGCAATAAGTCTTTATACGTCACAAATGTCATTTTGTTTGTGCAAAACACTATCTCACTTTTATCGCGGAATCCAATCGCTGTCCATATCATCACAGATCCACCCCCTAATTATCTGGTCATTTTCACTTTTGGTTCCTTTCTCAGATCATGATAAGAATGCGAGTACCTATCTGGTCCGTCCAAATTACAACGTTTCTCATCGGAAAATATAACTTTTTCCCATTGTTTCTTCCAGGATATGTGTTCTTCAGCAATTCTCAACCTCGCTTCTTTGTGTTTCGCCGAAAGTGGCGGTTTTCTCAACATTTTCTTCCATGATATTACCGGTGACGCCTTTAAAATCCTTTGAACATTAAGCACGTGCGTTTGTAGCCCCGTATGTTCTGCAATAACTCTTGCAGACGCAGAAGAATTGGATGCACACCGCAATATCATGCGTTTATCGCTCTCACTTACAGCTTTCGGTCGCCCCTGGCCTTTTGGTTTGCCGTAATTTTCCGCATCTTTTAGGAAATTTCTAACGCAATGATCGCTTCTTTGTAACCGACGAGCAATTTCCTTCTTACTAACACTATCCTGGTGCCAGACTAGAACTTTAGCCCTTCAATCAAGGATAATTGTTTTTTTCTACCCATATTGCAAACACTTTATAAAATATAATTTCTCGTGGTGAAATGTGTACACTTTACCAGGACAACCACTACATATAAGGAGAAGTATCCAATTAAAACATTTTTGCTTATATTAATGTAATAAATGCACAGGGTCTAAATTTTTGTCGCATTTAAAATTCCTATTTTGATCTGGGAAAATCTCAATTACCCCTCATAAAGCAATAAATACCCAGAAATATCTATAAATGGACTATTTATATAACAAGTATTAATAACCCTCATTTACATTTTATATAATCTCTAAAAACTTTGTTTCCTAAATAAAAACGATACCCCTAGATAGAACGATATTCCTAGATAATAACGATACGATGTTTTTGTCGGGTAGTGCATGTATATTTCTGTGTGGAAACGTATGGAAAGCTACGTATAGGAAATAGAAAGGTTTATATATAAATGTAAAACTTAGCCTGACAAATTTCCAAAAAGCAAGTTGTGTAACACGTTTAATAAAATTTACACGTAATTAGCGTATGAAATTCCTTATGTGATGTGTATTCATCCAGTATGTATTATTAAACAGGCACTGTCAGTAGATGGTTGGTGATTCATATGATTCTTCAAATAACATTGTTGTGGAGTATAAAATTAACATTTAACGTATTAGGTGCGTTAAAGAAAAAAACAATTTATAAACGAATAACATGAATAAAGGGCCTTGGTATTTCGGCAAATACTTTGACAATGGCGCAAATGCGACCTTAAAGGCGTAATATCATTAGATTTATTAGCTTCTTCGCATACCTATACAATTATTGAGTCCTATATAACCTTGTTATCATGTGCGCATTCTAACCTACTACCTTACATACGTGTAACTGATCTACGTACGTATATTTGTGTAATTGTGCATGTATTTACTTAGGTATTTAGCACAATTTCCTGTTTAAGTACACAACAGTGTATGCGGCGTATTTTTTAAAAGATTTGCTTCTTGGTATCTGTTCATTCTTAAGACCATTGAGATGTATGGGTCGTCTTACGAGTTATTATTCAAATTGATAAATAGCACATTGAAGAAGTCTAAAAGATGCTTACAGCTTGTTATATGAAAATGAGCTTTTCGAATAGATACTTTTTATTTCTTTTTTTTAAATTTTCGATGTTTACACGTCCGGGACATTAATTATGATAGCGTATGATTTCAAGATAACAGTTATGAATAAATTTATTGCTGCAATTAAGTGGAAATGTACCAAACCTTACATTATTGGACTGCTAAAATAGAGCTCTACGGAAAGCCTTTTTTTGGGTAAGTCGGAAGTCTGATTTGATTATTAATGCGCTCACTGCATCCACTATGTGCATTTACAATTATTACTATTTGGTATTATTATTACTTGCGTCGACACTGCCATGTGTACAGTGTTATATTTTAGCAATATTAACGTTGTGAGAGGATTTGCTTACCTAAAATGAATATAGAGTTTTGGTAGTTAATCACCGATACGTGACTATCGATTATTGAATCTAAACAAGCTATTAATATGGGTACTTCGTTTCGAAGACTGCAAGGGTAATACCGCAAGGGACTCTGGTATACGACAAAGGTTATTGCACGAAGCCGTAAATCCACTACAAGTGAATACCCATCTAATCGTTAACTTTATTTGCAGAAGCGAATATCAATTTACTTAGCCATTGTTCGGACCTTAATTTTAAAGCGGTTGTAAACTACTATTAAGCTGATAAGCAAATAGGTAAAGAAATAAATTATTTCTACAGGCTGTCTCACCGGGAACTGCATGGGTCGACATATGAGAGAGTATAGATAGGGAAATTTTGAAAATTTGACACTACATTAAAGCCGACATGTACTATTGAACTATCCGATTATACCGGAAACAGCTGTTAACTTTGTTATTTTAAGCGGAACATCCTATATATACATTTCTGAATTCCTAATTCAATTTTAAGGTTCGTTCGATAAAGGTTGGCTATTTCTTATCACATTTTTAGCTCCCGATGAGACGTCCTGTTTATTCCTATACCTCGAGAAAGGGATAGGAGGTGCTGCCATAAACAGTAAGACCTGAACGCTGTTAAATACCTCCTGTGAACACCCATAACTGTCGTATTTGGCAAGTTCATTAGAAAAAGATGCACCCATAAAAAGTGACTGTTTGGTGTGGGTTTTGGGATGGCGGAGTTATTGAACCGCTTTTCTTCGAGGACATAGCTGAAAGTGAGTGCAGTCACAATTAATGACTGCTGTTATAGTGTTATGATAAAAGAGCCTTTTGGTCTGCATTGGTAGATATGAATCTGGGCGATATGTGCTTCTAGCAGAGCTGGGGCAAACTGCTACATATTGCTTGCAAGAGAGATTTCTTGACCGTGTTGTATCACCCAATCGCGATCAGATTAGTTTACCGAGATCGTGTGGTCTCATGCTGGAGGGTTTCTTAAAGTCCCACGCGTATTCTAACCATCCAATAATAGTTGATAAGCTTAAAGTTGGAAATTGACAACAAATTTCATTAAAAGAGCAAGTGTGCTAACAAACTCGAGGTGGCCATTTATTTCATAATTAACCTGGAGTTTATATACTATAGTTTTTCGAAAGAATACGTCATTTATTAGATGCAAAATGAGAAGCAATAGCATCTATTTAATTCGAATTTCAAGCATTCTATTTCAACATCTCTTCTTTCCGTGCTTTCATGCCATTGCGTAACAAAATTACGTTTCTTCGGAGAAGCTATAGGAACGTTAGGAATCTATATACGGAATTTGAAATGCAAAGAATCTCCCGATGAATTATTAAAAACTCTAATTAATTCTTAGAGCCTCGCATTGCTTGCAGGTGTACTGTAATTATTTACATGTAAAAGGTACCTCTGACTAAAACGGTTTACGTAACTTCCTAGTAAGTGAAGCGGAATATATCCCTGTCACTACATCTATAAAAAAGAAAATTAAACTAGTGAACGTTTATGTAGGCATTATGTGATCAATTAGTGACTAGTGGTTAAATACTCCTTCCTAGAGAAATATTTAGCAGGTTGAAATTAAAATAAAATTATTGGTATTGTCGAAAAGAACGGAATATGTTATATAAGGCTGTGGAAAGGAAAGTAAAAAAATACGAAAATATGTATGTAGTTCAAGTTATTACACCACATTCTGGTCGTTAGGATAGATTAATATTATACAATAATATATATGCCAACATATAACAATAATAATAGTATTTTGTGCCTTCACATTCTTCAATGTTGAGTCTAACAGCTGGGTGTTAATTGTTATTAAATTGCGCCCATAGAGCGTAACAAAATATGCATATAACAATACATTACTTAAGATACTCTTTACGCTTCGTTCAAAAATATTCAATCTGTTTTTCGTTTATCGTAAAAAGTTATTGATTGGGCGGTGCATGTTCGACGAGCGACTCCTTGATCATCATTGACCCCCTTTCAAATTTAGCCTACCCCGAGGAATGGAGACCGACTCCATTGGGAACCCCTGCTATATAGTTTCACATTGTATGTAATGTGTGTTTGCAATAATGTACATCTAAATTATACGAAACTATTTTCCAATTTAAATTATAAAGAAAATAAACGGAGTGTACAAATACCTACCCAAATTAAATGTCGTTCATTCTTGTAATAACACGTTTATTATATCAAGTATAATTCGTATGAGCCCGCTTTTACTCGGAATTTATTTCACCTGCAAAGGACAATATCGCGTCGAACGTGGTGAATTAACCACCTGCGAGGTGCGAATTAAAAAAGCCATCGGTAATTTAATTCAGCAGTCGTTTTCTGTGGTACGTTAAAAGCGAACAAAGTAATGAATATTATCTGATCGCCGCGAAGGTCATTAACTGGGGTGTTCGAGCAATGCGGTAGCTACCCTGTGCTTGGCCGCGTTTTCATGCATTCACGCTTGGCGTCGTTAAATCCATGGCAACAAACGCAAAGCAATACTAGCTAGGTTTATGCAAATGCTATTGCAACTTTATCCGGTGGCATTTTTTCTTACATACATCTGAAGTTAATATTATATCATTTGCTGCGTGTTCATTGATGCCTATAATATAGCGACAGGTAGCCATATTTAATGGGGATTTATTGCTCTTTAATTAATCGATATTTTACAACTTCATGCGAGATATTTGGTATAATGCTAATATTAATAAGTAAGATAATTTGGTTGGTACTTGGAATTCCTTCGAAATTAAAAGAAGCTGAATGTCGATTTTTCACCTTTGAAAGCCGATGAAAAATTGCGCTTGGTTCAAGTGTTGTCGGGCTATAGAATAGCCGTTAACTAACGTTAATGAAATACCTATTCGGAAACCTATTATCGTTACGACGTCGGTGTTAGTCCTGTTACATAACTTGCCAATAGCGTTTCGTCAATAACGTATTTGATCAAGGTTATTGTTCGTTTATAAATCCGTCACTAGAAATGAACATTTTTGTAAGAATTGGAAGGTTACTGTCGCAATTATAATTCTTGGAATTATTTCGATATTAGACTGTTGTTCGTACATTCTAGCAATGCTATTGAGCTGTAAACTTATAAGGAAAGCTCTCCCGGTGTCTAATTCAGAATCGGCTTGTTGTTTCTTTTAACACAAGGAAGACGGGAGTTAAGAGGTGTCCATTTGCTGAAATTGTTGGCGTGATTGTGTAACTGTGCACGTCGACTTCGTGACTTATTGATTCAAACAGCGAAAGGTATTGTTGAGTTTAGGGCGCTTTAGACCCCGCTAAGTTTCACTGAAATCGCCCTTGTCAGCTACGTTGATGAAAAATTATATTTCTGGTAGTGAAGATCTGGACTCGAGAAAGTAGGCAATGGTGGATTACCAATTGTGGATCTTGCTAGAGTTCTGGGGTTACATGTAGATTCCGAACTTTTTTTTGTTTTGAAAATTATAGACCTTAAAACGCTCTCTTGCCTGTACAGATCAACAAGCAACGACATCGTTTTTTCCACGCTGCTTGCCTTTAATATAAGATTATTCTGTTTTATGTTCCTTCTTACTTTTATAACAAAATTACCATCCGGACATGAGAATTAACGGTAAATTAAGAATACCTAAGCACAGACTAAAACTGCTTGAAGAATCCTAGGCCTACAATATAATGGAAGTATACAATTCTCCACAACATTAAAGCTTTGGCGGTAACCAGTCTTAGAACCGCACTAAAGGTGCGTTTATTGCAGCTAGAGCGAATTACGTCTAGGTTGCGTTTTATTTATCAATTAAAGAGTTATTACTATAACTTCAAAATAAACTGCAATATTTAGTTAATCAACTAATTAATGAAAAAGCGTCAGTACACTACAAACCAATAGATCTTATAATTAGTCTGTTTATATATACTATTATTTATTATCTATTATGTACTATTATAAAAAATATACCTACATTGTAATTGCTTCCAACAATTTTGTTGTTATTTTATTGTTGTAAGTAAAATATTTCGGCCAGGCATAACAAACAATAATATTTGTAAAGAGGTTGCGTGTATCTTTCAGAACTATTGCATTTATCGCTGTGAGTACTATTGCAATAGCACTGGTGACAATGAACAGGTTAAAAGTTCAAGAATCAAGTAAAATTAGTGTTTTGGAGAGATATAATGAAGAATCTAGAAGAGGAAATAGGAAACAATTAATTGACGATATATTTCAAAATTGCGGTGTTTCTTTAATTGTTAATAGAAAGTAAATTTTATTCCAGACCTAATAAACCAGAATTCTCGTTTCATCCTGCTCAATACTACTGCGGTGTAATATACCCAATTTTCTTGGTAATCAGAAGTTAACGTCTTCGCGTAAAGACTTTCCCAAAGTCTTTTAAACTTTACTTCCATACGTTGTTCTCATAAGATATAAGTTTAGTTCCACACATTGCCTTAACCTTAGCCCCCGTATAGCGACGAAAATCTTTGAATCGAGCGGAGAAATGTTGATTGCTGTTTGGTGGTGAGAGTTTCATGACGACAGAGCGGGTCTGTTTGCGGTGCAACTTTCTATTATTCCCATTGTGGTAATTATACTGACGAGAAAAGTGCTTGCCGGCCGAGTTGCCGCATTGTTTGCTATGGTCCGCGATTTCTCGGACGCTTTCGTTTATTGTTTGTCGTTCGCTTATTGTTCATTCCGTTTGGATTTATGCGCCCTAAAACGGGACCACTATTTTTCTTTCTGCCCGGTCGCCATTGTTCTACTGTATCACGGACAAATAAAAACACGACGCGGATTGTCATGCAAAAACGTACGACTTGAACGGATAATAGTGGGAACTATAATGAAGAAAAGATGTTTTATTCTGATAAATAGCTAGTGTTTTGTGTCAGATTGGCTTTTTGTATTATAGGAAATAGATCGCTACTATTAGCAGTTAAGTGTATGAGTTCTCCGTCTAATGAGAGATGACATACCGTAATATAAAAGCTATCTATTTCTTAGATTTACGCTCTCTTCATGTCTCTTGTAGATGATTTGGATGATTTTTCCAAGTGCCAAAACTAACGAAAATCAAGTGCATGTAGAGTAGGCTAAAATGATTAATAATGCTCAAACATGTACAAATAATACTCGTTAAAACTAAAAGCATTTATTCCGAAGAACCTGCCTAAGCTCGTAACGGAACTCCCGCCGTGGCAACGAATTAGGATGATTGCCTGATTATTGATCAGGCAAATGGTTATAAATGGTTGAGGTATCTAGTATTATAACGATGGTCATCGCGCTGATAAGTTGAAAACGGTTACAATCTTATAAAACAATTTTTACAGGAATAATTGTTGTTAATACATATAAAGCCTTCTTTAATTTTGAAATAATAGAATTCAAATGCATATTTTAGTGTAATATACCATCCAAAGAATTACTCAGCAGCTTACAACTCGGAATAGATACTTAAAGCCAGCCTGTTTTCATCGAACCAGCGAGTTAAATTTGCAGTGTACTAACACAATTAATAATAAGTTCTTGCGCGCCACCACCAGTGATAATAGCATTAGGTATCATCGGTATACGTCACAAATCCTGGAATATTAATTGGTGAGACGTAAGACGCAAGAGCGGCCCTAGAGAGGAAACCTGTGGTAGTCCCGAAACAACACCAGCCAGACTCGAAGTACAGCGCTTTGCTTTTAAAGTAAAGCTTAAATAATCTGTGCATTTCAGTAAACCGGCCCAATCATCATCGTACCTCTAACAAAATAAGAACATATTTTATTTATAAACAACTAAAGCGGAGTTCACCTCTATCCGTTTTGATGCGGCTTTAAATAAATATCGCTAAAAATATAAAATAACATATGTTCTAAAACTTGCTTTTCCATGCTGCTCCAAAAATACGTATCTTGTAGCGCATGGTAGTCGCAGCATTAAAATACGTAAATCTAGACCCTGATTTATGTAAGCCCAATTAAAAATAAAATTCAAGAAATTATGCATATTTTATGTTAATGTAATATTTTGTAATGCATTTATTATGTATGCATTTCTGAAAGAAAAATCTGGAAAATGTACCTACTACACATTGCATATTCATTAGCCAATATTGAGATTGATTACCTGTACAACATTTCTCCTATTCGAAACTTTCAAATTTTACAAAAGAGGCGTTCACTAATTTGCGGAGGCAGAAACAAGTAATGTATATATGTAACATAATTTAGTATGAAATTTTCACGTTTGTTCAGAGTTTGTTACTTTACCCATTAAGAACTGTGAATAATTTTTTCTATCCTCCAAATTAAATTAGGCGGAAGTGTTCTTCGCAGTTTTTATAATTCCAATTAATTTCTAGCTTATGTAGTATTAGTTCTAATATCTACCAGTTTGTGTAGTCATGTATCAAAATGAACAACAACAAATCTCCAAAAATTATTTATTAAGAAATATTGGCTGTATACGAGGATGACTGCCTCCAAAGTCGACTATTTACGAATGGTCAAAATTGTTTAAACGTGGTCGAGAACCACTGGACGATGATCCAGGTCGGCCTGTTCACACTTCCGACGTTATACAAAAAACCAAGAGATTGATACTGGAAGATGCGAGATGAAAGAAGAGACGATTAGCATGGTGCAAAGCATTCACTTAGTGTACCTCTGTGGAAAGGTAAATTCTATACTGGTGAGCATGAAAAAGTAGATAGCAAAGAATAAGATTAAGGAGCTGACAGACACAACCCAAGTCAATTTTCTCCATTTTGGTAGATGAATAGGGCTAATGCTATTATTGCAGAAACACTCAAACTTTACTATGTACAGTTGTACTTTTGACATAACCAAATTTAAAAAGAAGATTGAGCATCATTAATTTATTGTTGTATTCTATCCATCTTGTATCGGTGTGATAACAGTGAAACACCTTGTGGCCACACAGTCGCTAGTATGTACATAACCTACAGAGTTGAGTGTAGGCTTTCACGATCGCAATCCATAGTAAAAATGTCTTTCGGGTGATGTCGCGTAGTTAAAATTTTACTTGACGTTTCGCTGACCATGCTGTCAGCTTCTTCAGAAGATTTCTAAAGACCGGTGTTGTTGTCTCTTGCTCCTCGTTATATATCCCATTTCTGTTCCGCTTTGCTGATCCATAACCGTTCCGTTCCGCTGAATCGCGTCGTTCGTTGCATGAGGACTCCGTAATGCTAACTTCCACGTGTTGCTGATCTTGTATCCGTCTTCACGATTGGAGTTGTTGGTGTTCTTCATTATTTCTATAGATTCGCGTATTATCCTCGGGTAGTAGTGGCTGGTCCTGGCTAATACCTTAACGTCGCTGTAGGTTAAGCGGTGGTCTCGTTGTTGGTGCAGGTGTTCTGCTACTGCAGATTTTTCAATATGCAACAGAAACGGGATGGATCAGCAAAGCGGAACGGTTATGGATCAGCAAAGCGGAACAGAAATGGGATATATAACGAGGAGCAAGAGATAACAACACCAGTCTTTAGAAAGCTTCGGAAGAAGCTGACAGCATGGTCAGGGAAACGTCAAGTAAAAAATTTTAACTACGCGACATCACCCGAAAGACATTTCTACTATAACCTACAGAGGGTTGTAAAGTAATGCACCATCAGCGTGACGCATTATACAGCTCACGATGGCTTTATTTTATAGATCTTAAAACTTTAACGTGGTCCATTCCATAGAATTGCTCCAAAAACATGTATATATCAAATCTGATTCCCGGTTGGCATGAATCTCATCCGAAGCCGTTGGTAACAGCGGTGTTAACGTTTAAAACGGGAGATAAAAGCATAAATTGAATTATAAACGGAGGAATAACGAGCAAGTGAACGTAAACAGAGACGTGTAATGAGGAAATTTAATATTATCGGTTGGCAATGGTACACAGTCAGTTACTCCGTTTTGATTAATGAGTTATAGTAAACAGAAACGTCGCCTACTGTTTCGAATTACGGATCATTTATTACACGTAATATGCAGTGAAAGTGAGCAAGACGAATTAAATTTTGAAATCGAGTACGTTTAATTACAACCATTGAAAATATTAATCGATCCGTATACCATATGTGCGTGCAGTTTTGCGTGACCACATCTTAAGATCATACGTAATATTTTGTAAAAGTAAATGTGTTTTTCTGCGATAGATGAAGAAATAGAAAACTTGAAAAGAAAGTGAACCAGTTGCTGGACTTGTTTCGTAATAACCATGCGCTCATATGTTCTATATGCTGTTATGTGCCGGTTTCAAATTATATCATTTATTTAAAAAAAGCTACAAGGAGCACAAAAATATGCAATATGCAATTGGTAAAATCACTTGCTTTATAAAATACATAAATAGTTGCCACGAGTAGATTTCTTTTAACAAAAATTTAGTTGATGTAAACATATCGGTTTTTGAGTGTATGATGTAATTAAATAGTAGAAATATTATCGTCACTTTGAAATAAAAAATTGTCGCTATCTAACAGTCATTTATTTCAATCCTTCATTCTTCTTATGTACATCCACAGGATCATAAATGAATTATGATAACTCGATGACTCCAATAAATGAGCTCATAAACGTAAGTTATACTACAAAGTGCATTAGAGAGAAGTTATGAATTCTATCTTAACGCGTTCTTTTGATTAATTACATTTTGAGATAATACGTATCGGTATCTACTAATGTGACACATACCCAACGAAATGTGATATTAGTGAAAGGCTTAACATCGCTTAATAGTTCTTTTATGAATATAATAACTAATCAAATATTCGTTCTGATAATTTATGAATTCCGAAGCTTGATAATTCGATTCTTCAAGTTTTAACGGTTGATTAATCGTACCTATGTATGTAAGAAAGAATAGACAACTCGTGTAGCTATTTATCATTTTTCGAAAGAAATCTGTGAAGAGGAAGTGAATATATCTACTTTCATACAAAATAATCCATTTGACCTTGTTTAAATCAGCGCACGCTTGCTACTTAACTATTCCACGGCGAACAATATTGCCAATAGCGTTTTGTGCCAATGTTATTGCATCGAAAACGCTATTTATTTAGGATCTCCATAGGAATGTTATTAGGAACTTAGTTAAGGTTATATCAGGGGTAAGAATTAATCTCTAGGGTGTGGATTATAGAAAGTTAACTTTGTCTTGGTCTCAATTATTTCGACCTTTCGCATATTCAAAGGATACTTGAATCTATCCCTATCGATATAGCAAAGCACCACGGTTAGCTATGCGAATGTCTTTTGTGTGCTGATTTCTATTTTATGACAATATAAAATGGGTAATCGGGAGCGTTAAGGGGGGTTACCTTTACAAATGGTTACTGTGTGTTATGTGGTTGTATTGTCTTGAAAATCAATTAAACAATATGGAGGCAACCATATTTTAAATCAATGATACTAATTAAAGTAGATAAGTCTAAAATGAAATCAACAGCTAAAAGGATGATAAAATTAGCTTAACGTAACACATCAGAAAATGCCTAGAAACAATAAACAAAAAATATAATGCTCAGATAGCTTAGCTTCGCTGCTTCCTGAACGGCAGGCATGCGTTTCTTTGGCACTAGAGGGCCCCGAGCAATGTCGAGTTTGTCGTCTTGAAAGTTGTGGCATTAACTGTGAGGCAACAGCGATAGAAGGTAGAGATAAAAAATTACTCTCGAAACCACGCTGATGACGCCGGGTAGGCAGAAACATGTCCGTGTGTTAGTGTAATTTGTTTTTTCTCTCCTTTTGTTGCGTTTGCCGTGAATTATTCCATTAATACCATTAGCAGCTAAGCTATCTTAGCATTATATTTTTTGGTTAGCTTAACGTTATCATAAGTGTTACAATTGAAAAGTACATTATTTTTTAATGTACACATTAAGAGCAATAACGGAGAAGAATTTTTCTAAACCAGCTACAGATGAACTAAGGAATGGTTACTTCCAGTAAGACAGCCCGTAAAACACCACAAACAATTAACCTCTTGCATGAATATTTTGCTAACTGTATACTGGTAATTTTGAAAAGTACACCATATGCAACACAAGAACTTACGAAGAAAATCAAAATGTCTATGATACGATAGCACCTCAACACCTCTTCAACGCATTTAACAACATGAAGCGTCGAGGAAGAATTTGCATTGAAACCGAAAGAGATCTTGTCAAATGTAACTTGATAAACCATCATAAATTCATTGAACAGTTTCTAATAAAATTCATGTTATTTTATACTACAGCTTCCATATAACCATTATTATAGAAGTAACTCTTCAAGCAGCAATGTTCATCGGAGAACCAATACAGCCTTGCAGGTTAACCTAGCCTCACTGACGTAACCAGTATACATAAAAGCAGGATAAATGGTGTATAAAATTCACGTAGTTAAATTACCTACCTAGTCTAAGTGAGGATATTTGAATGCGTAAGCGAGATATACTTAAGAGGCAAAAGCAATTATAATCATGTCACTTGAAACTAATGTTCGAGGTGTGGGTGTGAAAAATTTAACGCCTGGAGTGGACCACCAACAAAGTTCTTGCGCATATGGGATTTCATTTAAAGACCGAATCGGACATTATGCAATGGCAACGTGAGTATTACTGTGAGCTTTAATGTGCTCATGCTCGTTTTAGCTGCTCGTATTGTAGGGATTTTTGTATAAATTGAAAATTCCTTATTTTCGACAAAATACGTGGGTTAGTATGTATCGCATTCTTTTTATTTGTGTGAATATGCGAATTACGGCTACGTTATGTTTCAGCTTGTAAAAATTTGTTTAAATTTCCTCAAATCGAATTACCTAAAAAATCAAGATACTTATTAGCCACGTATAAACAATATGTTTTCATTGATAGCTTACTTTTAGAATTGTATGTCTTGTGATGAAACATGACCGTTGGTGCAAAAAGCTGCTTCATTAATAAAAAAGAACATTTTGTGAAAACTTCTATCTACGAGCTAATGTTCATCAACCCACAAACAAAAGACCTTCATCTTTATTTTCAGGTGCATGTTTCAATGTTTGTTTATAAGGCAACTTCACCCGGGACATACAGTAATTTGTGATTTATTTATAATCCAATTCATGGCCTACACAGCCTACACCAACACAAAGTCATAAAATGTAGCACACATGCAAATACTTCTCTACACGTCCCATATCAACCGGTATTCGTTCTAAAGAGTGGATTAGTAATGATAAAGATACGAGGCAATATCTCAATAATCGGACATTGTAAAACTAACAGTAACCGGATACAACTACCTACCAAAAGATAGGCAATAAAGGGAAGGCTTTGAATTTTCAGATTTAATGTTGGGAAGTCAAAATTTTATCTGCAGCAATAAAAGGTAACGAACTAGCGTTGTATATTGACAATTCCAAGAAGCGAGCTTCCGAAATGAAAATAAATTCTCGTTTTTATGGATCTGTAAAACAATATAAAATTTGTGCTTTCCGTTCGGGTCTTGAGTTTTGCTCTTGCAAATAAGTTTATAGCTTCATTTATATTATTTTACTTCCGACTGAGGATATTCATTCTAAGACAAGAGAAAAATAAGTGTATTAGCGCGTTGAAAGTGAGGATAGTTGGTTGTTTATTAGGAAATATACATGAATTCCATTGTACCCTAGATAAAAATCAATATTTTAAATAGAAAATATGTTTCACTTAATGTGTGAAAGGTTCGACCTCTTTAAGGTAGTGAAAGGAGATTGTATTTTAATACATCTTGCTCTAAGCTTCGAATAAAGTATGGAATAACTCTTGATACTTTGAGTTACTTTGAAGAGGTCTTTTTAATAATAATAGTGCAATTGAGAAATTAACGAATGGAGAATTTTAAATGTTTTAAAGGATGAAATGCAATAGACGAACGCACGCCGTAGTTACAAGCGTTAGAACATAGAATTCGGTAGGCTAGGCTCCCCAGAAGATACACAAGCACGAGCGTTTCAAGTTTATTTGGCTGCTATCAGTGTGCGGCACTGTTGGGGTTAGCCTACAAAACACTATCTAGGCGGACGTATTTTGCTCATATTGTACCAGCAGATGCTAAGGGGAAATTCAAAAGACGTTTATTGGCACAACAAAACAGCAACAAATCGATTTGAACGATGTCGTTTGGTACGACTAATAT
This sequence comes from Marronus borbonicus, assembly GCA_902655005.2. Taxonomy (NCBI): domain Eukaryota; kingdom Metazoa; phylum Arthropoda; class Insecta; order Coleoptera; family Scarabaeidae; genus Marronus; species Marronus borbonicus. The sequence continues at coordinate 29,573,143 of LR737381.1, read as the reverse complement.
ATGAGGGTGTTCCGTATGTATGTAAATGGTCACTACTATACGACTGAATACTCTGTGTTTTTAAGGCTTTTTAGCCCTTTTATTTAATTATGGCTTTTAGGGCATGCGGACAATATTCTTACAAACAGTTAAAGCTCCTAACCCTTCCTGATCATCTCCATCCACTAAATGAGCGCGCTACCGTAAACTTTATGTATTTCGACAGCGTTCGTCACCTTTTAATCTAAATTTATTAGTCATGTTGGGGAGTGTTCGAAGATCGTTTTAACAAAGTATTAAAATGATAATATTTTCATAACAATTTCCATAAACAATTAATGCTGATCGTTCCGACTAACGTTGTCAAAATAAATAAAGTTTACGACAGCGCACTCAAATAGTTGGTAGTTGTTTCATTTTGCGCTTACGGTACATTCATTTTATGTTAATATTGCCGAAATAATGCCAAATAAACTGAGATATTAGCATAATGAATTATTTTAGAGTGAGTGATATTACTGGATCGTAATATTAGTTGGGAGGAAACGAAATGGTAAAACACAAATATAAGTTTAATTTATTTTTAAGCTTTCTTCTTTAAATTTAAATTTTAAATTATGATAAATGCATGTATATGCTTTCGTACTTATAGATTATTACTTTTATACAGAACTTTGACATATATAGATTGCTTCTTGGCGGTTCTTTTTTATATCTTATAAAACGTGGAGTCGCCTTGGATTCCTAAGCCCTGTTTGTGCATGGAATTGCAAAAAGCCAGCTTGCCTTTTTTTTAACCGGAACTGTTTCTGTTTGTTTTGTTTTCTATAACTTGTAAATAATTTTCTTTCACAATATCGAACCGTAAATTTTTTGAAGAGAGCCTTTTAGAGAAGCATTAGTTTTGAATCATCATATTTTCGCTCTGAAAATGATAGCCTCGATTTGATATGAACAAGCACGGAATACGGCGAATCATCCCTTGGGTCTCTTGCGCTTTGCAGGGTCTATGAAGTTTCATCGCCGTCGTAGGCCGTTTATACTAGCGATGGGCAAAATCGAATATAAATATCCGATAGTAGCGAGAACTTTTATAAAATCGATAACATTATGGAGATTCCCCTTGATTTCTTTTTTTTTTTATTAAAATTACGTATTCGGTTTATAAGAAGCATGCCTACGTAGTTTTTATTTTTATTTTTATTTGTTTTTGTGTTACCTTAACTTACCCTAGCAGACGCCTGGTACGATAAGTAACACGATGAAACAGTCGACGATGAAACTGCCCCCTTGAAACGTCCCTTTCCGTATACGTTTCTTCTATTACTTTATAGAACCAATAGAAAAGCTTGATAGAAGAAATAACGAAGCACTTAAGAAACAAGGTGCTGACAAAGTCATTTTACATAAAAAACATGTAATTCAAAACGATCCAGTTAAAGACAACACAACATACCATGTTGCAGTAGTTATGTCACAACATTAAACAGCAATTTACGAACTAATCAACTTTGAAATTGCTGTCGAGTTGACATTTAAATTAACATAAATGGTTTACGCGATGAGATCATAACTTTTGTTGAAATAAAATAATTCCTAGATTACTTGAACGTATTCGTAGGTACAAGTATTTATGTATGTATGATAATAACCGCATCAAGGTTTACAACTTGCGTATGCTCCTCTACCGTATTTACTGTAAGCATTACTTCTCATTTTCATAGAATATTTAACACTTGCAATTGGTAGTTTATATAAACATATTTATATGGTTCACGTTATACCTACATATGTACCATATATATGAACTCGTGCTGCAAACATTTACGTAACTTCAAATTGAAATAAATAACTGAGTGGAAATCTTCCAAAGGAATTTCGTAATAATCAAATTAGAACATTTACACTAATTTCCAACTGACAACATCTCATTATACTTTTTCTTCTAATTCAACGTATCACACCTCTACCTCATTAACTTGCAATAAACTTAGCTACGTGAAATTAATGGTCAATTACCATTATAATAAATATTCTTATAATACGTCGTAAATAATTTTATAATACCAATTCAGAGGTGATATCGGACGTAACAACTCGCTGCGTAGACGCAATAAAACGAAACTAAATTTAACTGTCCAGCTATCATATACGAGATCCCGGAGATATTCATCTGCGGCTTCTGGGCTCATATCAGCATGCATTTTAGAGATATTTAATTTTTAATGCATTTCATACGAGAAGCTAACTCATAAACTGAGAAGAAAAATACAAAAATAACATTAGGCGTATACGAGATTTTTGCAAATTGGATGAAGTCGAGATAATTTTTCTTAATTGCTCCAAATAAGGTGCATTATTGCCCATCTCTGTAGTTCTAGATTCAATTTTGCATATTTTACAAATAGCTTTGATAAATTTCGGGATTCATTTAAAGACGCAAACTTGATGAACGAGTGAACGGATTACTCAAGTTCTTTTACGCACCTTTATCACATTTTTATTATTTTTTTTACATTAAAAGAAACGTTCAGCTAACAGCAGTAGATGCACTCAAAAAATACTCGATAATAAAGGGGAGTTAATAATATTTATCACCATGTTAGTGAGCACACTAAATTAATGAAACACCGCATTGCAGACTATAATCTGATACAGGGCTTGTAACATTAAACGTAACATGTCCAGGAATCTGCTATAGTAGCAAATAATGAAATATGCAACACTAACGGATCAAACATCTGTCACGTCGCATGTCTCTAGAAACAATTACGGTACACATTCCGAAGTACTGTTTCTGGATTGTTCGTGCACGGAGAGTATTCTAACCCAAATACCACAGCAAAGTGTACGTAAGAGACCCTTTGATTGTAGTATTTTTGTTTTGGTTTGTGCGCTAACGCAGAAACAATTAGAGACGTCGCAACTGTAAAAGTAAGATGAATGATAACAGTTAGCTCTCGGAAATTACCACGTAATTTTCTCGTACATGGATGTCGAAGTGCGTTAGAATTCGGAGTAATAATTTACTAGCGAATAACGACATGAAAACGTTCTTAACTGTATAGCTATCTTACAGGTTTTTCTACGCACGCAAGTATAGACGTGAGAATTTCTCAGAAATAGAAGAAGAGAGACGATCAGTTGGGCGAGGAACATTTACGCAGCGTATAATATTACGCCGGTATAATTTTGGACGATAACCAATTGACACCAAAAGCATTCGTGAACACCAACATTTTTACAAATCGACAGTTGGCGAGGCTGGTTCTGCCGGAGGGTTATTCAATCTTTTAGAATTTGTGCATTAAAGTTGTTAAACCATTAAAGTTCATCATATTGATAAAATTTTGAAATTTAAGAAAAAGAATCGTAGCAATATGCAATATGCCAAGCTTGCATTGAGTGTTAGAGAACTCGCATAAATTTTCAGTCTAAAATACGAGGGTAGTCTGAAAAGTTTCGAGTTTCAATATAAAGATGGCGTTAGTCGTCTTTCTAATATAATTGCCCATACGTTGAATTCCCAGCTGGTGAGTTTAACAGTCGTTTGCGTCAATCGATGTCAGTGTTTCTGTAAAAACTTTAGCATTTGAAGAGCAATAGGCCTACGACAGTAAAGTGGAGATGAATGCTGTTTACGGGAACTCTGCACCGTTATTTGCCACAATGAAGTTTATTATTTAATCGAGGTCGTACCTGCTTGGTTGAAGATGAATGTTCGGGATGGCCAAAAACTGTAACCACTATTGAAATTGATATTTCACCAAATGCTGCTACACGACCGACGAATTAAAATTAGAGAGATAGCATGACGCTGTGGGTATCTCGAAACGTGTTCCCCGAAGGAAGACCTTTCCATCGGCCGGGAAATTGATTGAATTGGTGCGTTTCTTTGGGGTAGCTATGGAGTTGCGTTAATAGAGTAATTATAAAAAGGAAAAACAATAATGGAGGCATACTACGCAACTTTACTTTATAAAGTGAAGGCAGAAATTGCGGGAAAACAGTCGTATTTGAAGAAAAATGAGATGCCAACTACTATCAGACTGTTACTATTAGATCGCTTACTGATGTAAATATTTGCTAGAAAATACGTTTTTCTGCTTTTCAAAATATTTCTTCCTTAAGTCTTCTTCTGCGGTGTAATTTCGTTGAATCTTCCTTAAAATTAGTAGTTCGGGATAACTTTATTTTTGTATTTATTTATGAGCTGTATTACTGATATTAGCTTTCCACACACCAATAAGGGGCAGTACATAAATTCCATTTTGTTGGAAATGGCATATAACGTTTCTAATATTTAAATAGGCTTCCATTGATCAAATAAGCGTTTATGAAATGTGAACCAAATAATATTGATACCTTATACTATAAGTAAATGCTTGCGCAGCAGAAGTATTAAATTAAAAATGTACATTCGTACTCATTAATTCCTAAAATTTATTCTGTCTGCAATTTTATACATCAGCTTATAATCAACAAACGGTCTTGTCTATAAGCCTTCTGCCCTATCATGGTGCAATAGGTACTAACTTGAATAAGTCTTCGTAAGCACTTTCAAACTAGAATGTAATACATATGTTACAACAACCTCTACTCCAACTACTCTATGCAAAGTTGTATGTTAGTACTTAACATTGGATATAAATTAACAGTAGCAATAAATTTCATGGGAAATATTTTAGCAGCTACCTTTCCTTAACTGAAACAAGCTTGGCCTACATAAAAATGCAGCGGTTATTATCATAATATATTACTGCTGTTAGTATCGGGTATAGGTGACTGTAAATAGATCAATTTAAAAAATATTGTTGTTGGAGCGAATAACTAACAAGCGTGTCGTTGTATGCTAGTGAGAACCTTTCACTATAATGAAAATATTAGAGAGGCGCAATTTAAGGAGAAGAGTGAGGTGGTTAACCTGCGTCTACATAAGTCTAATCAGTTCTACATAAGTATGAGACATTAAAAATATTTAGGTAGATCTCTGTAATAGTATGAAATAAGGCAGCGTGATGTAAAAACCAAAGAAATTTGGATCTTGTTATTACTGTAAATATTTATTTTGTATCCTCCACGATTACGCTTGGTTAACGTAAATAAATTTAACAAACACTACACGTATAGTCAAAGCAAGTATATTTGAAGTGAAAACGGAAAAAGCACACTTGAAATGTCCGGTAAGCTTCATTAAACGAGCATAATTCTTACAAACGCACGGTTCTGTTTTTATAAGCGACGGTGGCACAGATATTAAATCGCAAAGCTCCTAATTAATAAGCTTAACTTTTAATTAGTGTGTGTTTGGAAATACAGGTAAAGCAAAAATCAGTGTAAAATTAATTAAAACTTTAAGATGAATTCAAGTTTATCGTATTGGTATATCTCTGTTGTAAATTACAGTAAGCGGCTCTTTCTAAGTCTGCGAAATATGTACCAAAGTTTTACTTCAAAACTTGTGCGATTTAAAACAGTTGAGGTGAAAAATATCCCTGCGGAATAGATAATAAACAGTTTAAAGCCTTGTTGCGGGATTTCTTCAGAAAAAATACAGGAAGTAAGCCATTACTTTATACGTGAAGACTAATATTGTAAATAAAAAGCATATCCCGGTAAGAACGTAAACGTAGACGACAATATCGGAATGTCTTGTAAACTATTCATGTAACCCAAGTAGGTTTGCGCTAGTTAGTGAATATAACTCAGTTCTTGAAGTTTATGCTTTTTATGTGCTTAACTAGCTTATTAATTTCTTTCTTAACGGCGGAAGAAGACCCAAGAGATTTATTTTCGAAGTTATGTTGCGCGAAGCAACATCAAGTAGTCTGAGAGTTTGAAGTTGGGTTTGAAGATGGTTTTTATGTCGCTTTATGCAATATCAAAACCATCTTCGATCTCACCGTACTACTTTCCCATCTGAAAGCACCGGGCCTCTATCAGATTCCATGTCCGCGTGGTAGTGTATACATTTGTGAAACAAAGCGACCGATCGTGTTACTAACCACGAGCGTTATTGCGTATTACCGGGTCTGCACTACTCACTTCGTGTACCGCAACCCTCATTATTATAGTAGACAAATCCGTGAATCTATATAAACAAAACATCCCAACAATTTAAATCGTGACGATGGCCACTACACTTTTTAATCTTTTAATAAACAAATGAATCGAATTTGCAATTTTTTTATGTTATACGTTAAACGTACGTACAGATACAACAGCACTATATATTGCTATATCGGGATTAGCAGCACAGGAGCTGCTCGGGAGGTGGCATCAGATGGCGTTGGAAGATATATTGCTTACTAGTTTGGAAATTAGCGATATAAGGCAAGGGCAAATAGCGGTATGAGGTGAAGAAGCACTCGGAGCAACGACGATGACATTGGTTGGCCAGAAGCACGTCCGTTTGCTAATGTCTTCTCTTCTCACATTGCTTTTGACGCGATTGATTCCATTAATATCATGAGTCATGATTAAGTTAACCTTTGGTTTTTGGGCAGTCCCTTAATTAAAAAAGAAGAGCGAATAATTCAAGAAAATTTGTATTTAACAGAAATCGGGAAAAATCTATAGATATATAGGCTGAGAAAATGAAAAAATTTGGGTAAAGACCTTTAGAATGACTTTTTTACTTGGGTCCAGTGAATGTCCATGAATTTAACGGCTCCTTGTATTTTTAAAGAAGTAAGGGTAATCTCAGCAGCCTCAGTCACGCTCTCGTCGTATTTCCGTTTTTTGAAATCGTCCGTTCATAAATATTGAATGTATATCGTTTAACGCGTAGTAAAAATATAGAACAGCATAGGAAAAGGAGTAAAAGAAAGTAGAAACGAAGGTAAAAGAAAGTGAAAAAACTGGTATGGTCGAGAATTCACTTTTAAAATAGTTTCACGATAAATATTTTTTTTTTAATCTAGCCTAGGTCTCCAACTAAGCTGATGTCATAGTTAATTAGCATAAAGTACCACGCACAATATAAATATCTAATACTATCGGATACCAGATAGATAGGAAACCTTCAATATAAAGAAATATGTGATTTAGGTCAATTTGCAGATCATGACTTCATACAATACAGGTTCTTGTCCTATGTCTACCGATGATCGGGCATTCAATTAAGAATACACGAACCCTAACTACTATTGACAGTTAGTAAATGGAAAAGGGAGTTAGTTCAAAGAACACGCTACTATTTGTGGTGTAGCATTGCAACGGACCCGATCTTCAAATGAATGCCTTCAAAGGCAACAAATGCTTTTAATTATTTGTATGTGTACTAATATTCACAACTGCATTTTACCAAGCATCATATATGGTATTTTACAAATGACATCTACCAGTCGAATATTCATTGAAAACTCGTTTTAGAGCAAAAAAAAAGCTGCGAGTGGGTTTTTCCAAGAAAACTGCCACAAAACTTGAACACAACGCGCTCCATCGACAACAAAGGTGTAGATGAATGCTCCTTAAAATAATGTAGTATTGTATTGCACTGTAAAGTTTAGCAGAACGTATAAAATATTATCAGACTACAATGTAAACGTGCCAACCTTTCTGTAATTCTTCCGTGCATGAAAGAGGGCAATGCCCACACATTCAAAATTTTATGCTGTAAAACTGTATGTCCTGAACTGGAGGTAATAATAGTTATTATCAATTAACTTTTGTTAAGTGTTAGTTTTGAATGCCGAATAATATGCAGCCATATCTAGGGAGCAGCTACGCGAACTTGTAGCGCTACTCATGACGATGTTATCGTTCCATTGCAAGATATCAAGTAAAACAAAAGCGTCAATAAAAAAAAACTGTACGTAACACCGTAGTGCATTTCCAACGGTAAATAGCAACCGCGATACTTATAAGTACTTGGAGAAGTAGAATAGAATTGTACAAATAATTATAGAAAACACCATCATCATCAGCTAACCGTGAATATTGCCATGTACAGATACTAAGAAAATAACCGCAAGCCAGCGAGCATGGTAATTAAAACTCTTTTAGAAAACAAACACGACTACAGGTATACAAATAGTTAAAGCTAAGGTATGAAATTATAGTATTTTTCAACAGATTCAGTACGTAGCGTAAACATAAGTTAAGTAAGCATAAGCTGTGAACAGAATTATGACATGACTGAAAGATCAAAGTTCGATTTCTTTTTTACATAGATTTTGAAATTATAAATGATCTCTTTAACTTCAACCTAAAGAAACGGTAGTAAAATTTTGTGTTTAATAACATTTGTATTGTTTACTACTCATTGTTTCTCACATTAAAATAGAAGTGTTGTATACTCGCTAAAATTTAACCAACAAATCGTAAACGCAATTTATCATGAATCCTCATAAAAAACATCAACATTCCATTAAATTCGGTGATCGCGCTGGCCATTTTATTCAGCTTCTCTCTGGTCTCTTCGGAATATTTTGTTCAACGTGATCACTTCCTACGAAGAATGAGCGGCAGCTCCATCATGCTAGAACCACGTAAACCTTCGAAAATGTAAGAGGTCTTCTAAATTGTTCATAAATTACATGCATTTTCGAGCATATTCAATACTATAGAAGGCAGCTGTGTAGTATTATGCCAATGAAGCTGCTTACTTTTTATTGATGTATGTATTTCATTTACAAAGAAATAAACTTTTTGGAAAATAAAATGTTATAATTAGAGATGGCAAAGGCAGGTGAAATTATTACTTTTTTGCAGCGACTAGACAGACTCGTGTTTTGTCGACTCTCGGGGAAACCAGTAGGTAACACGAACCTTTTCTTATGAGACGAATAGACACGAGTCTGTCTAGTCGCTGCAAAAAAAAAATAATTTCACCTGCCTTGGTCACCTCTAGTTATAATTGATCTCTTTCTCTTGTCAGAGCGAACAATTGGTGCGTACGACAAAGTAACATGGAAAGTAGTTTCAAGCCAACCTTCACATTTTCGTACCATTAGTTGGTATGAAAATAATTCGACAAGAAAAGTCCGTGACAAACTCTCAACTACTCACTATTACTATTAAAGATCATCGACGCTGATGATAGTAAATAACCTTCTATATTCGCTCTGACTGCCAATTTTAGCTAGCAAAGATTCTTGTTCGTTTCCACTTGCTTTTACTTTTGTCCTTCATCCATTTTCTAAGCAATTATTTAATTAACAATAAAAAAAGGAATTTTAATTTAATTTTAATCTGTTATTGTTTGTGGTAAACCGATTTGCCTTATTCACGGTATGTTATTTGTACTTTATTTCGATATTTTATATATTATTTTTTCAGTTATTTATAATTATCTCTATCTGTTTATTATACTGTTTATTAACTTTTGAGCAAATTATCAAGGGTTGTTTATGTAATTAAATTTGTAGTGCTTTCGAATTTCTTGAATAAAATAGTTATCTACAGGATGTTTAGAATTGACGGTTCTATGTGGCTTCTACCATTTATATACATATATAATACACCTGTTTCACATTGAGTTATCTAATTTCACTTCAGCATAGCATAACTAGATATCAGCAACCAATTATTAGATCCTATTTAAGCCATCCTTTTTAAATATCATTAGCAACCAAGATAGAATTTGATATTCCGAAGTTTACCTGTACGTACATGCGTACTTGGAAATATACATCGCAGAGAATAAATTGACCTACATAGAGTTTTTCAGACCGACAAATACGACTCTGCGTATTTATTAAATTTAGAAAGTTGGCGCTGACATTTGTTCGCTCAATGATTAATGGTCTTCCGCGAAAGAAAACTCTATTTGGGTGATATTTAATTTTGTAATTCGTGCAACTTATTTGGTCAAGTTAATTACGGTTTTTGCCTTCGTAAACGTGGTGCGGGCAATTTGGCAATGCGTATCCAGCTGCTACGTGCTTTTTGTGAAGGTCGAAGATCCGATAGCTCCTAAGTGGAAGAAATTAAAATAACGCAGGATTTCCAAATGTTTAAAATCGTTTAAGTTACGATCCTACTGCACCCTCTATTAAGAAAATAATGACTTTCATATTACGATGCAATGTAATCTAAAAAACTATTTATGTATTAGTTCTCATATTTGACAATATACAGTTTAACAATTGCTAGAAAACATGTCGAAAAATGATTCAGTAGGTCATTCTACATCTTCCTAATCACAAGTTATAGGAAAGGTGATGGGAATTGTACGTGTAAGCCGTTTTAATTATGACATCGTCCTTGATGACCGTACATCCACTCCGCAGTTGTAAAACTTTAAAGATTATGGAGGAAATTTATTATGTCAGTTAGTCAATTTAAAAGGCAGGTGCTTCATGTGTCTTCTCGACGTCAAGAAGACACTGGCTTAACTTTACACCTTGATGCAAGTTATGGACAAGGTCCAATCGTGGGAACCAAGATTACTACAAACCGTGCCGTATCTATTAGGAATTTTATTGAAGGTCTCATCAATTTGGGTTATTTATTACATAGAAATTTATCCTGGATGTTGAAGATACAAATTAAACAGTGTTTAATGGTGGATACTTATATCAGTACACGCATACGGATAGACTCGTCCAAATAAAAGACTAGACGGAAACATTAGTCATTTGTAATACATGGTTATACTTTTAAATCTAATAGTCACTTAAGATTAGTTTCTGAGTTAATTTTGTCATTAATAATAATTATACATTAAATACTACGGAATGAAGTTTAAGGGAATCAAAATAATTACATATGCATGGTAAATTTATTGTCGCCAGAAATACATCTTGTTGTTTGTTACTTATATACAGTTTCTAACTATTAAACAACGAGAACTGGAGTTTTTGAAAAAAAAACATACAATGAACGGAAGTGTTATCAACATTATTATTTTAAACAGAAAGTGTTAAATACACATTTTTAGGTCTTTTCACGATAGGAATAAACGTTTTTATAGTTTATTCTTATTTTTGTGCTCAATTAATTAAGAATTAATTAATCAGCTCTTTTATGTTGTCACTTTTAGGATGGCCTTTGCACAAACCATGCAAAGTAAACTTGGGTAAATCTTAATATGTGGTTAATCTGGTAACAATTTGTTTCACTTTGTTTACCAACAAGTTGCCCATTAAATTTCATGAAGACATGAAGAATTGGTCTCGGAAATTTTGATGTGGCAGAACAACTTGCGAACATGCAAAAGGTGCTGGTCGCCTGCAAACCGCGTGCACTCAAAAAAATGTTGGTCGAGTCTGTAATATGATTAAGCAAGGTCGTCGATTAACTATCAGACGTTTAATAGAGAAAGCAGACATTTTAAACGGTACAATTGGATGATCAATAATCAGTGATTATTTGGGACCTCATAAGATGTCCGATCACCACTTCAGGAGCCAATTTGACATTGTTTAACTGTGTCTTAAAATTTTTCTAGATCGGTTTGTTACAGTTGACGAAACTTAGTTTCGCCACTTCGATCTCGAGGCTAAACAACATAATAACAAATGGCGACAACGAAAATTGTCACGATCTCACAAATTTAGGGTTTACTCCTCAGCAGATAAGATTATGACAACCATCTTTTAGGATGCTGAGAGAATTTTATTAATTGATTACCAAAAATCTTGGTTCAATATTACGCCACGTTAATTAATCAAATTCGTAGCTGTATTAAAGAGAAAAGAACAGGAATGTTGTAGCGTGGTATACTGTTTAATCACGATAACGCTCCAGCGCATAAAAGCATCCTTTCCTTAAAATGCAGGTTTCGAGCCTTAACTCCTAGTATTTATTATCAAAACTAACGAAAAGTCAACCAAATTTAATAGCGATAACGACACTACGACAGCAGCGCAAGAATCCTTCTTTAATAAGAACCATAAGTTCTTTGAAAAAGGTGTAAATATGTTGGAACGTAGATGGAATAAGTGTCTTCAAGGACACGGTGATTATTGAAAAATAATGTTGTTTAACATATTACAGACAATAAATACTGTACAGGCCTCATCAGTGGAAAGAACTGTGAATTATTCATTTTCAGCGATGGATAACATTCCTACATTCAAAAAATAGATACTATAATAAAGTCTATTAACATGGCGATGAAGATTATCAACTAACTTTTATTATCTGTTTGTTTGAGTATAGCACCCCTCGTATGTAACACTTCACACAATTTGCTGCGGTCCATTAATCATAGATATTACTTCACGAAGTTGAATGTATTATTAATTTATTGCAATTAATGCATTTATCGCGTAATTTTTAAGTACTGACTCGGTACGTAAGCCACCTACATACATAACTAGTTCAACGCACTATAGTACTGCCATATTTAATATTCAGAATGTTCCGTACACATTCATATATAATTATGAAGTTACGCAAGTATTAATTTAATGTAAGCATGAAATTAAAAGCGGCTGTAAAACTTGTTTGTATATTTAAGACGTGGACCGATAAGCCTCTATCTTTACTAGTTTATGAAATGGAAAGTCATTAAGTGGGCATTAAGTGTTCATTTAATTTCATTGTTATTTTTATTACGGATGTTAGAGTAATTAATATGTTCCTTCATTCTTAAAATAAATTTTTAATAATTCCAACGACAAGGGCGCGTGTACGCGTAAATAAAGATCTTTTACTAAGGTTTTACGAGGTTTCGGTTTGAAGCTAACCCCATGAAACAATCAGCGGCTTGTTATTAGCAGCTAATCTGGTTGTGATCGAAGTATAGAAGAGTGCTTGATTCGGAAGTAGGTTAATGCGCCCACTTCAATTGCTTTACGAGTGTTTAAAAGTATTTTACGAACCTGGATTGCAGTAATACTATGCCTTTATGTATTTATTGCAGTTGTAATTGCTCATAAAAGAACTGTATTTGGTGATTTATAAACGCCGACGTGTAATTTAAATATGTACATAATCTATTTCCGCTATTGAAGTCTATTGGCTTATTCTCGTGGTAAGGAACCAACTCGAAAGAGAGAAAGAAAACTTTTCCACAACGGGTAATATACCTTCCTTGGGCACAGTAATTGATCTTCGCTTTTGTAGAAGTACTTTTATTCTATTATGCGCTTACTTCAAATAAATTTTTTGATGATTTCGTATTTGTCAAATGATTAATGTCATCTGATGTTTACTATCAACACCAACGTATTGCCAAATCTTCTCAAATTTTCAAATTCAATCATTCTCGTACGTCATTAATTATTTGCAAATACTCCAGTAAGAACTAAGATATATTGGCGTGGTGATATGGTGATGTATAAAGAGCGATTTATGATAGCTGCAAAAGGCTTTAACATCTTGCTCAAGAAGTAATTTAAACAAAAAAAGAAAGTTATATAAGTAGGCATTATTGTTGAGTGTAGGCTTTCACGACCGTAATCCATAGTAGAAATGTCTTTCGGGTGATGTCGTGTAGTTAATATTTTTCTTGACGTTTCGCTGACTATGCTATCAGCTTCTTCAGAAGATTTCTAAAGATTGAAGATTTCTTTAGAAATCTTCTGACGAAGCTGATAGCATGGTCAGCGAAACGTCAACAAAAATATTAACTACATGACATCACCCGAAAGACATTTCTACTACGTAGGCATTATTCTTTTTAGACAACTACAAGATGTATGAAAATTAGGTTTACATTATCTATGAAACAGGAAATTGTCAGTCAGTTGAATTTGTTTGTATAAACATAAGAAGACTATAGAGAACAACTGCCGTCTATAAAAAGGGTGAAATATACTTTGATATCGACGTTTACTCATACATATGTATGCCACATAAAGACCGCTTGGGCTAAGTGTGAAACATGCAACACCCAACGTAGCAGCGCCCGCGTCTGGTGTCGCGTTTATGATTCAAGCAGGCGACACAATAGAAATATTATTCATTGTAAAAAAGAGATAGGTGTGTGCGGAGAATAGGAACGTCGCATTGATTGTAGACAATGAGCGGTTGGGTGGGGTAGCGGCTTAAATATCATAAATTCCACAGGAAGTAGATATCCGGAAATGCGCATTACACAATCGTAAAATGCAACGTTAAATCACGACGCGGCCCCGGCAGTCGGCGGCGGCGCTTACATTGTCGGAGATCGCAGATTCGTTAGATGATGAACGCAAAAGATGAAATATGTCTTTAATATCTGGCGGTAATATTGGGAGATCAAGCATCTAATTTGTAAGTTGCGAGCGTCGTCGTAGAAAGGGGATTACGTGAAAGAAGTCCGGTTACGAATGCGCACATTTTTGCCGAGCAGCGTGAACAAAATCTGTTTCAAAGAATGGAGTAATAATACTTTTTCCCTTTCTTTCACTAGTTGGCTTTGTACGCAGTAATTTATGTATGAAGTGCAGATAGGTAAGGGCCCTAATATGTTTTTCAGAAAGGTACCTTTCGCTATATTACTAAAAAAAATTAACAGCATGTTGTATTGTCTACTTCACAATGGAATTACTCTCGTTTGCCATAAATTTAATGATAATTGCTTAATTTCAAAAATACGCTCGGGATTAAGGTCCTTATAGCTGTATATCTTTGATATACATCACCACGATAATGACCTTTTGGACGTATTTGTGAAAATAAAATTGCTTTTTTTTTGGCGAACATTATGCATAAAGGTCCCTATTAGAGACATATTCTATTTCATGACACTCTTGATTATATGAAAAGGGGATGCCAACTTACTTATTTTAAACAGATCATTCTGTATATGTTGGATTCCTTGTACCGGACCCAGCAGCAAAGCTTCCGTTGCTCCTACCCCGAACTTAGCAGGAACCACGTCTTTTAAACCATTCAGTTGTTTGAGTTTTGAGTATGAGAATTTAATAAAACGCTCTTTTACTCCTTTAAATTTTTATTTACACTGAAACTGAGTGCAGCAACATTCTATCGTCAGCCACAATCTATTTTTGCGTACACCTTCGGTTTATGCAAAAAGGAGGAGGATGCGATGGTGGGTACAATGGATTGTTCCGTGGTCTTCAAATTTGAATTTTTTGGTGGATTTGTTCCGAACGCAGTGGGTATTAACATTGGTGAATTCGAAGGTGAAGGAATATAAGGAGTGTTTCGTTAATAATATGTATCTAGAATGCTATAATGGAAACATAGCCTTAGAATTAAAAATCTCTAAGAATTTTTCTAAAATATGGCTCATATATGACAATTTATTAATTTTATTTGAAATAAATATCACTCTGAACCTCTTCGATTATCTGTTATTTGTTCCACAGCTTGACTAAGGCATAATAGGCATGTACTTGGCCGGTCTTGGGTGTAGATCCATAAAACTCGGTATGGACGTATAAAGTTGCCACTTTATGGTTTCTAGAATTCCTAATAAATTGTACAAATAAACACTGCCGATTTTATTAATGAATGAAATATGTTCCTCTAAGACGTTTTCAGTATTTGATAATATTCTTGTATCAGGCTTTCATATAGTCGCTTTACGAGCTTACATTGATATTATAAGCGAGGGAATGAATATTTCCGAAAGAGCTTGTAATAAGGAAGCGCTGCTCTAATGGTATAAATATCATGCAGCAACGTAACATCAATAACAATAAATGTTACCGAAATGTCGTAATTTGCGTGTTTATGAAAAAATTTTCCTAATAATTTACAACTGTAAATCGTTATTCGTATACGTTACATCGTTGCGTGGAGGCTGAGCAGCTTCAAAATCGTTATTAACGTTAGCAAAACGACATCACTGTTATTAGTTTTGTTAATGGCACACATAGGTAGCGTACTGCTGTACTATAAGATTGTATATGTAAGCATACCAGTACGGCATCTGGTTCACGGTACACATTCCATGAATAATGTCGACATAAATCCTTTTGTTCTATACGAAGATGTATCTAGGACATGTACAGCAGATACACCTATTAAGCAAGCTATTATAGGTGCCCTTGTTGTTGCTCTATCATGTATTTTCTGATTAAAAATACGAGAACGTTAATTTTAATTGCTATTGGAATCCACATAATTTAGCGCAAATGCGGGAAATGTTGTCTAGACAGTTAATTGCACTACACAAACTTTAATTGGAACATTATTTAGGTTAGATCTAGGATGGCTAATTCGCGGTCTGCCAAAACTTACCACACAGCTTCATGCGCATATAGTTAAGTAGTTCTCGTTTTTTCTTTGAAAATAATGCAAGTACGAGGATAGCATGGATAAATGTATGCGTTAAGGAAGATAAGGCAATTGTTTTGCACTTAGTAAATTTATTTCCCGACGTAATTTCCTTGTAGCTCTATATATTTTGTCCAGCGTTGTTCCAATATATTTAAGTCATTCAAATAAGAGGATTTGTTGATTCTGCAAAATAGGCATCTGTTTCGGCAATGACCTCTTTATTTGACCTCTTTACGCCAAACTTGGAAAAATGGCTTGGCGTCACAGAGGCTAAATCTGGCGAATATGGTGGATGAGCCATCAATTTGGACTGGTTTTGCTGTCGCATCTGCCGATGAGTAGGCCGGCGGTTATCATGATGGTAGACAGAGCTTCCTTTTTTTTAGTTCAGCGTTAAATGGACTGCCCCCTGATTGTTTTAACATTGTTTCCTGTGAATCCTAAAAAATCGTCACCATAACTTTTCCGGTTGATGGAACCATCTTCGCTTTTTTCGCCTTCTGCACGTTTCTCCATTCAAAAAAAGAGATCGAATCACTGACCGGTCTCTTTCCATGATTCCACACATTCATAAACTTGCTCGCTCTCAGAAGCCTTCAAAACATGCGATGAATCTCCCAAAAATTTTGACAGACGTTGATTAAAGAATAGTCGGCAATGCAGATTTTAACATAAAGCGCAATCCCTCTCCAAATTACATAATTTACATTTTAGTGTGTTGCTTTGTTTTTCCTCAAGGCTGATGGCTAAAAGAGGAATAGGTACTTCACATTATTAGGATCTCACAGTGGCAATAGTGGCAATAGTGGCAATAATCTAATTTAAAATGCATTACGATATTACAACAAGAAAATCAATAATTTCCAAATAATAGAAATTGTAGGAAGTCTAGCAGAGTTCTGAGTATTCTCGTTATTTAAAAAGTTTATCCTCTTTACTCAATTCCTTCGAAGTCTGCATTAGCATCGCAATTAAACTAGTAGCAGAAGTAAGATATTTTAGAAGCTGTAAGTAGGTCATTATACAAAGTTTCCTGGGGATTATTTACACATCTTCGGAGATATAGAAGTGTGTTGGGCGGGTTTCGTTTGTGTTAGCAGTGTTAGCGTAAAGTGCATTATATCATAACTTTTCTTGTTAATATTGGGAACTATAGGCGATTCGAGGTGTTCTAGGGATTGCTGGAGTTTTGAGAAGTTGATGTCTAGATATCTTTCGCTTTAAAGAAAATCTCTTCGCAGGTTAAACTCTGTCAACAAAAGATGTTAAATTTGAAAGGGGAACTTTCTAAAGTACGAAACCTTATCAGTTTGTTGACCTAAATGCGAAATTCTGGAATTTTAAACTATTTAACATGAAATAAGAAGGAGGAAGTACCGTTGCTAAACCTCCTAAAAATTTTACGGCCAGTTTATGTGAGCAGCGTCAATAGGTTTATTCACAGAGCTCAAAATTGCGCTGTGAAGAGAATGAGGCGTCAAAAATATCCAACAGATAATAGATGATTTTAGTTAATATTTGTTTCTTTTTTAAATTAGTAGACTTTGTCATTAGGCGCCACTAAATTAAAATGAATTGTGTCACGTAATTCTAACAGCAAAGTAAAAGTTGCCAATATGGAAGGTCTTTGGAAATCTTCCTCTACGGGACAAATTCTTACGTTTAAAAACATATAAAAGCAACAGTTGCTATGTTTTAAGTTTAAAATATATTTCTTCAATAGAACATTAAAAAAACAATAAAACTAACAATAAATTATAATCTAGAAATAAGTCTAAAGAAAATGTTGAAATTGTTTGCCGGAAGCTGGTAAATAGTGACCAGACTATCTTTAATTTTTTTTTTTACATTTGGTAGCTTCCTGACACTCGTTACATTAGAAGCTTGAAGTATTCTAGTTTTCAGTTTCTATAAATCTTAAGATCTGTCGCTAATATTATCAAGCGCTTTAGTAGCTAGATAACTGGACTTCTAGCTGGGTCCAAACCGTCCAATCACGAGGAAAGTGAATGTTTAAAAATTCTGTAATGTAAATTCTTGTGTGGTACGAGCAAGAGCTCCATCCTGCTGAGAAAATATTCTACCATTTATTTGTATAGCTGGAAGAATCATGTTTGTTAACAGCTGGGGATATTTTTGACTATTTAATGGTCCCTCTATAAAAATGGCACAATAATATGCTTTCTAAGCATTCCTGCCCAAACGTTCACTTTTTGGGGCCTCGACGTGCGTGTTTCTTGAAAGAAATAAGAACTTACTTTCGACCATATTCTGGTCATTTGCCTATTAACGTTTTCTCATTAGAGAAAAAATCAGATTTAAGACATTTGGATTTTTATTAATCCTGCTTATCGAGTATTCGCAGAAATCTATTGGAGGAAGGCTCTGGAAGATTCTTCTTCAATTACCAATCACGTTTAGTTGAATACTTAAGTCATAACACAGTTTGTTCATTTTAGTTACAAATACAATGTGTAGTAGAACAATATTGACTCGATTTATTTTGCAAAGCAATCAATTATATTCCACTCATGACTTCAATCACATGAATATAGATTAACGAGGTTGCGCGAGGGCACGACTAAAAAAATACTTAAAGATAATTAACGATAATTGCGGACCACGATATCTGACAGTTGATGAAAAGAACAATGGAGGCTAATACAGCTTTCTCGTGTGAACGGCACATTTCGCACATTATTATATAACCATAATCACGCGAAAGACTTTTGAACTGGTATGGTAGCGATGGAGAAGCATTCGTTACGTCACATTCATCTCTTTACATCGGCGAAATAGACACTATAATAAGCGAGCCTATTGAACGCGGAACCCCATTATAGAGCATACGTATTTTTTTTTTGTTCGAGGATCGTCGTGAATAACGACGGAGATAAATTCTAAGTTTATTGCAATGTCCACTACATTGTAATAAACCCATTCGTTACTCGTAATATTATTTTGATTGCAGTTAATTTGGGTTCTTAAACTGATTGCATGCAGCTGTATTTATGGACCATTTACTTTACAACTGTTGTATGCGACGATCGGTTTCTTTTCGTATCACTGTCGATACGTAAATTCTACAATGTAAACAGTTACAGTACCTTAAATTATTGATCAGTAGCAAAGTCTAACATTGTAAAAGAAATGATTAGATTTAACATGTTTATCCCGAGAATTAAAAATTTTTTGTCTGTTAGTTGATGAATTACAAATGAGTTCTTGTAATTGCAATGGTAGATTTACCATAATAATTATGGGAACATCCCGCGAAGAGAAGGTTGAAGTAGAATTGGATAATAATCTCCTTAAAGTTAACAAGAAAATTATGAAAATCAGAATTGGCACATCTTTCGTGAAAATGCCAGCCAACAAGTTTTTACTCGATTACGGATTTAAATTGTTTAGCTTCTCCTTCTACATGTATTACAATTTACCATAATAAAACTATATTTTACCAATATTGACTGGATATTATTTTTACTTAAGCACTACTCGGTATAAAGTTTTATTGACCTATTAAATATTCAATATTCAACCTATTAGTATAACGTAAACATTACGGTAGTATAAACTCGACGGAAGTTGGTGGGAAAAGTTAAATTTAGCTGTGTCATGTTGACTTTACTTTAACGCGTTTGCTATATACTTCAAATAAACACATGCTGCTTTGATTGCACGAATTACACCAATTTGTTTGAGTATTTCCTGAATGTGTACGCCTTTCGAGGAAACGGTACACAATTTTAAACGTCTTTGTACTCAGTCTTTATTCGTCTTATTGTAAACTATCAGTTTACTGTCGAAACATGAGAAAAGAATATCTTTACAGATGACTGAAAAAAAACAAATAGTAAAAATGGTTATTTTTATCGCAGGTAAGTTGGTGCCTGCGCTGGTAACAAGGTGTTCAAAGCTAGCCATTATTGCTGTTCCACACTGGAAATTTTGACGTGATTCGGTTTAGAATTAGATACGAAATTCACTTTAGGTGTTATTTTGGTTTCTACATTTGGTTTAAAGTTCCTTTTCTCATGCTTTTATTAATATTTTAAAGCACACTAGTTAATTAAAAAAGGCGAGCGTTTGCTCCTATGGCAACCTTGGTTATAAATGATCTAAACCGACGAGTTAATCTTCCATTATATGTTTTTTCTTATTGCTTACGCAATTGATCGTTTTTAGATAAAGCACTTACGTCGCGCTTGTGCGTAACCTATATTTCACTCTCGCAGCTATCTGAGCGCGTAGATTTCAGTAATAAATTATAAGGTGACCCGCGAAAGAATGAAATATTATTCCAAGAGAACTAGTTATAAGAATATTGTAATTTATCTTTACCGAAGGATATGTGAGATATTTAGTGTCGATGCATTTGAAAGAATCCGCTGAGAGCTAAGATGATCTTTCATCTGGAAATGCCATGGAAAGTAATTCTCCAAAGTGCTCTTGTTGCGAGAGTGATACTGCAAAACAGGGAGAAATTTATGTATGACTAAATAAAAAATTGATAATAAAAGTGATTTTAATAAGCTTTATCAGTGATGCTAGTAACTTTATTATAATCGAAGACCTTAGGGCAACATATAAGCCACATGATAATCGACTTTAAAAAAAAAATCGGAAAAATCAGATTTCGAAAAAAAATAAAGTTTGTAAAAAGTTGTACCCTTTTCCTCAAAAAATTATATTGATTTTAACGGAGCAGTAAGGTTTTTTTTCAAAGTTATTTTTAGTGGTTTAATTTGGCCTATTTAAACATGGAAAGGATTAAAGAAGTAATATCGAGTTTCGTTATTCCCTTCTTCCAATATTGCGGGTTCTGAATTCTTTATTAAAGTGACGTTTTATTAACATTTCATTGCTTTTTCATGTGTTGAAGACTTAATAATGCGAGGCTGCAAGTCTAAATAATATATCCTTTTGTTTTATATCAACTGCATTAAAGGAATTGGTCTTGGCACTTTTAAACCGCCTTATGCCACTCCTCTGGCTCAATGCTCAACATATTCGAATATTCGCCTTTTAGCCAAATGTTGCCAAAGATATACATTGGACCAATTCTTATTTTAGCCGCTACAGGAGAAAAAATTATGAATTTCTTTGCTTCACTCTGATTATCTTTAAAGTGTTTATACAGAATGGCGTTGTTTGCCATACTACCTCGCAGGCCTTGCTATCATTACCATTTGTACAGAATGCTTTCATCAGTTCTTAATAATAATAATTTTTGATAAAAACAAATATATGACGTATGGAGTATAATAACCCTGAATTTTCTTTAATTAAAAACAGAGGCCGTTCTTGGTGTAATTTAAAATTTGAAAGTGTTTTGCAAATTATTAGTAATAAACGAGGCTAATTAAGTTTAATAATAACTACCGCATTCCTTTAACATTCGCATAAACATAAGATTTGAAGCGTTGAAATCTAAAGCAACGCCTAAGTTGTCCTAAAAATCGATTATATGTTCTACAATGTCGCAGCGACGACAGCCAGAAGCAGACTAGGTCGCTATTTTTCAATATATCGCGCAAATACATTGTTATTTAATTTCCTTTCTGAATTTCTCATTCCACATTCATGAAAGGACAAATATGCGGAACGTAAATCGTTTATGGGATGAAAGGTATTCGTAAGATTTATTTGCTTACATGTACTTTCTCTCCGGAGGTTATTATTGTTACCAGGTTTCCGTCTGTGCAGATGTTTACATAGCGTGACGTAAGAAAAAGTTGTTTAAATGTGTTGAATAAATAGCCGAGTGATGTATAAGGAAATATTTAATTCAATTTTTTTTACTTATAACTAAGATTTTAATTATTTTTTTACATTGGCCGAAGATTAGTTTTTTGCATTAAGACTAAATATTCATTTTGGGCTTGGCTTCATTCTCTACCTAATTTATTTGTGAATGCTAGCGAGAACTTTTGTAGAATTAATAACTTCAGAGAAGTTGCGAACACTTCCAGAAGATTGGCCATCGGGAATTGATGTAATAAGTGAGGAGGGTATGTTGTTACACGAACGTTTAAAAATGGCGATTCAAAAATGCACATTCGTACTAAGAACTTGAATACAGTGGAATTTTACAGGGAACCGTTCCAACGAAAACATGAGCTTCTCGGTTGATAAAAAAAAATAAAATAAAATTAGTTATTGTTGATTATTTTATGGTTCTCAATTCTATAAAAGTCGTCTCCAGGTTTAACCTCTGGAGCGAATTGTACATAAAACCGATAAAAAAATTTAAAAGTTGAGATTTGTCCAATCTCTAAAGGAAATAATGTAATTAAGATATTATGGCTTATGCTTATTTGGTTTTTCTAATTATAGTTTTTTTTTTTCAGGTAAGCTACCAACTCTTGACTACAAACATCAAATTACTTAGACAACGTGTGAGTAAATATAATAAATTATCTTTAAGTAAAGCAAAAACTTATGGAAAGGGCTCCAAACATTCGCATTTTGTGTCTTTCTATTAGTTTTGTCGAAAATGGAAATTTTTGCTGTAACAATCCGTGTGTATACGTTATTAAGTACTATATTATATTATTAATATATTATAATAATATAATATATTATTATAATATATTATAATAATATAATATTAATAATATTATATTATTATAAGTACTTATTGTTGGAGATTTTAATGTTCCCAATTTTAATATTTCTGATGCTAGTGATAGAAAATCTACAACAGTTAGACATTTTATGGAAATTCTTAATCTGCGCCAAATTAACGCGGTCACTAATTTAAATGGCAAGCTACTCGACTTGATATTTACGAACTTGAATTGTGATCTGGAGGTAAATCGTGATATATCTCCACTGGTACCGGAGGATCCACATCACCCAGCTCTTGCTATTATCCTGTACTGTTCTGCTGCACAAAGGACATCTAATTTTCAATCGAATAACAATGTTCGTTACAACTATCGCAGAGGTGATTTAATAACGCTTTACTCTGAATTAGAAAACTTTGACTGGTCTTTCCTCTTGGAACATGGTGATGTTAATGTAGCAGTGAATGTTTTTTATGACGCATTGTATTCCATCATTGATCGTTCTATACCTAAAGTTAAATCTGTTGGTCGTCACTATCCTGCATGGTTCACGGACAATATCAAGCAATTAATTAATATTAAGGAACACTACTTCAGAAAATGGAAAGCATCTAAATCAATGGCCTATTATGATGAATTTAGCAGACTTAGACAGCTGGTTAAGAGGGAAGCTCGTTTGGCATATGTACACTATGAAACTCGTCTACAAAATGATATTGTAAGTAATCCGAAGAAGTTTTGGACATTCATCTCTGGCAAAAGATCTACGTCTAGGATTCCTGGGGTAATGATCTATGAAAATGAAGAACTTAATCAGCCGTTAGACATTGTGTACAAATTTGCTAAACATTTTTCCAAACCATTTTGTGCAAGTACCAGTGTAGTAACAGTTCCTTTTAGTTATTATCCCACTTTCAATATTGGAACCATTTATGAAAATGATGTTAGAGTGAGTGCGCAGCATCTTAAACCTGATATGACTGCTGGTAATGATTCCATACCAAGTTTCTTAGTGCGTGATTGCGCCTCTGTTTTCGCCACTCCACTAACTATACTGTTTAATCTAATTATGTCAACATCTCAATTCCCTGATGTGTGGAAAATAAGCAAAATTATACCTGTATTTAAAAAAGGTAACCACTCTGACATATCTAACTATAGACCCATAAACATCTTATCAAACTTTGCTAAGGTTCTTGGCCGTATATTGTTTACTAAAATCGACATTAATGTTCAATCATACATATCTGAACAGCAACACGGATTCATAGCTGCAAGGTCAACCGTCTCAAACTTGACAAATATTACTCAATTCATTTCATCTGCAATTGACCATCGCAAGCAAGTTGATGTTATTTATACAGATTTTTCAAGAGCATTTGACTCTATCGACCACAATTTACTTCTTGCGAAGCTAGACTATATTGGTTTTTGCCCTTCACTTCTAAGGTTAATGTCTTCTTACCTCAACAACAGATCTGGTTATGTATTTTATAATGGGTTTTCATCTGAGCACTTTCTTATACCCTCTGGGGTACCGCAGGGATCAAACCTTGGTCCCTTATTATTTAACATTTTTTTGAATGATCTGCTTCTGAAATTAAACTGTGAGTCACTGGCATATGCAGATGATCTAAAAATATATAGCGTAATTAATACAGAAATGGATTGCGTAAAACTGCAGGCCAATCTTTCCCTTATTGATGAATGGTGTAAACAGAACAGAATCTCCCTGAATATTGCCAAGTGTTCAGTTGTATCTTACACTAGATGTATTTCTCCAGTATTTTTTAACTATTCTCTAAGCACCGAATCTATTATCAGAAAATTTGAAGTATCGGACTTGGGTGTACATTTGATTCACAGCTTACTTTTTCTCAACATGTAATAACGCTTTGCTTGTCAGCGTCCAGATCTTTAGGCTTTCTTATAAGATCATGTAAGTCTTTCTATAATATATCTGCAATTAAAACTGTTTATTATGCTACTGTACGTAGTAAACTGGAATATGCATCCCTGGTATGGTTTCCCTACTACATTAATCAACAACTTTCTGTTGAAAGAATACAGAGAAAATTTCTCAAATATTTGTCCTTTAAGATCACTGGTGTGTACCCTGAAAGAAATGTAGATTACATTAGTTTGTTAAATCATCATAATGTTGAAAGTTTATCCCACCGCCGTGAGCGATGTAGTGCCACATTCATGCTTAAATTGCTACAAAACAAGATTGATTCTCCATCCTTGCTTGCTGCGGTTAATTTTAATGTCCCAATGCATAGTACTAGATATGGTGCTATAATTAATACACCAAGGGCTAGGACGAACATTATGATGAAGTCTCCAATTTATGTTATGACAAAGAACTTTAATGTCTTTTATTCCAATTACTTGGAACTGTAAGTTGTTTATGTTTCTTAGTACTAAAGTTTTTGTATTTTTGTATAGCTATTTTGCTCGCTTGTTTATACTTTGTAGCTGTTAGGATACTGCACATGTATTTTTATTTTTATTAAGTTCTCCTGTAATTGGCTTTCGCTGTTGGAAGAATAAAATTATTATTATTATTATTATTATTATTATTATACATTAAAAATAGAATTATCACTGTTCAACAACTATTAGTTGTTTTACTAGTTTCTCATAGGACTGCATTAAAAGCAAATAGTAATTCATACGATCCCACAATCTTTGCTATCATTATTCCATCCCCTCTTTGTTGAGATGTTGTTATTTCGGTCATTTTCTTTAATTTATACGGATATCTTAATGCACTTGGAGCAACGAATGGTGGCTTGTCAAGAGAAGGTTTTTAATACATAAGAGGACATTTACCAGTTTGTAAATTTACTGTTTATATTGCGGTGGAACGTGTTTAATTTTCTTTATAAGATTGAACTGCTAAAGTCATAGGTTTCGAAGTTACTCTGTTTACGGCGTTCAGTCAACGAAATTAAGCAAATGAGCGGCAGTTGAGGGCATGCAGCAACTTTATATATAGATTTTACTTCTTGTGTAAGTTAGGAATGGCATTTGCGAACAGATCGGATTATATTTTCGAAAAGATCTAAGTGTGCCAAAGTTTTGTTGCGTACATTCGACCTCTTTTAGTATAACTGTACGTGGCTAAACGCGGGCTTACCGCGGATTTGCAAATGGAAACTAAACGCTAAAGTTATGTAGTAACAAAGACCGAAGTTTATCACCGAGGCACCGGTATTGTCAAGCCGGTTTACGTAAATAAAACTTTGCTTAACACAACTTGAGGGATGAAAGGCAAACATACTTAGAATATCCGAGGATTAAGAAGTTTTCGTAAGGTGATGATAAAATTTCCGCACGACGAGCGCCCTCCCAATTTTAAAGGCTCAAACTTAAGCTCGTTACACTGGTAGACGTATTATTAACGGGGTATAGGAAATTCTGGCGCAACGTTTATCTAAGTCGACGGGACGTTAGTGAAGGGAAGGATATGTTCACCTTCATTTCAAGATGTTACAAAATGCTCAAAATATTGTATTATATTGCATACCCGTTTATTTACTCTAAATTAATAAATGTATTACTGAATACATATTAATAGCGGATTCCTCTCGATTTATAGATTGTTTTACATTAACTAATTGCGAGTTAAATGCGGTTTTAGCAGATTCGAAAAGTAATTGGTGTTTGTGTTTGATATGTTTTGGTGTACAGTGTAGATAGGTCAAATTTTTTAATTCGAACATTGGAATTGTTTTATTTAAAAAGAAAAAGGTCAATACAAAGTTGAGAATTTTCTATGTCGCTAAGTGTAAGTTAAGTAAACTTAACACTATAAAAAGCCAACTAACACGAAAGAATAATAAAATTCTTTGTAATTTTCGATAGCAGATTGTACAGCATTATCCCAGTAAATACCCACTTACTAACAAAACAAAGCTATCAAAGCATTTGTAAAACTATAGCGACCCAACTCGGAAACTATGGCGACCCAAGTTTGGGTCGTGGATCGTCTGCAAATATGACATTATTAGAAGTAGAAAGTGCTGGCTTTGATAGAAATTCTTGAAATATTTGTGGTAAAAAATTTAATCCTTTGAAATAAATAGACATAAGGTAAAACTTTGTATAAGATGTCTTCCATCAAATCTCTATCTAAAGAACATTGTAATTAAGGTTATAACGGATTCTCGAATAAAATCCTTCATCGAGAGGGTAAGCACTTTATCGTCAAGACCGTCATAATCTATCTCTAACATATAAATAAATGGGTGTAAGAAGCTCTTGCCGAGTTATTACGCCACAATTAAGCAGAAAAGTGCAATAACACTATTGTCTAAATCATATGTTGTTTAACCGAATTCATCAGCAGGCAATGCAAAAAATTAATATCCAGAAAAAAAGTCGCTGGATAAAGTCCAATTTATGTATCCAAAATTTTCGTTGTGATTAACTTTGATTGTCTATAAAATCCCATATCAGGCAATAGATATCAGACAAGTATCTTATTTGTGATTTTGCCGTTTTAAATTTAAAATTTTGCTTGAAATATCTTTGGCAAAGCTCCTCCCAGAAATATATAGCGTAATACATATGAGTACATAAATTCGTGTACGACAGAAGCTATGTCGCAGATTATCTGCCGTACACCAGAAGGACGAGAAAATTAAAATGAATCCCCTCGCAACACCTACGTAATTTTCCTTGGCTACATTCTAATTCCGCGTTCAGTCAGGTCGAGAGATGGTTTTACTGTGTGAGGAAAATGGGTCAACTAGCATTTTAATAACACTACCGAGATAGAGCACGTACATAGAAAGCACCCTCGAACATTACCCTTGCGCGATCTCACAACCAGATGAAAAGAACTGACTGGAAGGAATCCACTTACTCGACTAGATGTGAATGTGTACAGATGTGGGCGAGTTATTAAGTGTCATTTGAAGAACTTATAGTAGCTGAATACGATAGTCCCTGACAAGCTATCGAGGAAAAATACAATTTACGTCTACTTTTTAGGTGCTTACCCGTATGCGATGTACTAGAAACTGATAAATATTTTTTTTAGTTATACGCATTTTAATAGAATCAAGTGTGAGTATAATTAAAATATCTAGCTAACAAATAGTATATGGAGGCTCCCAATTAACGGGTTTCTACTGTTATCTTAGTAATTATTACAAAATCTGTTAAATTGTGATTTTGTGATAGCGCAATTCTGATGTTTTGAAATAAGTGATACGAAAGCTAGAATACTATCGTATCACTTGCTTCCACCAGAATATCGGGGCATTGATTCGCACCGCAACTGGATTAATTTTGCTGTCGCAATTGCCGATGAGTGGGCCGTAATATTCCTTCAATTCATAGCACAGCTTGAATCCTTCAGCTGTTCTGTACGTATAAGGGAGTTTTTGTTTTAACCACTAGTATACACGTACGGTAATTAAGAATTAAGAGAAAATCGTTGCGGGAGCTATGCCATGCTTCAGGCTAGATGATTTAGTTAGTTTCACTTACAATTAGTAACCCGAAATCTGCTTACTAAATAAATACGTACGTTTCCATGGAAAAGTTGCTGTAAGCTGGTTCATTCATTGTTGGAAGGACTGTAGTTGTACTTGTTGTCAATAACTATTCGCTAGTAAATAGGAGGTGTTGCTTCATTAAAAAAATATTGATTTTTTTTCAAGAAATGGTTCATTTCCTCTCCTCCTAGCTGCTACAACATTTTGAATCATATACTACTATCAACTAGCAGCAAAGGGAATGTGCTATTTGATAAACTGGTAACATATGTTAACAACAACAATTCACGTTGGCAAATGGAATAAAAATATGCCGGATTCGATAAAAACAAAAATTGAAATGTGGTGGTAAGCAGAATGTCTAGAAAAGGATGAAATTTCTTGCCTTGCAATAGAGATTTTTCATGTCGCACTCATTCTCTTGACTGTGACTTTAAACGGGAACACCATGCGTCATTCGTAACGATTATTCTTTCACGTGATTTACAGTTTTTAACTTGCGGCAACATCGTTTCTCTTCTATTTTCTTTTTGTAAAAGCTGTTACTAGAGTCTTCATTTTGAACTGCGCCTATTTGCGAAATATATAGCGTCTCTCTGTATCTGTAGAATTGTATTCTTTACCCCTCGGGGCAGAATATATCATTTTTAAATGCCGAGGGTAAAACTGTAAAAACAAGTTGCATGGAGTAAAATTTTGTTTCTAATTAGATGACAAAAGTTTGATGCGGTAATCTTCCGAAGGAAAAGTTGAAAACTGTACTTATATACGTTTATACGTTTTATATGAGTGCTCATATATGTGTACCTTTGCGTATGTATGCAGGTATGAACAACTGTAAAGGGAAGACGCCGCTATAAACGCGAAGGATGAAAGTGCGCTATTTGGAAGTTTGTTATTAACTGCCATGTTTGCGGGATATGTGCTTTGAGGTTTGGGTTACTTCTTCAGTTTCTAGAATAGCGTTGGCGATGAATTATTTAATATTAAAATAGAAAAAAAATCATCAAACAAAAGTTTGGTATTTTCAAAACAGTAGTCTTAAGATGCATCCAAATTACATACGTTGAAGTCAATAGAATCGGGAATTTCTACAACGAGAAAAGCAATCGACATTGGATTGGTTGTTCAGAATCCTATAAACAAAAGATAATCCACGGGTGGTTCTCAAAACGAATTAATCGATTAACTAACGAAGAATTTAGATAACGAATATAGCCTTGTAACGGATGTGAAGGGCAGAATGACTTAATACAACCGTCAATTCATTGAAAAATGTCTTGTGGTAGAGATACATGTAAGTTTGTTTTGTCTTATTTCAATTTTATCAATTTTTGACTAAGCACCAACATTTTTTTCACATTTGTCAGTCAGATGATGTCTATATTTGGAGAAAATAGTTCCTAAATTTTTCTCGTATTTTAGATTTTATTCCATATCGATATCTGAATAAGTTCGCTGCTGGTTACACAAAGGGATTGTTTTATTATAATATTTGTAACACTAGTTGTAGTAGAATTATTTCGATTTAACTGAAATGTTACCGTCTACCTATTCCTACTTCCTTCAAGTTAAACAACGACCGTTGTTGCATCGCTTCGACTGTACGTATAAGGCTCTATGGAATGCCGCAATTGGACGCCGCTAGCAATGCACCGCGTAGGTGGTTTCGAATCAGCAATGCATCACGTACTTGCAGCTAACATAAAAAATGTGGTTAAGCGCAAGTTTTGTCGAGGTAAATCAGCGAAAAGGGTTTCGTGCGCATCCTTCTTAACAAAGGTGAAAAAGTTCCCCTCTGCACACAACGAGATTCTCGCTTGCTTCTCTTTGTGTGAAGGACTGCAATTTGGAGTTCAGTTTCCGTGTTCCTCGCCACTTGAACTTGCAATTGTATCATTATCTAGAGTGCAGGAATTCAGTAATACATCCCATCGTTTGTCTAAAACGAGATGGGGAAAGAAAGATAGGCCGAATTTTTACTGTGTGAATTTAGTTTATAGCCTATGTGGCAGTGAGATTAGCTCTAAACAGGACAAGACGTAATTAGCTAAAGTATTACTGCTGTTAAAAACATAAAAAAATGGACTACTTGTAGTTTATTGCTTATGCAAAGTAATTACAATTAGTACGATTCTACCAAATTCAACAGCGGCTTTGATTTCGTCATTTGTGGAAAATCGCTGTTCATTTAAGTTTTTTAAAATTTGGGAACAAGTGGAAGTTGAGGGTACCAAATCTATAAATCTATAAACTTGTCCAAAAGGATTGCGTAGTATCCGTCCTTTTTAAAATTCCTTTTGCATGCCATTGCTTTCTTTGGGGCTGACCGACCAGGTTCTATCACTATCTTAGATTGAAGTTTTGTCTCAGTGTGATAGTGAAGCCAGTTTTCATCAGTTATAAATCGCCTCATGAAATCCACCAAATCTGCCTTCTTCGAAATGTTCACGACATGAGCAATTTCACTCAATTTAATGCGCCATACTTTTATCGCCATATCATGAATTTGGTAATCATTTCTGGTGTAGTGATACCTTAAAGTGCTCATTAAAAACACTCGTTCTGCCACGTTTAAACTCTGCCACCCACTTTTTTGTAGTGGCATATGATGTTGCGCTATTATCATTTAAAATTCATTTCGTCCAAAACTTCCGAGTTCTTTAGGCCATTCAGGTACGGAAATTTAAGAACGGCACGTTTCTCAGTATTGTCAATGATTTGAATTTCTTTCCCATCAAACTAATTGAGAGATTGCTCTGACATCTTTGTTTCTCATTTTTGAATACGAGTTACGTGAAATGTCCTGCTTCAGAGATAACTTATTGTTGTGTTCGAAATTCTTTACCAAATCGATAATTTTCGCGAGAACACACGCATTACATGCATGTAGCTTCCCTATGACGATATCAAAAAGTTTGGCTGCACGGAACTGTGTCGTAACTAATTTGAACTTGCCGAAAGATAGGGCTTTCGTTGTCTCTTGTAGGGAAGACTAATTTTATTCCACTTTCGATCAATCAAGCAAGCTTTCCGAATTCTAATCTAAACTATTTAGGCATTGGCAATTGGGAACACGCAAATACGTGGAATTCTGTAAATTCCATTCTTAAGATTTCCGTTGTAATAAAAAAATACATAAACGAAGGACCGAATTTGTAATTCACAATTACCGTACGAGACTTGTGAATTCCACGTACATAAATCTTATGGAATTAAAATTATTTTATAATAAAATTTACATAATTGTTACGGAATACACATTCCAATCGTATTTTTTATTGTGAAGATAACAATTTTCGTTTTATTACTCGTAACCGGAATGAAAATTTGGTCATCGATATTGTCTCCAAAACGGCATCGACTAAAACCCTCCTACGCGCAGACACTAAAATATCTTTGCATATAAATAAATAACGTTCACGTGCTCATTTAAATTCATTTATATTCATCTTAATTCCACAACTTCGTACTTGACCGGGATGGTATGCCCGAGATAGTCGAATATGTGAAAAAGGAAAGAATGTGCGAGCGTACACATACATACATACAATTGCTTCCTTAAGAGAGAGAATCTACATTAAAGTTAACGAGACTCGTGTATGTAGTACGCTTACTTCCTTGAGAATACATACATAGATACCCTCCGTATGGCATCGCGCTATCGGAGCATAATTACGCTGTAAAGTAGACTTCGTGCCGTATTCGAATAGATCGTATGAATTATGTGTAAAATAATAGCCCCATATAGAAGGTCTCGTATATCAAGGCTTCTAAATCTGTAGTTCGTGTACGGTTCGTTTTTGTGATTGTTATAAATAAAAGTCGGAATAAACGACGTAATAACGTTGATAATTTACTTGCCTGAAGTAGAAGAGTAACAACAAGAGCCCCGTGAACGAACGCATTGAACTATTATGGGTATTATTACATAATAAGACACGCAATGTTAATTATTCGAAGAAAACAAACAGTGACCTCTTGTTGTGAAGTAATTGTTTGCTATTAGTAACTCTGTCATTTTCGACCATTATAACTTATGAGACGACATTACAAACTAAACCTTAGAGTCATTTAAATTAATCGATTTCTACTTTTAGCGTCCCTAGTAGAGTTGTCTAGATGGGAACAATATCATTTAAATGCACACGGGCAATTGTAGGCAGCATTTTGATGCGAATCGTCCCCTAAAGCCGCACCAAACAGTAACCTTGGCTTCCTATAATCCATGGTGAACAATCGTATCTGCCCTGTTTAATTCGGAATATGCTTCATTAGATGCAAATAATTACAAAGCGAAAGCGAGGCAAACCTATTCATCTTTAAGTTCAAAATGGATTTTCATTTTATAGGGATACAGGCGAAGCTACTCCTCACAGAATTCGCCACACCATCGAAGAGCCGTTTTTTCAACTTTATTAGCGCTAGGAAACACTGTATCTACAATTTTCATGAAAGTCCTGAATTGCACGGCTTGGTTTCCTATTAACCTTGATCTATCTAATCGTTTTTTATAGCTAACTGTACCAGCTTTCTCCGTTTTTTTTTGCACAAGTTTACAAAATGATTTTACTCAGCATTTTCTCAAGCGCCAAATGACGCCAATACAAATCCGTGGCAGCACAATTAATTTAAAAAGTATCGATTGAAGTACTCAAAACCACAGCGTGACACTTATTTTGAAATATTAAAAAACACTATAAAATAAAAATAAGAGAAAAAAAACATTTACGCGCATATAAATGTTCCTACGCCAAATCTACTCTATCTAAAATATATCTCAAGTTTTAGACCAAAACAGGGAAAAATTACTCCACAGAGATCTGTTGTAGATATAGAAATATGGAAATAGGATTTTATTCATTCTACACATTGTTTTCTGAAGAAATGTAAATTTAGGCACGTCGTAAGTCTGCCGTATTTTTTCGGTTTCTCTTGTTTGGGTAAAGCTCTCTTTTATTCAACTTTTGTTATCTGAACGGGATCCTTATAAATCTGCTTGAATGGAGCAAATAGCAGGAAGTATTTCTATACTGTTACTTATTTTTCTGTTTTTTTAAATTAAATGTACCGTGAGTAACAGAAATTAAATATTTGAAAGTAGATCTTGCTAAACTAAAAACAGATCTCTGAGAAACGAGTATTGTCATCCAAGTTCCCCTATACCGGACGCGTCAAAAGTACCGTACCAAATAGAATTACGTACAAGTCGTTTGACATTGGCGAGGTTAAGCTGTTCATAGGAGAACAAATCAGAAAATGCAATAACAACAAAAAAAATAACCACAGAAATAATGCTAAAATAGCTCGATGGGTCGGTGGGTTAGTGGGTGTTCTTTTTACGCACCCAGTACATTAAGTATATATTTATAATACGCAAAGGGCGCTGACAGTGAAACACCATATCTATGTAAGCTTAAAATAATAATGAACACAGTAGTTTATAATTAATTAGGAAAATACTTCTTGAGAACGTTATTTCACAGTAATACTATACTTGCTTGAAGAATACACCATATACGGCCGAAGTTCTTTCCTTAATTAGCGTAAAAATCGAGATATCATAATAATTAATGGTTGGGAAGTCTCTAGGAGTCGGTAGTATTAAATTTCTCCCATCCTGTTGATATTAATGAATGAGGTAGTTAAAATAGGAGAATTTGTTAATTTAACTGCGCGACGTCGTTGAATATGTTACTGCGGTAAAGACCTTGGCTTAAAGTTACTCCTATATAAAGCTTCTGCGTCATTGAACAAACAAAGTTGGCATTAGAATGTTTGATCAATGATCGGCTATTTATCGTGAACTTTCGTAACATTTCCATCTAAGAGAGAAGTTCAGTGTATGGATTGATTAAATTTCTGTGATTTATGGTAAATCGAGCGTAATGCATATAACTCGTAGATTTATGTGCGTGGAAATAATCGATAGCTGGAAGTTAGATTTAACAATAGTAATTTGAAGATTTTAGTTGAAATTAAAGATTATATTCATATTCCGAGTTCCCCAAAATTTTCCGCACAATTGCACTCGTTGCGTGAATCTTCGTTTAACATGTTAAGCATGTTTTTTTTTTCAATTTCCAGTTATTTCACTTTCACTTCTTCGGCATTAAGATATTGTTTTGATTTGGCTTAAAGCTCGTTAGTAAAAATTGTAAAATTCATCCAGATCCAGATCCAGATAATGGGGCATTAATAACCTGCAATGGAAAACGCATAAATGCACTGAGAAACTAAGGCTTTATGTTATAGTTAAATAACATCTATCAATGGCGGGGTACTTAGTCGATTGTAGAAAGTATGACAACATGTGTTATGGTTTCCGCCATACTTTATAGCAAAGAGATATTCACAATAAAATGCATAAATATTCGAAGCTGTTAGGTTTAACCATGTATTTGACGCAATTACTTCGTATTTAAAATATTATAAAAGATGACTTTGGAACTAAGTTGAATAAACGTGTAACTAATGATAATTTTTGTAAAATTGGTTTGACAATGAAATTAAAAAACGTGTTCTTTTTGTGTACCATATTTGGCCATTACACCGTTGTATTCTAAAAACAAACCTTGGAGTATTTTGTCCTTGGCCGTTTTACATAGCAATTTCCTGTTTTTGTTTTAGCTGCAGGTATTTCGTACGTTAATTAAGTTGTTGTTGGAAAAAGATGCAGACACTGGAGTTTGAAGCGGACGTTTAAGATTATTAATGTGCGTAACAAGTATGGGATAAAGGTTTTGAAGTCATTACCAGTACTTAGCCGCAGTGATATATTGCTGTATCTTATGCTCTGATCTTAAACATACATTTCCTTTCTAGCTGCTTATATCGAAGCCACCGTCTGTTTTTTTTAGAATATCCATTACACTTTTAAATACGTCTAATTAGTAATATAGAGCCAATCAAAAGTAAGTTCCCAATTTGAAAGGGCTTATTTGTACTTATTAACAGGTTGGCGCCGGAGAAATATCATTTATGATTTAGATTCGTCGTTGGCTTTTCTAATTTCCTAATATGTGTTTCGACCACTGACGTCAATTTGTAATCCTTACTTTTAAAAATGGCTTCGTAGCATCCAACATTGTGATTGCGTAGAATAAATTCTTAGAAGGCTGTTTCGTTTGTATCGCTATAAAACGAAAATTCGTTTTGAATTTAAGGAACAAGTCAAGCAGGTTCGTGTCATCTTTGTTTTGCAAATGTTAGCGTAAACGCAGAATAATGTTCAATAGCTAGACAAAATCTTTTGGACAGAAGAAGTACATTTTGAATTATAGTAGAAATGTCTTTCGAGTGATGTCGTGTAGTTAATATTTTACTTGACGTTTCGCTGACCATGTTGTCAGCTTCTTCAGAAGCCAAAGACTAGAAATCTTCCGAAGAAGCTGACAACATGGTCAGCGAAACGTCAAGTAAAATATTAAC
>LR737381.1:29261205-29537126 GCA_902655005.2 Marronus borbonicus | reverse complement strand
AAATACGATTATTCAACAAGGATTACATGATGTCAAGGTTACCGCTTGGTGTGGCTTTACGTCAAATTTTCTATTAGAACCTTCTCCCTTTGACAAGACGTTTTGCAAGACATTATACTAGAATTATGGTGTTGATAACGTAGCCTTTATGCAAGCTTTTCCTAGATTGAATAGGTGATATTTGAGGGCTGCATGACCTGTCAGAAATCCTGCTTGTAATCTGAGATTCCTGGACAATAGCACTATTTTTGCTGTCTTAGGTGAGTCTGATACAAATGCTTTCGCCTTTTTTTGTTCTGAAACGTTGCCCCAACACGAGGTCTTTTGATCGTCCTCCCATACTTCTATTACTTGTTTTATGTGGCTCTCTTGTAGGCCACAGAAGGGGCTAGAACCAATGAAGAGCACGTTGGCTGCTTCCCTAATCAGCTTTTATGTCCCAAGTTCTTTAAAACGCACAAGTTCAAAGCAGAAATCTCTGTTTGAAATATGTTGGTATGGAGCCGTAGGCATTTTAAGGTGGTAGTTAGGCCCACTAATGCTTATACCTGTTTCAACACCTTCTATTCTTGAGCCGTACCAGGGTATTTCTTTTACTTTGAGGCTACCCGGATGCACATTCCCGGCTTTCAACGATCACCTTATAAGGCTGATCGAAATTGTATTGCATAGAGATCTTGTCTCTTGCAATATGCATCAGGTAATTTATGTTGTCTTCAAGGATTCTGAGATGCCTAGGATGCATTCCTTTCATTCTGCTTAGCGTGAGAGCACTCAATATAGCCTAGATGTTTTCTTTTAAAGAATTTAGGTTTCCGGGTTGAAACCGCGTCGTAATTGCATGAGAATGCTAACGTCTAGCTCTCAGTTGCATGGAGCTTCTTCTGGGCTGCTGCATGTTGCCTC
Source organism: Marronus borbonicus (assembly GCA_902655005.2). Lineage (NCBI taxonomy): Eukaryota > Metazoa > Arthropoda > Insecta > Coleoptera > Scarabaeidae > Marronus > Marronus borbonicus. The sequence continues at coordinate 29,536,220 of LR737381.1, read as the reverse complement.
GCTGTTATAAGAATTTTTCTTACCTAAATTCTTTAAAAGACTATATTATACATATTTGGCGGTCATGTAATTGGTAGGCATTTTCCGAACAATTTGCCTTCTGGGTCACCAGATATGAATCCGACTAACTACTGATTATGGGGTTAAAAAGGGTACTTCTTAGTAGACCTAATCGTGAAAAACTGAGGCAATCGATATCACATTCTGGGGATGCTATTACTAAGGCCGTTCATGATTGAGACTATTTTTAATTGAACACCATGATGGCGGTCTTTCTTCCTTCAAGAATAAAACTCCATTTCTCTACGAACAATTTGATGTTTTATTTTTTCGGAAAATTACTACGTAGTTTTTCTGTTCAAATTTCGCATTGGTACAGGAATAATCCTTATTAAACTTGCACGAATGCTTGAAAATTAAGTTAGGTAGAAAAGGTATAGTGTTTCAAACTTCCCCGATATCGTAACAATGGAACTTCGAGTTTTACTAACAACCAGAAAATGTGTGCTTTCACGTGTAAATTTCAGTTCCGCTATTTCTATGACGTAAGTCAAGTCTGCTGCTTGACTTCACTCATATTGTTCGCATGACTGCAGAAACACAAACAATGGAATCTCATGAATTTTCTCTTCTCATTGCATATTTTATTACTGATGTACAGCATGTGTATGTTTGAAAAATATTGTGTTCTGAATAACTCATGCTTTTTGATTTATTCAATTTGTTTATGTATGTATAAGCCTAATTTCCATGTAGTATTAATTATGGGAATTAATTAAATATTTTTGGGAATAATAAAGATACAATATCATCTTTTCGTACTGCAGGTGATATTGAGTTTGGTGTAGACACTCAGGACTGCTTAACTGTAATGTAATCAGGCAGGCTTTGAGATCATGTGGAAGCCTGTTATAATATTGAATGGCTCTATAGTGAGGATTCCCCTCAAATAGAGTTGTCCTATGTCGAGGTACGTTCAAATTACCCGAGCCACGAGTGACATCTCGGTTAAAGGTAAATTTTCGCTCGTTTTTCTTGTAGAACAGTAAGATCTCCAGAATGTATAATGAGGGTAGAGGGAGTATATTTAATTGCCTAAAGCAAGGCCTGCATGAAGTTACTTGAGAGACCCCCACCATACACCTCACAACCCTCTTCTGAAGGACAAATAAATCATTGGCCTTCTTTGAAGAACCCCAGAAGATTAGGCCATATCGCATCCTTGATTCGATATAAGCGAAGTAAAACATTCTGACAGAATCTAAATTAACACTTTTTTGCTGTTGTCGTATGCCGTATAATCCCGTGGACAATCTACGCCCCAACTCATCGCAGTGTTCTTGCCATTTAAGATGTGCATCCACATTCATTCCCAAAAGACTTGAGAACGATTGAAGTTAATAGTCCCGTAATATTTTTGGAGCAGTTATGCTGCAAACTAGAAAACTATTTACCGGGTGTTTAACTCCAGAAGCACAACTTTGATCAAAATTCAAGCACTCAGTTTCCCATTCAATTATTTTGGTAACAAATTCGACCAACATCAACAAACTATTGTTTGTGGCTTGTACGGTTTATTGTATTTATGCTATGTTAACATGATTATCCAAAATCTTTTATCAAATAAAACAGGAGCACAAATTTTGATCAGAATTATTTTTTTTTAAACTAGTAATAAAGGTTCTAGCATTGATGTTCTTTACTTTGCACTCGCGCTATCTGAGGTTTCAATTAGATGTATACTAGGACGAGTGTCATTATTGCTTTCTGATTGACTGAAAGTAATACTAAATAATAAAAAAAGTTTTTACAAGTAAAAAATAAGAAATTACTTTACATCGACGGAAATTAATACAAGAACGTTAGACTGCAAATAAAATGAAATTAAATTGTTGTACTTACTTGTTACCCTTAAAAACGCCATTATCTAGCTTACTATAAATAAGCTTCGATAGGGTGATGAAAGTTCGATCTACTTCATAAATTCGACAGATATCTAGGTTTTTAGTTACTGTCTCTCGTATAAGCGAAGAATTAATGGAATTAAAGAACTGGTGCCACCCAACGCGAAATAAAGAAAAGTTCTGACCTCATTTAAGATCGTCGAGATTGGAGGATTGGTCTACAGTTTTACCATTAATCAAGACGGCCGTGATTATACCTTCGCGTGAAGCTCAAGTGGTGTTCTTCCAAGCTTCATGTGACACCCAAGGTTCAACTACGTCTAGTTGCTGCTTAACTTTATGTCTTCCTACAAAATTGAAACTTTACTTCTTGGTATCAATTTTTTCTTTGTGCAATATATTTTTGTCTCGCCTTGACATTTACACATCTGCTTTCGAAATTTATTACAAATTACGTCGTGATACTGCAAACTTCCCAGGTAGAAAATAAATGTACATATACATGCGCGTACGCCTGAATGCATATATCAGTCTCTGCTCTAGATTCCACAATAATACGATATATGTTCCAAGGATATGCAAACAGCGCCTTATAGTACGTGGAATTTTATATCGTAGCTATCGTAATATTAAAAAAACGGCCAATCGATTGCTATATAATATCGTAAAACGTATCCACTTGCCCTTATATAGAAATCAGAGGCGTGAACGAAAGTGATAGATACCATGTATTAATACCAAGTAAATAATATGTCGAATAATTTAATGTTTTCTTTTCGAAAAACGTATATAAATCAATCAAACCTCCCAATCATAATTATTGTACAATTTAATTTTAAATGATCTACAAATATAAAAAGAAGGTGGTGTAAACAACATCAGAGTTCATGATGATCAGAGGATAGATGTAGAAAAATTTACCAGTAGGTTGGCATATTTTATACTTCCTTCTTTTCTTAACAAAAATATTCCATTCATTCATTTCAACAATATTTGATATTCTTACTAAAAATGCAATTGACCTAATTTCTCTTCTTTAAACGACAGAATATTGCAAACTGTAATATTTTACTCCGCTATTCAATGGACATTGGTGTATATCGCCAACTGTAAAATTTGTTCTCTAACGAACTTAACGACTCACTAAGAAGCGATATTTATTTTCGGAAATCATTACAAAGCGAAAATCAAATTATTTTCTACGTGTTTGTAGGAAGAAATTACATTAAATATGTGAACATTGACAGAAAGAATATTAGCTATGTCTCATCCTCGGCTGGACGTATGTATATTTATCTACTAAAACTCCGGAGACAGGCAGGGGAGCAAGAAGAACGGTCTTGGCGATATAAGCCATTGTAGAGTTGAAAAGGGCGTCGATAAAGCGTCATTCTTGACAGATGTTGCGGGGCCGCTTATGACTGAACGGTATTCGTCGTAACAGAGATTTCAAAAGTGATATTTCTAACATTGTAATATATACGGTGTGATACATTTGAAATCGAAGCACCCCTGTAAAATCTACATTTTGCATTAAAATGGAACTAATTGGACCAGTGGATCTAAGCGTCTACTTCTACCCAAAATTCTAGCAGTTAATCAACATTTTCAAGGCGCATTATGAGGTCGAAAATATCAAAATTTTATTGGCCATTCTTCTATTAAAAATCTGGTTACACCACCGAATTCAGAAGGTTTCAACCAAAATTTCTAACTGAAAAGTGACTAAACTTATTATTAAAAATCGCCAACGCCTACGCCTTGAAAATTTAGGTGAACCCCTGAAATGTTGTCTTTTTAATCTATTATGTATTAAAAAAAAAGTGTAGGGTATAGATTCTACAAGGGCGCTTTACATGTTCGATAGGTAAGTCCTTCGCGTGGAAGCATATATGTACTGCCCCATTTTTTTGATTGTATAATCACTATCATGTTTTCCACAATTTGGTAAAACCCGAACAAAAAAATGAGGCAAAAATTTTGCGAAGCTCCGTGCTATGTTGGATTATTTCTGGATTTGTGACGCCTCTACCTATTCATAGCACATAGTATGAACTCTTGCAACAAATTTAGATACACAAATTTTATGTTGTAATGAAAACCTCAAGAAAAAGGTTTTCCTGGGCCTTTCAAGAGACATTTTCTTTGCTTGTTACCTATTAAAAAGAATTTCTTTCATAAATTGTCTAAAAGTCTACTAGTAGGTGTCTCCAAGCATTCTAGCACAAATTTCAATTATTTAGGACGACATTAAATTGTTAATCTCTGAGAAATATTCAGTGTACACTGTTTAGTAAATGAGTAAATATTTTGCTTTGCAACGCTATGGTGTTCGTCTTCTTTGTATTGAACAACGACGAGCTAATGGAACCGCGACATTTTCCCAGTTAATTTACACTTCATTCAATTTAATATTCCCGCCTACACACTAACTGTATTCACATGTATATAACGCATACAACGCTGTGTGTAAACACATAAAATCGACGGGTAAGTAGGATTTCGAGTTCATTATACACATTATGTGATTTGTGATGCGATCTGAAGTACTTCGGAAATGCAATGTAAGGGTGATAAACTGTAAATCCATAATTGAATATTACCCGCACCCGCCGCCAACAGATTCTGTTAGTAACCAATCATCGATCCATTCAGATTGAGATGAGAGGGAGCCGGCGAATTCATCAGAGGAACTGCGGGATACCTCATCAGCTAATAGCACATCAAGAGCACCATAAGACCCACTGAAGAGATAACTCCTTTAACGTCTCCGCTTTTGCCACATCGTTTGTTCTACCATCTAATCCATCCATCTACCTGATGGAGAAATGCAGTTTGCAACAGCACGTTGCACCGTTCAACGTATATTCATTAAAATAAACCTGATCGTTTATTTAAAGTGTGACTTCTACTATAGATTTGAAAGTTTAGAAGTAATTTTCTCTAGAAATTGCGGTAATTTTTCCACCGAAGCGATGACTGCGATAAACCAACCATCAAGTTTGCTAATAAGATAATTTGTAGGTTTTCAAGAGAATATTCATTATATGCTTTGAACTGCTACAATAATGCACTTTCGCTACGACTACCGTGTGAAATTGTTTAATTAAAACTGATGGTGTTTGATTGCTGTTATATACACGCAAAGGTAAATAAATGGCTTATATCCTTAATTGACTAACAAAAATAGACAGGATACAATAATACGCAAGAGCATTGTCGATGTTTCAGTTGATTATCTCCAAGCAAATTAAAAAAAAAATAAAAATTCGTGGATACACATTGAGATTTATATATACGTACATATAATAGTTAACGTTTCAATTATAAGATAATAGCTTACACAAGAATTATTTGTTTAGTTGATGGAAACTACGCGTTTTCCAAAATAATGTATTTACCTTTCCATAAGTTGTTTAACGGTCTCTTTTATGTTTTATTGTTGTGTAAACAAACAACGATGAAAACCCAATCTGGGGAAAGAAGAAGTCACCAATACTTCTGGGCTTCGTAATTATAACAATTTTAAGCATGAAAAATAAGCCATATAAACAATTTTAATATTAAATATTAAATTAATTAGAGAGTCCGTAAAGATTCTTAAACATCCTAAAAATGTCAATGGGGATACAGGTTGCCCCCTCGTAGACATATGGAAACCCGTCATCTGTAACGACCAATCCTCGACTAACAGTGGCCGCGACAGCCAACCATCAGCGACAGGCTACGTAATAATAACAAGTAGTTTGAAACTAATTGGATTCGCAAATATTCGCAGGAATATCGGCTTCATTGCCGGCGGTAGTCGGTATGTTATTTGCCGTACCAAATTATAAAATGAACGCATAAAATCATCAAAATTAAAACGCCATTTAAATACCCATCATTCCGATTACTATAATAAACCAGTTATTTTTTATTAATGAGGCGAGTTGGATTCCATAAAAAAATGAAATTTCATTTACAACCGAGACGGTTAATATTGGGGGAGAAAATATTCTAATTATGTGGAATAAAAGAGCAAAACAAGGCGACCAATTTAGAAGAAGCACTGGTTTCGGAGCTGGAAAAAAGAATTTTTTCATTTCGCTGCAAGTAGATGGCAGATAATTTAGGTTTAATGTGCTTCCAGATATATTTACGAAAATTCCACTTAAGAGAATTTGATGCTTTGTAAGCTGCTGTTAAAACGAATAACCGCAGATAAGATTTTTTAAACTTATAAATGATCTTGTCATCGGTCACAATATTGAGTGGAAAAATGCATTGGGATAAGAAGCGATGGAGCAAATGCGATGGCAGGCTGTCATAATGGATTGTTCCAGAAAATCCTAGAAATAGGTATAAATTGTACATGGGTGCAATGTGCAAGCTTTGGCTGTATAACTCATGCCTCTAGCTCAATTTTAATTAAGGTTTATTTTTGGGTGTTTTTTCCTTGAAGGTAGTCCTTTCATGTAGCAACCTTGTCTTTCATATGTCTAATTCTCCAAGATAGTATTTTTTGTGTAGGTTAGATTTCGCATACAGGTATAATTGTAGCACCAGCGATTTGTAATTGTATTTATTTCAAGGAAATTCAACAGTAAACAAAGATGGAAAATTAGCAACCAATGAGGATTGAATTGTTTGTTGTTTAGTAATGTCAAGTCTTACGTAACGACGATGATATAAGCAAAGAACTAACTTACCACATTAGGTTTTTGAGGGTCAAATTTTATTTAATGGCAATGCTTTCAGTTTCATGGAGTTCTTGTGGCTTTGTTAACAGTATAAGTTGTGCTTTCGAGGAGATTAATTTACTGTTTAATCGAGTATGAAACTATGAATGTCTAGACAGCTAGTATAGTTTTAAAATACGTTCTAGAAATAAACAAGTTTGAACTGCTGAACATACGTCAAGTATGCAGATACACTTCTAAAATCCATTGCAACTGTGGATATTTCATATAGACGAGATAATTATATGACACGGTATTAAAGTATTCATGATAAAGTATTTAGAGTATTTTTACTTTCCCGTTCTAAGCGCCTGCTGCATATAGACGGTATCACTGGAAAAATTCACCGACTGCAGGAGAATTAAAGATATCAGTCGGTCGGATCTATGTTCGGTCACGACTTAGTAACGACAATAATTCGTATCGTATTTTCTATCTACTCTACGTTTGTTTTCGTTTACGTGACTACGTAAAATCACGCTTCTCCGCACAATTTGTTCTTGTCATTTCTCGGAGCCAGCGTATTCAGCTTAAAGATCTCCCGATCTCTGATCTTTAATGCATTTCAAAATCACACTCCGCAATCGAACGTACATAACGAACTAGCGATGAGCGCAATGTTTGAAAATCTGCATGAAGTTTATCCGACCATTTCATCTAACTACAATAGTTTACTTTCCTATTATTTCAAATAGCAAACATGATTCACCACAAACTCAATTCGAAATTGAAAGGAATGTAGATGTTCATTTTTACGGCGTGTTTAGAGCAAGGATGGTGATTTGTAAATGAAAATTTGTCATGTCGTGCATGCAAGTGCTGATAGCAAATTGTGGGCGGATGATGAATGATGACTGGTTGTTGTATTTCGTTTAACCGCGCCGTTAGTGGTTTATAGACAATGATTGCGCTCGCCGTTGGAAAGTGTTTATGATTTGCCGGGAAGAGTTTAAACTTCAAATAGACTATAAAATTCTGATTACAGAGCATAATGCCGAGGCGTGCAGTAGAAATGATGGGAATGTTAATTAATACACCTACTTACTGAAGCGTAGGGTAGATCGGGGATCACTTTCGACAAAATCGCTCTCTGTAGCAACATCACAACAACCTCAGCGTATTTGACAGTATGGCTTAATTGAACCTTAGTTATTAAAAAAAATCTGAGAAATGTTTCAACCAACGCCGGTTTCTTTGGCCTGGCCTTCCTCCTTGTCTTTTCTTTTTTTCTTAAGATTTTCGTTTTAGTTCACGTAGCCAACTCCAAGATTAGTAGATAACGCCTACTGATCTTGGTCACGAAATCTTTAGTTATCACCGGAAGGGAAGTTTTGCGGAATACATTTTCATTTACTAAAGATCTACAAAGATTTAATGGATTCCTTACGCAATACACATGTAAATAAAATTCTATTTCCCTTTAAGTGAAAAAAGGATGTTTAACAAATAATAATTGTGAAGGAAGGCTTATTACAAAATTTACACATAGAAAGACATTTCAGGTGCTTCTCTTTCAAAACATTTCTTTCTCAATAGACTTTAGAAAGACTTTCACTAAGACTTGTTCTTCATCCGTTTCGTGTAAAGATTTGTGGCTAACATATCACAAATTGCCCCAAGATTGCTGTAATAAATGTGCACAGCACTGTTGAGTAGTTACAAACAACAACACTCGACAAATTTCCTGCATTGCAATATTATTCAGATAATTTTGAAACAATTAAAGTATTAAACATATAATTAACACTTTTTCAGCTGTAACGTCATTGTCATTTTATCTGATATTCGATATTTATGATTTCTTCGTTACACACTGTACATGTCATACATAGTTTATACTCGTTCGGAATGAACGAACGTAGCAGCTCCCAGTTCTGTTTACACTGTTTATTTATTTTTGATAACAATACTGAGCTTCGGTTAACTTTTCAATGTAGCGATTCTGTTTTCAGGTGGAACCTACGAAAAGAGAAATGGTATGAAGGAACCAGATCACTTCGGTGATACGGTAAGTAAATTTGATATAAACCTACAAACAGCTTGTATAAATAAAAAAAAAAGGTGCTTCTCATGCGAGAGTGGTACAAATTGAATTTTCTGCTGAATATTTGCCAAACACTCCACTGCTGGCGCGTTAAATGAAAACGACAAAGGATTCGTCGATGGTGAATAGCAGGATAAATATTGTAGAAACTTATTAAAGGCACCACTACTCTGTATAGGCACTGAGATATAACGTTTAATTTTTAAAAACACTCTTGCTTGGTTATTGCATTTATAAATATACGGGGGATGTTCCATTCTTTTGAAATTGTAGAATTTGATTTATTGATTAAATGCTAGAAGGTGAAAATTTTCAGATAATCATAAGCTACCTTCCGCAAATAGTTTTGGATATATACATGGTGATTAATATGTAGCAAACCAAGAGTCCATTTTGTTATTTTGAATAGGATACCCTGCATTTTGTTATATTTTCAGTTTCGCCATTTAGAAATAATTCAACGTAAGGGTGGTTTCATATTGCTGACGCACTTGTATAATAACGGTTCCCTAAGTGCAGATGGTACAGTAGTAATAAATGGACACGTGTCAATTTCGATAACAGGCTGTTATTCTCGTATCGTACATTGGAATCTAGAATGTGCTATAATGTGAATAGATTTGTTTGTGAGGCGTAATTAGATGTCACTCTACTTGTAATGTAGTTTGCACAATAGCAGGACAACCTAATATCCCGTTTCTCATACGCTGAACTAAAACAATAACCTATCAGTAAAGTTAGAATCAGTCATCGACCACATTAAATTAAGTTCTACGTTAAGCGCTCGAGATTAATGAATATTTTATTGATCACGGTTATCAGTTTGATTTACTCTGACTCACTGTGTTTTCTTTATTTTTAACATCACTTGCTTTATTATTTATTAACCGCTAATTAAGCATCGCTTCTATCATATGTCGCTTCCATAACGTTGGACATCTGACAAATGAGAAATGATTTAGTACAGTATAGTGTATGCTAGCTCACTGTTGACGCATAATCGTTTATTCCTATAATTGGCTTGATATGGATGGATATCTTAAAATGCACATGAATAAATATAGATATATGCAAGTGTGCATACATAGAATTAATTGTATGGGTGTGGGCAGCGGAGTGGCCTTGACCGCTTACTGTTATTAAGTGCAATGATATTTTTTGAAGACAAATCAAGATATAAATTAAGTCATAACAGCTTTATGAATTTGCGTAGGTCAAGAACGATTAAATTGTTGTCAACAAATAAGAAGGAAGTGGGTTAGAAGCAGTATCGCAAAGACGAATTCTTTGTTAAATTGTGTAGAACAGGTAATTGATAGTGATAGCGAGTTTGTTCTAAAATGCGCATGTGATGTAAATATGCACAAGTCTCCTTCTGCATTTACTAATGGAATTTCTAAATAAAATAAAGATATAAAATCATAAAGTAAATGGGACGTCAAAATAGCCTTTGGATGTAGAAAGTATGTTTGAGATGACTGTCATGGTATTTTTTGAGTCTGTACCACCATGTTCAAAATATTTCTTAGACTATCTGCTTGCCACATTTTTACTGCGAATTTATGTAGGCAACCATGCTTAGTCTGAAAAAGAGGCTTCATTAAGCAAGTTACTGTTAACCTTGTTTTTTGAAAAATTAACTTCTTCGAACCTTTAGAGAAAGTAGGTTGGTACAGCAGCGAGCCTTCCATCGCGTGGATCATCAAGAGATTCTCTGCTCCAACGAAACAATTTGGCCAACGTTTAATTGTGGCATACGATGGTGCAGAGTATTTGTGTACCGTATCCATTCGCGAAATTTTATCTTTAGTTTTGGACGTTTTGAAAATTGATCATGCCCAACTTCTGATTGTCGCACTTAAAATTGACAATTTATTATGTCAATGTTAACTAAAGACATTATTTTATTTTTCCACATCTGTACTGTATCTTTTGGCCTTTTCGTTTGGTAAAATGTCTGACAGTATTAATATTAAGAAAAAAAGAGATCAGTAAACAAAACTAAAATAATCTACAACAATAGTACGTAATATAATGTCGGATAAAGCTGAAGCTGTCTTTAATGTAGGAACACTTCATAGTTCCGTATTAAAAAGATCAGGCAACGTTTAGATCAGTCAATGAAATGGCCGAATGAGCTCATATATCATTGGGAGATTTTAACGGAGTTTCAACTGCAATACGGTTTAAGAAGAATATGTCCCACGCTACCAAACCACGTTGCCAAATATTAATTATCTTATTATGATTGCAAGGTACGCTAAAAGAATATTTTAAAACTAGTTATGCATATATCCTGTGAGTTCTTTATGTATATTGTAGTTGTTATAATTAAACAATTATTTCCATCCAGGACAGAACAACAAAGTTAATATTGACATTCCCAACAAATGGAATGAACAAGACAGAATTTCAGAATTGATGTATGTAACAATAAACGGTTTGAAATATTTTTAGATAAAATATTTATTATTCATTTAGTAGTGAAATCACATATGTAGTAAAATAATATTCTGTACTAGGTTAATAGCTTTACAATCCCTAGTAAAATAATAAAAAAAAAACTCTGGTTCGCGTATAGACGCGATAGTGAAAAGCTGGAAATACACAATATTTCTGCCATTCGCTTCTTTTTTTTTTGTTGCTTGTTCGTAGGATACCGGCGTTTTATATTTATTTTTACAAACGAAATTTGCACCGTATTTCTGTTTGGTATCGATCACTCGGAAAACCCGAACGACTGAGCGTGCGATGTTGAACAAGCTTGTCGTTTGTGACAGCGGAGCAGTAGCATACGGTGTTTTTCTGGGCTAGGCAGCAATTTGAGTAAGGCAACGTCTGTTGAAAAATTACGTAAAGTCAAATATGCCGGAAACAAATCGCGGTTATGTGCTCATGACAGTTGTTTAACATGTTGGTCATTTATCAGTAAATAAGGCATTTGTCAACCATGGTAAAGATTAAACAAGTCAGAGGCACACCTTGTTTTTTATTGCTCCTCTGGCGGATCTTTCTAAGAACACTTAGACGATTAAATAAATTGAATATTGGCGTATAATTGGAGGTTTAGTAGTGCTCTTTCGTAGATTTGTCGTGAATTCAGAGATATCCATTTGATATTCTTTCTACAGTTTAAATAAATACATTTAAAAAATAGTTTTGCGAACGATAAACAAATAACCTTTTTACTTTGATCTTTATGTTTCCGCACCCCAGTAATGTAAATGCACTGAAATATTCTTTAACCACATAATGCAGAAAGCGAACCCAACTCATTTCAAAATATGCCTATTTTGCTCAACAGTTGGCATCAAAAAACCTGGATTGTCTTAGTTTGCCAGCAATATTTTCCCATGTAATGCGTGTAACATTGCGTCTTCGTGGATAAGCGTAACTGTGTTTTTAGAGAAAAAAAGTCATTCTGTATGAAAAATTTTGGTTATTTTGGAAAATTTCGTCGTGGGAGCAGCATCATAAGCCCTCCAGATGTCCCATAAGAGTGTGAACCAAACGTCGGCTAAATCTGCGATTTCAGACCGCGGAAGCCTATGTACCGGATTTGATGATTAATGTTTATTTTAGCCAAACATTATTTTTGTGCTTCAATTTAAAGCATTTAGCTAAAACGGTCTATTTTTTTAATGCTGAATGAAATACTTACTGTATAGCTAAACTAACTATTCTTTCTAATACAAACGTGATTAGTTATAATTTTCAAGCATAAGGTAGTGTCAAATTAATATTACTAATTTATTAAGAAACGGATTCCTTTTTCTGAAAGAAGCAGCATTCTCAAGATACTGACAAAGGCTAAAAAGTTTCCATAAGCTATTAATATTCAAAAGGATGAATCTTGAACTGCGTATATTTACTAGTATTAGTACGGTATTTATTGTATAAAAATTCAGAAGTAGTACAATTAATATTAAGTGGCGCATTAAGTGCTAAAATAATTATTATATAAAATACAAATACATATACTACCCCCAAATCATGACATGAACTAGGAGTTATTATTTACATTTAATTACAGTAAAGAAATTGTTTAGTTTGTATTAATAAAGCGAGATTATAACATTAATTAGTGGAATAACTGTTTTTATAAAAAAAAAAATAAAACTGAATAGAAGTTCCAAGTACCAATATATCCGCCTTTAAGTGTACAGCTTTATTTAACGTTGGAATTTAATTTGCCACACGGGAAATTTTCGTACCTCATTAACTCCTTAATTCTAGAGTTAATTACATAGTTCCACGAAAATAATCTCCTTCACCTGCGCTTAATAGATTCAACTTACAATACAGCTTTTCACAATTTTTACATTTACGGCCCGTAAGACTGGTACTTTGAAGTTTAAGTTTATTACAGTCCTTGACGCAACTGCCAATTGTCCGGTTCAAGGTCATCCGGCTTTGGAATGTAAGATTCGCGGGTGTTCCATGGACAACGTGATCTTATATGTCATGTGGAATTTAATCAAGGTTACATAGAACCAGGAGATATTCACTTTCAGGTTGTTGCACAAAGGAAAGTCAACAAACAATAAGATGAAAAAGAGAGCTTTGGAGAGACTTTTATCTTCGCATGATGTAGTGCTTACCGTGTTAGTTCTTACATACAAAACGGCCGTTATAGGATGGTTGAATATTTTTCTTATTGGAATTTTGATGCGGTATGTGGAAGCCGAGTTTATTTTAAGAAGATGTTTTAGACTACGGGTTGGTTTTTGTTTATGGAATAAATTATATTCTGATGTTATTGAATTCGTTCCGGGAATATGCATATTGATAGTCGCTTTTTTAGTGAACTACATTGATGGGTAGAAAACACACAACTCAATAATTGTGTTTTGCAAAATACCTCTTTATTATTTCTCCAGTGTGCATTTTGCGGTTCCATGAAAATATAGGAGCGGGTCAAGGAAACTACTTGCACTGTTTACTTTCTTTAATTTATCAGCGCACAAAAGCTGGTACATGCAACAATAACAAAGATGTACCTATTTGGACCTGCGGCCTTAGAAATTATGCTGCAAGTTGTTTGTAATATTAAGAGACACCTGCACTTTAGAGAATCTGATAACAAATCCCAGCAAGGCAATGGCAAATGATGATCAAATAGAACTCCGAAGACCTTTATGGTATCACTCTTCATCAACTCATAACCGTTTATGGTCCGACAGGCAGCATGAGTATATTTCAAACGATTTAAAGGTGTTTTCATGACATCAATATAACACGTAATAAAAGTATGGGAGGACGATCAAAAGACCTCGTACTGGGACAATGTTCTAGGACAAAAACAGGCGAAAGCATTTATATCAGGCTCGCCTAAGACAGCAAAAATAGTGCTATCGTTCAGAAAAAGGGACCTTAGATTATTAGCGGGATTTCTGACAGGTCATACAGTCCTAAAATATCACCTATTCAATCTAGGAAAAGCTGAGGATCAAATAGAGAGCAGAGGGACGAAGATCCTAGAGTAATATTAAGGTTTATTAAGAGTCTCCAACTTCTCTAACACGTATAAGGGCATTTTGTTACAATAGATCTATTAAGGTCGCAGTGGCCAGAGGCTTCTGTGCCTAATGACATCAATATTGTCGTGTAAGTTGAGCATATTATTAAACGAGTCAATTTTGCTTTATGCAAAAGATCATCCAAGAAAAAAAGAAGCAGCAATGGTTCCAGATTTGATCCTTGTGGAACACCTGATGTAGCAATATACTGGTAGTAACTAAACCCATTGTTTGGCGAAATTTCAGAAGGTTTTCACTCGGAAACGTTTTTTGTTTTGTTTTGTTTTGTTTTTTCGCCCAGGTATTGTTTGGATGTTGGTTAAGTTTGGAGGAAGCATTTAGCCAGTGTCTATCAATGACCAATGAACTTACTTTAATGTAAACATATTATTACTACGATTATTAGAAAAGTACTGTTCAATATTTGTCTATCATCCAACGTGATTTACATGATAAATAAATAAAATTACTATATGTGAGTAAGAGAGTTTGAGCTGTTACTGGACACGTACGAGTAAACAATCTATACTACCAATAAGCAAAAAAAAATAGTGAATATAATAATTAATAATTCAAAATTACTTATATTTAAGAACAAGAACCAAATTAGCTTTACTGTTTTGTTGAACTTAGATTATTGCACAGTGATGCCTCAGAAGATCAATCTGTATGTTTCGCATGTAAACATTTTCCACTCTCACCATTGTATCCTCCCAGAATACAAAATCGGTGTATTTTTCGCTCTTTTTCTCCCAAATAATGTCATGCGGATTGCGTATTTTCTTACGCAAATTACATGTTCATCCAAATTTTATTCTCATTATAAAAAGGCAACACCAGCGAATATACTTCGCGTTACAATGTACTATTCCCGCTCGCTCCTTCTTTTTTCCCTTTCGCCGAATCATCAAAATTCTACGGCTCATTATACTGAAGTTCCGTGAGCGCCCATAAACATTTACCCCGACGTATATAAAAACAAAAGCGGGCTATTCGTTGTTGTGATCCAGAACCTGTGGCAACAAGTAAACATATGTGAACAATTATAAACAGACACGTACAAAACGTGTATTAAATTGAAAACGGTTTATTTAATTCCGTTTTGAAAATTTGTAATTAAACTGTGTAAAGCTAATATATTTATTACTAGAGCGCAACATTCTCGCTTGCCTTCCAGTGGTGTTTAACAGCGACGGGTTGAAAGGATACAGAGCTGCTTCGTTACATGTCGGCACTTCCCGGCCTTCTATGCTGTATGCTATATCGCAATGCGAAGTTGATAAGTGTCGGAATTGAACGGAAGGCATTAAATGTTGAAGATACGTAGAAATGCATCAATTTGTCTGTTTGCTAAAAGAGTAAATACGATTTCCAGACTTAATATATAATGGTAAAGAAATTAGATGTTTAGACCATTTAAATAGCAACACACAAATTTTAAGAAAACCGGAAGGAGACCGTATATGTGATTTAACGATGATGTTAAGCGCGCGCAATATATCATTTGCAAAAATCGGACAAACAATGTTTCGCGGAAGAAATACAATCCAACGTGGGAACTACCAAGTTCGCAGACGTTGGTCCTTAGTTCTCTACGTAAAACATCATTGCGTTTTGTAAAATATCAATGTCATAATTCTATCGGTACTCCATAATTCATAAAACAAATCGTTAAAGGTACTTTGAGTCTAACATTTTTTGCAAGTAATTTTTTGTTTAAACGTTTTTGTCTTTTGCGTTGGTCTATGGTACGTACGTGATACTCGCACCGCAAGTACAGTTTAATTAAACGCTAATGTGACCTAATTTTCCTTTCATTTTCCTCTTTGGTATATCATCCCGTTTGTACTTTCTTGTCATTAATGGAGACGTGTATGCTAGTTTGGGTAAGTTATCCTTTTTACCTAAACACTACGCCAGGATATCTTTACAAACGACAAACGGCAGAATCAAATAAATTTTTAAAATCTTGTATCTTAGAAACTAAAGGCTTGCGGCTTGGTCATCTATCCCGTGATACTATGGATTGTATTTTTTCCAAAGTCACCAACACCAGAAACAGATGAAAGAAAATTGAAAAAGCGTTAAGAAAGAAGAAGAAAAATTATTCAATTTTACGTGCACAAACTGCATTGAAAAATCAATCTTTCCTATGTTGTTATTATAATTTGCATTGCAACCGATACGAAGATCAATAACGTCTTCGCTTTGGTGAAGTATGCATGTAGGTAGTAGATACAACCTATTCGCGTATCAAGCGAGAAATGCAATTAATACAAAATGCAAATTATATAGGCGCCTGCCTGTTGAATTCTTATGGAGTTACCCAATCAACACTTTAATATAACGAAATGCAATCAACAAGGACGTTTACAAATAAATTAAACGCCTAATTTATAACCAACGCGTTTGTGAAATAAGAAATTAATATTGAATTTCTTTAATGGAAGTGATGTTGCGTGTAATAGAGATATTACCCATAAGCGTTTCATGTTTAATTTGATTTACGAGGAAATTTACTGTAATAATTGCATGGTTTTAATGATGATAATAGTGTATTGTGTGTACAAGTATCATATAAAGAACTAATATAAAACTAAATTTTGGAAGTGAGATATGGAAGTGATGGAATGGTGAAACTATTATACAATCCATTTTTTTATAAATAAATATTCATATTCACGCGCACACAGGAGCGTGGAATAGTGAATCATATCCCTATTGCAGCGCGACAATTAGGGATTAACAATAGGCGTGTAATAAAATAGGTGCGGTAGTGTGATAGGTAGAAAAAATAGTCGAGAATTAATATAAATTTAGTCGTGATATGTCATGATCGAATTTAGATTAGCTGCATAATGTGTAACGTGCAATGTAGTTGAGGTGGTTCGTTAAAGGGGTAAGAAATATAGCTGCCTTAACGTACAAAAGTGTAAAAGCAAGCAAAATACGATAAATAGTAAATTAAGATGCAAATAATCAACAGTAACGGGATGTGACGCAGCAATTATTTTCTTCTAAGTAATATTTCTTCTAAGACTTGAAACATGTCAAAACTATCCTCGTGTAATAAGCACATTTTTTCCTGCGAAGCGTCAATTGAAAATTGTAATTTCTGCCGCTCATATTATCTTAATTTATCTTTTAATATGTGTCTAAACGTGGCAATTTATATCTCTAATACGACGACATTTCCTTTCAGGTTTTTTTACTTTCTATACACGATTTGACGCAAGTGATCAGCAAGATGTAAATTGCGGTTGTTTGCTGGTGAATATGTAGTTAATGAGTGTTGTGCTTGGAGAGTTCTAAGAAAACTTGTTTCAAGTGGACGGAATTGAAGGCGTGTAACATTGACATTAAATTCTCATACTAAAAGCACAGCTCTATATTGAAATGATATAATCGTTTCGCTGTTTGTAAGCTCGTTTACGCTAATCTCAATTTCTTTTTCAATTGATAGATACATTATTTTCTTTCAATTAATTTGTGTCTTTTTTTCTTATTATTATTAAGGAGATGTTTTCTCCGCAGTTGATTTTTACATTTATATATCTGATCTTTTTGTTTGCCAAAAAGTGCTTTCTATGGCATGCCGCTGTATTGGATTTTTTCGTATTTTCCTCAGACACACCTCTTTTCGCTCGAGAATACCTGTCGTCATTGTCGGTACTATTTCGCTGCTGTAAAAGGGTTTCCTGCAGTTGCTCTGAAAAAATTAAGTACATATTTGATTAAGTCGGTTAATCGCATCGAAGAAGACATTGTCTCCTAAGACAGCCTCTGTAATACGTTCGTCTTATATAGCGGTTGATCAATTAAATCACGTATCGAATGTAGATCCACCCGGTGTAAAGTTCTAAGATCCTTTGCTTTGCGATACGACACATTATTTTATACTTTGTACACAATAACCGACTTAGTTCTTGTTTTCTCTTAAACAAGCTTAATCGGATTCACGTTTCCCACCTTTATAACTCTCAAACTTCTGCCTTCGCATTTGAATCTTTTTTTAACATTCTAGCAAATACTTTCGCGGCTCACAACAGATTTATTCATGTATTTCGTGCTCGTGACAGGCGCGGGGCCCGCATCCTGCGGGTAAGTGCTCATTGAAAATTCATAGTTGCAAATTGATAACGTTTGGGAAAGTTTCGGAATCTATAAGCGCTTTTCGAATACACTTCGCGTGTATAGGGTGCTACGCCCGAAACATTGCGAGAACTTTTTTGCTTTCATCCTATTCTTTTCAGCGACGTAATGCCTTTCATTTATATACAAATATTCCGCCTTGCTGGCAGAACAAAGTGTAGTTTATCTTATTTCCTGCTTGCTCATTTCCTGCTGTCATGCCTTTGATTCACATGAACTTCCTATACGTAGGTTTGCAAGTTTGTTCAGTTAGCATTCGCTTTAATCGTAGCACCACTGGTCGCTTTCCTATGCTTGAAATAAACTTTTATCTTTACTAACGCTGGGCAATATATTTCGAGGGATATGCGTGAAACGAGTACTTGTGGATTTTATCAATTATTTATTACAATGCGTTGAGTTACATATGAATGCCTTGTGCTATTTTCGACGGGGATATCCTGCAAAATCCTTTTGTTGATTAGAAAGGCTATTATAACGGTAAAGAGCTCTTGGAAATTGTATACACATACATATATTAAGGTAGTCGTTATTCCCAAACAATTTCTTCCATGCACTACTAGATTTACTGCTACTTGTTCGATTTCGTTCAAAAATAATAATGTTAACCAAAAATAATTCGTTCTCGTGACACCACGTTAAAATAAGTTCACAAAAGCTTACTCTTTTCGGGAAATCAATTTCTTTTAGTTGTTGAACCATGGAAAGCCGGTATGTGCGAAACATATGTTTATGAAGTGATCTTTGCATTGAGCACCTAGATAAGTCTGATTCCAGTGCAGCTTGTCTTAAAGACGTTGTTAGATATGCCGCGAAATATCAAAAAATGACGGTTTCCATTTTTTGCGTCATAAACAATAGGTTTATGATTTTAACTTGCCTTGACGGATCTGAAGTTTCTAACATTCAGTATTATTCGTTTAACTGCGTACTGAGCAGCAAATATATCCATAAACAATAAACAAAATTAAATGATCTTCGTTCGATTAATGTAAACGTGTCAGCGAAACAACGTAAGCTACATTCTCGCTCCGTACTCTCCTGAAAGCAGTCACAAATTTATTTATACAAAAAGGACCAAATAAGGACATGCTTTTATACGTAATTGTTCATGCCCAGACGTTAATAGCACTAGCGTGTGTTCTGTATCTTTTCTTTGTTAAAGCAGAGGAAAATGTGGAAACTTTGCTTAATGGATGGTTTTTTCCAGAATTACAGAGTACATTTAGCGTATATAATGGAATTATTGCGCTAATGTACATTTATGTGCCGTACAGATAAACTAATTCTAACCCGCATTTAACGAAATTTGAGTCCTGTTTAAGAAATTCTTGAAATTCTAGGTTCGTCTGCCGTATTGCGCGTCTATCGATGCAAGGTTTCTGAGGCGCAAATTACATCTTGTGACTTCTAAGTTTCGTGTGTTCCTTGAAAATCTTAGAGAAGTGAACGACCGAAATACGAATGCATTGAACACCAGATTCAATTTCGTGTTCTATCTAGTGATTTATTTCTCTTTCTCTCGCTGAAAGAAATGCTGTCGACATAGTTTAAAAAAATAAATGCTTTTGACATTATTGCTACAAAACTAATCTCATCCTGTTTTGTTAAATGGATAATGTGTTGGTCGCGTTATCACTACGCCATAGATTCTCTTGTAAAATATATCGTTTTCTCAAATTCTTAATGCAGAGCCAAATGTGGCGTTGGTATTGTAGAAAATTACCTTAATTCAGTCTACTCCAATAAATTACAAAATATTTTTATACCGTGTGGATTACAATCCTTCAATAGACTAGCGCAAGGCAATGTTTGATCTGATTGTGAGTTCCGGGCATATGGATATTAAGAGTAATATAATAGCCGACGAACTAGCCAAAGAGGATTCTAGGAGACCCTTCATGGGGGACTAGAGCTCCATGTGTATGAGTCACATGTATGCCTTTTATATGGAATTCCTGGGGTGCTTTACTAAGTTTTGAATTGAAACTACCAAAATTAACTTGACGCTGAAAATAATTTCAATACTACGTTTTGGAACGATGGTAATAATTATGACGGTGTCGCTTAACATTTAAACAAAACGCTTCACATAATTCTATCGAAATCATCAGAAAATTTTTGGACAAGACGAAGTTTAGATAGATGATGTTTTTTTCTGGTTTAAAATTAAAACTGAACGTGTTCCAGTTTCGGACCGTGTCGTGGCTAAACGAAGACTCGACGTTTCGCTCACAATCATACGGGGCTTCTTCAGAAAAAGAAGCTCCATATGATGCACCAGATTTGATAAGAGATAACATCTTTTGGGGTAAAACTGTAACGACAAGGTAATACCGATTCAAAGAATAATAAAATTGTTTATATGCATTAGGGGAATTATGCTTCGGATGGCCCAAATAAGAAAAGATTCCCCGGCGATAATCCGCTTTAATTAGCTGCTTTACAATTATTTATTTTTTAATTAAAACAAATTAATTATGCATGAGATATATTGTGGATATTCTCTTAATATATGGCTCCCTTTTGAAAAGGCAGGTTCTTTAATTCTCTTCGTACCGTTTATATAAATGATATATAAGTTATAATTGCGAAGGTGCGGACGGAAAGAATTAATGGCTTGGAGTGTTGCAGACATTTGTGATTCCGAAGCATAAAACAAATCGTCATATTTCTTTTCCAGCTTCTGTAGTACAATAGATGACAAATTCTCTTTTGAATGGATATTTTTCTCCTAATAATTTTCTGCGACTTTTCCCGCGAAACAGTATAATCTTAACTCAGACCTTGTTTTTGTTTTAGTGATAAATGGCTTCATAAATTTTCATTAGTCGGAGTTGTTTTCTTATAATTCAGTTTAACGCCGAGGGAACATTCCGATTTTACGTTTTTTAATTTTGCGGTGTACAGTCCGAACGCAAACAAAATTTCGTTACCACTGACTAGTCTGAGAATTCTCTTACCGTCGCACGATTTTTCATTTTTGTCATGGTCAAACAATGAAAGGTGGTTATAAGAAATAAGCTCTTCTCTCTTCAAAGAAATGCTGTTTGCATTTAAATAGGCTCTCCCACATTTTCTCATGGGAAAGGAAATTTGGTATCTATCCGCGTAAGCATCCTAATACTATCTGATTTAATGTCTGATAATTATTGGAGCCTGTAATGCGAGTAATTTATAGAATGTACGTGCTAAAAATTAAAAGAAAAAGATAATAAAGTGAAAATGGCTTATGTTGTAGCATACTGTGGCTTCATGGATGAAGTTAGGTTCGAATACCCGACTTCTACGAGAATAGAATGAGAAAACTATCAAAACGATATTATAAAAGGAGGAGACTGTGTAGAAAACTAATTTGTAAAAATGTAATTGTTTAACACAAATTTTGTTTGAACAAAAGATTCGTTTATATTTGATTGTCCCTCGTATTCAAACTAATTTTTACCTACATAAAAAATGTTTCAACCATATTCACTTTAAAGAAAGCTAGTTCGAAGAAAAGACATCGACCACCACTTAAGTACGGCTTGCAGTAATAATAAGCCCGAATAATATCCAATATTCGAATGATCCTATAATTCAATTTAATCTATTCGAAGGAAGAGTACTTTGTGCGTTTATAACGCACGTTCTCAGCTCGAACTGTACCAGTAACACAGGGACTTTCTTTGAAAGAATTTCAAAATCACCTCTCAAAATGTAAAGTAGATGCTATAAATTATACGAAAAACTCAATTTAATTCCAGATAAAAACACAGTAAAATTTATCAAGTCGTTCTTCTTGCCATATAAATTCCAGTGAGTGAAACGTGTAGGCTTTCAATTTGAATATGTTACGATTAAATCTGATAAAGCTTGACATATTGATTTGCCTCACAAAGAAAATCTAATTCAATTTTATCTTCGCAGTATCACCAGCCTTGCAATTGAATTGTTGAAGATACAGGTGTAAATGTTTTTTTTTTCTTTTAGAGTACTGTAGATCGATTGAAAATTGGTCCGTTTTTGCTTTCAGCTAGATTGATTCGGGATTTGTTAAAATGAATGACAAACAAAAGCGGAGGTGTGTGCCGCGTAAATATTAATAAGTTATGTTGTGCTGCTTGCGAATACCAATTTATACAAGTTAAAAAGTAAAGTTATAAATTGAATAGAATACTTTCATTATTTATGTAGATATTCCGTAATAAGTTGTGACTGATTATCAATTACAAGAAGTTTCTTAAAATACAGCTGCTATTGCTACATTTAAAGTCAGTTTGAATATCCATCGTTGGAACAAGATAAGTTAATTTTATTGATTGCTTCCAATGTGACTTTGGGATTTTCCTAGACGTAATAGTTTTTCTCCGTCTTGATTCGTTTCCGTCCGCATGAGAACCTTTGATTTATTACTTTTATTTACGTAACCGTCCTAGGTTATATATGAGCTTAAGCAACGATTTCGAATATACCTTGAATGTAGGGCGGTTCGTCTTCAGCTATTTTTTTTTATGGTAAGATTTTCTTGATGTATTTGACATTCTTATAGCTTTATCATTATCCAAAGGTCAACATAAAAAGTAGCTGAAACTTCGCGAATCCTTTTGCAATTCTTCATTGATTTCTCTGGATGTTAATATTTGCTGATAATTAAATCGCTTTCTACGAAAACGCCCCTTCCCAAACTTAAATTCTTACCATTTACAAAGCAAGTAGTACTAAAAACTGTAAAATAATATTCAGTTATGGAACTAAAACGTGAAACTTTGTGTTTTTATGAATGGATTGAATGAGAACCTAAGTATTTTTTCCAAAAATATCTTACTCCATAGGCAGATGGTCTCATAGATTTTCATCCATTGAATTACATTACAGCTTAATTTTGAAATCGTTTATTTTAAAATTTCTTCTATTTTTATTATATATGTTGGAAATTCATTTCCATATTTATTTCACACGAACGGTTTTCACAATTAACTTAATGATAACTTAAAGCTTGGTG
The DNA here is from genome assembly GCA_902655005.2 of Marronus borbonicus. Taxonomy (NCBI): domain Eukaryota; kingdom Metazoa; phylum Arthropoda; class Insecta; order Coleoptera; family Scarabaeidae; genus Marronus; species Marronus borbonicus. The sequence goes on along the minus strand of LR737381.1, from coordinate 29,512,896 downwards.
AGGGATTGATAATTTTGCAGCAGAACCATTAAATGTTGCCAATGCTTATTGATACAGGGGTTAGTACTTCTGCTAAAATTATTTTTGAATATATTACAATATTTCCCAAGCAAATAGTGCAATTTTTAACTGAAATACTCTAAGTTTGTCCTAGTTTTATGTTTATCCATGTGTGTGGACATATCGAGCATGGCAACCAGCTATATGTTGCGAATCACAGCTTATCTATTAATTAAATGGAAAAATGTTTGAAATAAGAATTGCTGACAATCAAGTGATTTGTGCCAGAAAATTATTTTGAAGCATATACGCTTACTTGCTCTGGTGCGTTAGTTAAATTTGTTATTCTTAACGGAACACCCTATATTATTACATACAGCTTTTTAAGCGAAAAGCCTTGCATATTTTCAGCCCACTCGTTGCATATTTAAAATTTGATTTCTGCAGCAGCCTTCCCATACTAAGGCTAATACTCTTTGAGTTAGGCGCAGGCTTCGTAATAACTCATGGTCGGCCGATGCCCCCTGTAATTGGCGAAAGCTGTTGGGGGATGTAAAGGCATGAATTATTATTATTATTATATTGTATTTCAAAATTAATTTACTTTTCCCATGTTTTTATTGCCGTCCGTTATTTGTCGTTTGCTATTTATTTCGTGTTTTTTAATTGTTTCTTTTCGACTTGGTATGCTTTTTACAACGAATTTGTCTAAAGAGGAGTTGGTGAATATGATATTTATTATTGGGGAAGCCTTGCGGAACTGTTTGCATCGCAAATTGTATAAAGCAATCGTAGATGTCCCCAGGCATCAGCTCTTGCGCGACTAAAGCAAGGTTCGTTGTTGATCGAAATGTAAAATATAACTTTCAGTTGTATCTAAAAACAATGGTTACCGAGAAAAACAAGAAAAGGGTTTTACATGTTTTAGAAGATCCGCGTACTAGCGTATGAGCTGTTGGTAAAAATTTCGAGATCAATATTAAGTGCATTAAGGAGGAACAAATATCATCGGCATAAAGTAGCATGACACCAAGAGTTGCTACCCAGCTTTTAGATAATATATTTAAACAACCAAAGTCATATTCTCTAATAATGGACATGCGAACAGGCGTACCAGAGAAATTAACTCTCTGTATAGTAGAAATGTCGTGGCGTACTTGATATTTGGTGTTGTTGTCTCTTGCTCCTCAACAGTATTTCTACTGTAGATGACGGTAGTGAAAGCCTACGCTCAACTAACACTCTGTATACTTCAAAATAATTCTCTGTCATAGATCACTTGATTTATTTCGTAAATTTCCAAATTAAGTATAACAACTTTACTGTTACTTAATACGTTCTTGCAAATTAAGTGCTCGTATTTAGTTACTAGTATTTATATTGCTTCAACAATACAAAATCATACAAAGGCAACAACGTATTTATTACACATATAAAATCTTTCCTCGATGCAAAAGAATGTCGATGAAAAAAGACATCTATCAAGTTACGTACGGTTTCTTTTGTTTTCATATTCATATCAGGATTCCAGTGATTGTGAATGGCCTTGACGTATAGAAACTGATTTTGTTCTTGTTAGGCTTTAAATTATGTTATCCGTACGGAACGTTTCGGTTCGTCTCTTCTTTTTAGTAATACGTTTAGAAATTACGCTTTTAGAATTTGAAATTCAGGAACGTGTTTCGTAAATTTAAATTAAGCAGCGCGGCGCTTACTTCGCATTCCCATCATCTAATATTAATTTGGAAGGAGCCACAATTCAAGTTATTAAACACGAAAGCACCTCGAGAAGAAGAACACTGGGAATTCCATGATAATAGGTGAAGGATAAATAAAGGTAGTATTCTTATTTCCTAAATAATCCTCTGAAACAGAGGAAGAGGGATTCAGACCTAACTGTAAGAATCCGCTAATTAGTTCCAGCTAAAGCTAAGGCACCTATTTAGTGCTCCAACATTATCATTTAAAATAAGATCCGTAGTGCAGTTAACTATCGTATGACCTTGAGCTTGGAATTACACGTGAAACATCACGTTTATCCAGTACAGCTATAAATGTCTGCATCGAAACGCAATTTAATGTTTTTTTTTTCTGGGTTATAAATGCGTTGGTTCCATCAAAATAAACGATGGAAACAAAAATAAAAGCATTCTTGCGCAAGTTTACTGTTGACGATGATTACACCGCGTGATGACATACACGGTCGTAAAACTCGTGCAACTTTACGATTTGTCGCTGGATAGTATTTACTGAAGCACCTGCAGCTTCAGTTTTTGGGACAACAAAAGATTTAATTGCGCAAAGGAAAGGTAAAGGAAGAAATAAATTTAAGGATGGGTATATAATTAAGAGTAATAAAACGGTATCAATATGACGAAGAAGAAAGGAAAACAACCACAAATGAGTAAAATGGAGGAGGATCCTCTTGCCTTAATGTATATTTTCCGACGCATCTTCTTGATAAAATTTCCACGTCTATGACGTAGGTTTTATTCTGCCATCAATCAATTACATTCTTAACAGTAGCTCGGATTGTTATATGTATTTATTCAGCACCGGTGCCGGTAAGTTTACATTGTGTTTGCTTTGCGTACATTTCACCTCTAACAGTAGCAAGGAAAAAGCATAACACTGCGGTTGTCTGTCAGTGGCGAAGTGAAATACGATAAACCTGACAACCGTAGCAAGAAAATAATGACCTTTTACTTCCGTGCAGCATCAAGGGAATTTTTACTCTGGCGTGGAATCTCCTGCTTGGGAAATTGAGTTGCGTCATCCGTCACTACTTCTTGTAGACAAGTTAATTTGATTTGCACGTAACTGACTATACTGATCTTTTGCTACAACACAGAGCAATAATGGTTTGTTGCAATACATTGCCTGATACGGTTACACACTTATGAAGCAATCCTCACCTTTCCGCTGGTTTATTACACTACTTCTGTATATGTACATTGGCCCCAATTAAAAGTGCACCGTTGCAAAATAATGTTTATTAGTACCAAAACGAAAAGTTTAATGAGGCATCCATTACCATTAGAAACACTCATAAGAAAACCAAAAAAATCTTATAGCTTCAGAAAGCTTATAGCTAATATGCAATTTGAATGTGAGAGTACCCCCAAATCTAAATTCAAGGTTATACGACAAATGGATGAACAAGAACGAGATTTTAATGTCTTCATCAGGAAGGGCAGTAAGATCAATTTTTAAAAGTAGATCGTCAATGTAAAGCACAAATAGCAATGATATCACATTGCCTCATTCGCCCAGAGACCTTCATCTGCTTCCTATATTCAAGATTTCGTTCGGAGGACAGAGATTTTCATCGATTAAGGAGTTGCTCTAGTGTGTAAGGCATTTAAGATACCGTCCACTAAAAAAAAAAAAAACAGGAGAAACTCAAAAAGCTCAAATTAACCCAATTATCTCAAAAACTAAGATAAATAGGGAATATGGAAAAAGTCAGCATAAATTGATGAGAAGCATGCTATCGAAAAATGTAGTAACTTACAAGATCATCCATTTAAGAAGTCAGCTCTGTATTGTTTTCTGCGGCTTACTTGGGCATAATTTTTTGTTGTGCAAAACTTGTCTGTGAATAATTTTTATTTTAAAACTTTCCCCCTACACACTAGACGGACACGTTGTGTATGTTGACATGGTTTATATTGCGTATCACTGTTTACAATACGTCCAGTTAACCAAGTAGAGAATGCGTAAGTATTTATATACGGCTTATGAAACTGTTTAACAGCTCCTTTATAACAAAGGCATAAATACGTCGTCTTAACTTGAAGACTCTTCGCCACTCCTATGTCTGCGAAGTAGCGTTACCAGTTGCAGTACAGTGCGCGGCATCAAGCTGATTATATCTCTTTCTAACTCCCTCAATATATACGTGTGCATATATGCTTTATGTACATTGTGTACCTCTGCTTCGACAGACATTCTGCATATGTATGTATGCGTCCACCCGTTTCGTCTGTCCATGCCGTGAAATGAATAAACGGGAACTGCGCCTTCCGTTTTGCGAATATCAACAAGGATCGAAACTCGTATAATAAATGCTGCGAGGCTAGACGTCTGGCTTTATTTTTCAGAATTCAACGTTAGCATGGATATATGAAGGTGCACTTGAGTTTATACAACTTAAAAGAAATAATACAAAAAGAAAAAAGTTAATTAATTTCACGAAAGTAAGAATAAAAGGATTACGAAGATATTCAGCGAATTTAGCTAGCAATTAGCGGAAAGCAATGTTGCAACTCACTTGCCAGGATTAAGCTTATTACATTCATAAAAAATGCAATGCTACACCCGAAATTGTAACTAATAATTTTTAATGGTATTTGCAATAATTCTTTACGACCGCGTTGATAAAAGGGAACAGATTAAGAGCAATCACCAGACTTCTTGCTGTGGATGGTAAAATTTTCAAATGTAATTTCATCACAAGTATTATCTTACATGATTTTTAAAAATGAGGCAAAATTGGCAATGTTATCTCTAGTAACTCAAGCTTCTCAATTTTTTTTTTTTTTTTGCATATGATTTGTTCCCGAGCTGATGCGGATAAGTTCATTTAAACCTTCGTTCGCAAAATCAAAAAAAAACATACGATTCAAAGTACGCAGGTAGAAGGTTAGCCAAAGCAAATAAATCACTGAAGTCACCTACGCATATAATAAGATCTGCTACGAGATAGATTCGCTGTTCTGTACCTACATAGGAAAAACCATACAAGTAGGTTGCGAATTCGAATAAGCAATACGACCATAAATTGGTAAAATGCATTAAATTGAGTTAAATTGCAATTACAGTTAAATCCATAATTTATTTGGCAACTGTGTTGCTGAATATTTAAATATTGACATCTAAAAGGACTTTATCGAAGTTTAATCCCTTTTATGAGTCAAATTACCATGATCATAAATTTCAGACGATTAAAGGATTACTGGACGATTGACGATTTGAATGGTTGCAACGCGCTTAGCTTATCATTGTATAGGGAATTGAGGCCTGTGCCCATACTGTCCGCGATAGTTCGATAACGTTACACACGTCTATCCGTTACTCAATAGAAAATGAACCGCCGCCCGGAGCGGATTTTGCAAAATCCCTGCGGTGATTCTTCTGAAATAAATACAGAGCAATAAAGAAGGAGACAAAGCTATGTCAAACTGTGTGTGAATAATGCAACAGCCTTGCGTTTTATAGATGGCGGACCTAAAGCTTCCGAGGCGACAAAGAAACATAAGCGCCAGTACTTTTAATAAAAACGTTGGAGCCCGATCATCTTTATGGAAATTGTCCATATGAAACTGCTAGTCTTGTGAAATTAGCCACTACCCGTTATTTGAAATTGAAATCCGCCCTGGTATTAAACTTTCCACCATTCATGGTATTAAATTCCCTCTTTTATGGTTTAAGATTTTTATTACCTCTGGTGTTGTGAAGGTTAATAAAAATCGCCTTTTTATTGGGTTGGAATCTTGATCATTTTACCGTATTATATGACATGTAACGAAATAAAAGCTCTACTTTTGGAATTTTCTGTAGTAAAGCAATCACTACCTAAATGCTATTTTCTTGGGAATTCTATTGCTTTAAATAAAGAAATTTGTTACCTTTTCATAAAATCAAATTAACGACATTCCTAAAAATATTGTATTGAGTGTACGGTGAGCCACAGAAAGAGGAAATTCTTAACTTTAAAAGGGATAGTTAAGATTATAAATGCATATGATGAACACTGCCTAATAATTTCTTATTTTCCGAAAGTAAAGATGAGGAGCAAGTTTTGTGCAAGTTTTTTGAAGTTGATTTTGTGTTGTTATAACTTCGACTCTGACTTGTATTGTTGAAAAGTTGCATGCATTTTCATAATTGTGGAAACTTCACAAAAACAATTCTTTTAATTAAATCTTTATGAATCGATTTTGTTTTATAAATTTTGATTTGTCGCTAAAAGCCACTTTGTTTCAGCCATTCTCCCTCCATGATAATTTAGAATTTGCCCTAGTGTGTTTTTTTTTCTGGACCTCGGTCAGTAACTGTTTCTCCTTTGCCTATACGAAATATAAATTGCGTATAAATCAAACTAAGGGTACTCTATAAAATTCTTCGTAAAACCCCAAACCACATTTACGAACAGACTTTCTGTAATATCCTCTAGAAGTGCTGAATTTATATTCTACTGCGTGGTAATTTCTCGGAGGGTGCTTCTTCTATCAATTTTGCAAATTTTGGCTAAGCATCTTAATTGTTTTTGTGAAACTGTTATTGACCGCCGAGAATTCTTCTCTCGAGCGGATTGTACCAAGCTTTTTACATGAGTTTTAGATTAAAACATGGTTTACCTCAAAGCTCATGTAATATTCAACCATTTTTGCGTTATAATTACAGTTTGAAAAATTGAAAAATTCTTGAATTTTCTAACAGTGCATAGCCTTCGCCAAAGTCGCTTATTGTTGGTGGATAAAAGCGATTACTTTAAGAATTAGAACCAAAACTTAATGGGTTAGGTTGCTATATTTCTAATTAGCCCTAAAATAATAGCATAAAAGTAGATGCCAACTTTAAATGAAAAGTATTAAATCTCGAAGGTAATTATTGTGCATATCCTACGAAATGGCAATAAATTCAAGCCGAAGTTGCTTGTCTACAAAAATTGTGCGGAACTATTTACACTGTTCTATTTTTATACAACAGATTCAATAACCTCGTCTCGCCTGAAATTTCGTATGAATATGTGGGTACGAGTGTAATTTCCTCTCCTTCGTTGTAATATAAATAACAAACGCTGTACTCGCTAAAATTCTATTTTCTCTCCAGTCACATGTGATAGCATTTTCTGACACGACAGGATAATTACAAGTGCACATTATTGTCAGAATTCCAAAAGGAATGTCGTGCTTTAAGCGCGTTCACGTGACCGGCGGAGCTAAATATACTCAAACATGTCCAAGATTCTTCCAATTTATTAGTTCTTGCAAGATGCTCGGTGGTGCGTGCTTTGATAGGCGTCATTTTCCTTCGGATTTTTTTCCTTTTAGTTAAGTACGTGTATCTGTTACCGCGTTACTCGATCGTCATGTGTGAAAAACGTGTACTCGTTGTGAACGCTAGAGAGAGAGTGTTCGTCCAGCTCTTGACTGAAGAACCAGTGCAAATGTATGCAAATGTATTACTCTGTTCAGTTTCTGTAAAATAGAGTGTCTAAGTTGTGTTTGCTAATTGAAAATCTTGTAATTGGAAGCGGAGCAAGTCATGTCGCGTAACTGCATAAATTACATCAAGTTATGAAAGCAGCAGAAAGTTTAGAGAAATTGAGCTATTCTTAACTCAAAGTAATATCAATGTTCTAATAAAATATTAACATTTATATTGAATAAAATATATTGTGTTTCGAATCGAATTGAGGTTATGCGGTTTGTGCTTGTTAAATTTCTACGCTACCAACCTTACTAAGATAATCTTTGGTAATCCAATATTACCATTCGCTCTAGATAATTGAGGAAAACACACTAATGGTATCTATTCTGTATTACAAAGAAGTGCAGTTTCTCTTCTGAAATAAGCACAAATTATCCACCATGTAGGGAAGGGAGTGTAGGGATAGGCATGGTCTGCCTCTCACTATACTAAGCCTTTATTTTCTATAGGTTTCCGTTCTATTTCTGGAGATTTTCTATTGTTTTCCAAATTTTCTAATGATTGGTTTCTTCACTTTCTTTACTCCGAAGTCCTACAAGCGCTTGCGTAGTACGAGTTTCGTTATACCAACTATTGGCTTGGTTTGCAGTTGTTAAGTGTTGCTTATGTGGTTGTTGTATATAAATGTATAAATCAATAGTTACCCTATTTAGAATACTGCGCCTACTATTCTTTTGCCAAATGGTTGCTAATAACGTACAAGACAAATATATCATAAATCTGCTCAATGTAATAAATTCCAACCTTTAGGACGCCGTTAGATTGAATTTATGGTTGAGGTCTAACAAGCACACATCTACAATATTAAAAGTCAAGAGTATAAAGATAAAAAAAGTATACTCCTAAAAAAAGCTCTTTCATAAAAATGCTTTATTTCGCATTCTCGCGTGGGCGACGAATCGGCTGCCCTTGAATAAAATACGACAATTATTTCTAATTTACATTGTTGCATGATGCTTTTTCGCCACTCGGCAAATGGCGAACACGCCACGTAAAAAGCGCATACATTCTGTCTTTGTTGGTTCACTGCTTTTGTTAATTCCTTTTACCGTTGTTTAGCATTTTACTCTGCATATAATGGGTCACTTAGCGATGCTTTTCGTAGGTTAAAATTTACAAAATGTTTCCGTTTCATGCAATGTAATGTAAATTTTGTCTGGAAATTACTCTCGTGGGCTTGTTTCGGCCATTTTTTAACGTCTACAGCTACCTTGTGCGTATGCATGGAAAATACATGCCTCTACCAGCAACACTGGTTCTGCTTAATCCGATTTCAGGAATAGTTTAATTTTTCGTCAATTTTATTGTTATTTATTATTAATACAAGTGTTTATACTTTGTAAAAAAGCGTTGTAATTATAACCACCGAAGATACCGTTTTCTTCGGATTTTTTCAAATCTCTTTGTATTCAGGCTTTACAGCTCCTACGGGCCCCTTCCAAGCTATCAACTTAGGGGTGAATATCATTACATCGAAACACAATATTTTCTTATTCTTCTTTACTCATCACTTCCCAACTTCCATCTACTCCCTGTTCTTGTTTTCTAATTTTAAAAGAAAGTATCCGATGGCCGGCGAAAGGTGCCTCAGAGATTGCTCAACATTCTTACGTATATTGCTGTTCTATTTAGCAAGACAAACTTACATCCCAAAGGTCCCTTCTTCTTGCTTACGACAGTTAAACTCATTGCACGTATGGTCGATTTGGTGATAATGACTCAAGATTTGAAATTATGATCTTTAAAATACAACACATTTATTATCTAAATGTTAGCGTTGCACGCCATAGACCCTACAAACAACTTTGTTTTGCGTTAGTTTGAAGCAAATTTCAAGTTACATTGAACAAACTTCTGACACTAACCTCCACAAGATGTATTAATTTTCGTCGTTTCAAGGGTTGAATGCGGTTCTATTATTTCACCGTATTCCATTCAGAAATAAGCGCCGGTCAAATCAACTTGTAAAGTAGGGGGCCAGATTTGCCGAATATATTTTATCAAAAAATATTTATTAACACGGTATGTAGGGACTCCTTACGCAAATTTGTAAAACAACTAAGATGCGTTAATAGATAGTATTTTATAAAACAGCAGCTTACAGGGGGAGTGATTTCCCTTGAGGACGTCGTAATCAAGCTCATTTCCAATTGATTTAATCTGGAACATTCTGTTCGAATCTTATTTTATCATTTGATTCTTACTTAGCATTTAAGTGGCCTTTATGTATTGTTTGTGCTGCCGATGTAGATATTTCTACATATCATATTGCATTGAATTCAATACAATTTTCTGACTTCATGGCTTCTAGAGACTACGTTAATGCTGGATTTTGTACTTAAAATTCCCACCAAATATAACATAAACAGCTCGAATGCTCTTGCCTGGAATAACAATTTTTGATGTGTATGAGCGGTATTCCCTTTTTGCAAATAGCCACACAAACGCATTTGAATTTTCCGCAGACTCTTCAATATTCATCAAGTCTACGTATGTACGATATAATTTAAAACCGACTTATGTAATTTGTACATGAATAACGTTGGTGAATGCTTCGTGGAATATACGATGTTTCTGCCAGCGGCGTCGGTATGAAATATTAATGGAAGGACGTCGACTCGTGTCGGACCCAATGGAAGATAATTCAAGTGAAAATGTGACGTTTTGTCGGGAAGTACGTGATGCGAAAAGAGATGGAGCGCGTGTCGACGGTCTAGACAATTCGAAGATAGTGGTTATTGGATACGGATGTGATATCTTCGATGCAATCGAAGATTTTACGGTTGCCGTTAAGACCGATCGCATTGCAACGCTACAGAGGCTGCTTAAATGCGCCGGATTGCGAAGGGTAAGTTACTGAACGGGTTCTCCTATTTGTGGTGTAGAAGCCCTAAACGGTTTGATTCCATGGAAATTTCATTTCGCACTTTGGTTGTCAATCGTCAGTGTCCTCTCCTTTAGACGTAGGTATATAAAGCATCACATCCAATTTCTAATTTTAAAAGCATTGTTCAATTTTTGTATCACGACGTAAGTGTTTTTTACACTACCAAATGGACATTTAAAGCGTTTATATATATTTTTTATAACCTGATATAATAGGATGAACAATAACATTAACACATAACACAAGATCACCTAACATGAAACAGCCACTAAACATAGGATAAGCAATCTTTTTTACTTCTTTGGACTAAATAAGCGCTAAGGTTGGAAACTATACGATAAATTGCTTTGCTTGCTGATAGGCATCAGATTCAAGGAGCATATCAGGTCTTATCGTTTTGGCAGAATAGAATCGTCAAATGTAGCACAACATATAAACGAAACCGGGCATAATATTAAATCAGAAAACCTAAAACTGTTTAAGAATGTCACTTCGTCCCGGGAATTAGACGCTTACGAAACTATTTACATAAAAAGCAACACCAATTTGATAGATAGAGAGAACGGACGGTTGTCGTTTTCAGTTCTGTTTGATGTATTACGGACAGCCTGTACAGTGCATAAAAGCATGTATCAATATGTATATGTGTCATGATATGTTTCGAGGCGCTTACTTAGTTAAATTTGAATAACTCGTATTTAACGTATGCACTCGTACAAATACGCATCTTTTTTAACATTCGAAATACTAAATATTTATGTCTGCTCATGCGACAAGTAAGAGTACTGTTTCAAAAATAAGACAAATAAATTACGATAACAGTTTTGTTAAGTTTTGTTTGAAATATTGAATAATAATTCATTCTCATGACTCAATATACACATTTGGAAGGCTTTCACTTTCTCCATCGGTCGGTCTTAATAGAATTTATTACTATAAAAGGTTTCTTAACATGTTTTGCATCGCTAAAAAGGTTACTTGTTTGAATTTGCAGTATTATATTGTCAAGCGTTTGGTGAATGAAACAAGTAGAACTTCGCAAAATTTGCCAATATCTCATATACTTGCCAAGAAAAATATGTACTTTGAACTTGCGCCAATGCTAAAAATTAAGTTGGTTAAGTTTGTAACTTGTATGATTTCCTGTTTTGTGTTTTAATGCATATAATTGGTGTAATCTGATACCATATCTTAATTTAATTTTTTCTGTTTTAATTTTTCATACATGTAATTTTGTAATCAATAACTCAAGATATCATTTGTATTAATATTTTAAGTAATTTCTAGCTGCTTCAGGTGAAAGGTCTTGCGCTGGAAGGTAAATACATATTCACAAAGAATTTGATGGGACATGTAACATAGTAGTTTCATCAAACAAACCTTAAAGTTGAATTGGGAATCCAAAAAATAATAATATATAGGGTGTTCCATTTAAAATAAGAAAGTTGATAGCTATTTCCGGTATAATCAGAAGTATTACAAATATTATAGTTCCATGGCACACGTCAGCTTTAGTGTGCTGTTGAGTTTTCAGAAGTCAAGGAAATTATAAACTGCGCAGGTTGATATACGTGTGTTGATAAATTTTTATTATAACGTATATATAGATTTAGCCCAAAGTATAGGTTGAAATGTAGAATCACTTCAAATATAATTATCAACTAAATAATTTACGTTTTCAAAACCCATCGTTCAGGTAGCAAAACCTTTAACTATAACTCCAAGTTATACGTCCATTGAAACGCATTTATTAGATTACTAATAAGCAGCTTTGCACCATGTGTAAACCAGGTATTTAACCTAGCCGAAGGCGTGCTACCTCACAAATAAATATTCTAAACCTAGGGGTACACTTCTAGTATCTAAACGGTGAATTGCATATCGTTAATTAGACACGCTGCGGTTATTACGCGGCTATTACGTTCTATGATAATAGCACGTTCCAGCAAAAATGTAGGAAGGAGCATGTTGAATAATTATAATGAACGTAGAAATATGATTTTCCTAGATTTAAATATAAATAAAGATATTTTTTGTACCTTTCTATTAAAGAATAGAAAGAAAAAAAACTTGGAAAGTTATCGTATATCAATATCGCCGTCGGATCTTTAGAAATGGTGTCATGTTTAGGTATATTAAAGTGCCTAACTTCCACATGCGTTACCGTTAGCAGTTTCGCTTCTATAGATAATTTTACTAAACGATATGACACACTTTCTACTCTAGCACACATTTTTATTACCATTTTACGACGGTATTGTTCTTTAGTTTATGGGACGTTTGATGGGTTGCCGGTTAATTTGACTACACTCCCTGACATAAAAATATGCATACGTGTGTGCTTACCCGTCTTGAACTGAATATAGCGTAGGCTTCGTGGGTCGTGCCTCTATGTGATATTTTAATATATTTCCTAATTTATATTATATACCGGGTGCGCCGTTAACGTATCGGCGGAATTTAACGTGGAAACTACCAAAGATGGAAAAATGTGCATAATCTGTCAAATTATTCACAATTTGCGCAACCGTCTTTTTTATTTTAAATTGATTCCTGTACTTTTTGCTAATCATTTTGATAGCCATTCAAATTACCTATTCAACGATATATGGTCGTGCATTACTTTTGAGTATATTGCAAATTTTGTTGAAATATTGATAGTTGATAGACTCTGACGTTTCAAGATCTAGCCTGAGAACAGTTGTGGTGCTGCAAGTTACTCTTTTGGTGTCGATTTAGGAGGTAACACGTTATATATTCTCTTTGCTCCTTGTCCCTACGATATAGAAGGGGAATCAATAAGAAGGTATTGGGGTATAGAAACAGATGAAGCGTCACATTCGGTGTCGCTGTGCCAGTTGTCTTATATGAGCGTACACTGCCGTTCAGAGAAGTTCGGTCGGTTAGTAAAAAACATGAAAAGGTTACAGAAACAAACAAAACTAAAAACAAAATACAATTTTATTGTATGTACAGATAAAAAAGACAAAAATAAATAAATAAAAAGTTATTCTGGCCTAATATAACATACTGAACATTATATTTTTTTTTCATCGAAAAAACCTCCTTTGCTGTTAATCACCGCTCGAACTATTCTTCGAGGCATTCTTTCGATAAGTTTTGTTACAACGGATTGTGGAATATTAATCCATTCATGTTGCAGAATATTCCGTAAATGTTCTTGTCAAGTTGGGCATATTTTTCGGATCCTCCTGTCCAGTTCATCCCACAACAACTCTATAGGGTTCAAATCTGGGCTTTGTGGGGGCCATGTCATTACTTTCAGGGTGTGCTGATCTTCTTGCTCCTTTAGATAGTTCTTACACACTAACGCAGTGTGTTTTGGGTCGTTGTATGGATGTAAAGTTACGGCCTATTATACGCAATCCTGATGGCACTGCATGATTCTGGAGTATTGCAAAATAATCTTCCTTCCTCATTACACCCTGCACTCTGCATAAATCTCCCGTCCCAGCAAAGGAGAAACATCCCCACGCTAACACAGAACTACGCCCTTGCTTCACTGTTAGCACAATGCAGTCCGGGATCACTTTTCGGTTTTAGATCTTCGGATATAAACTCGTCGATTTTGCCCAAAAACCTCAAACTTTGACTAGTCACTCCAAAAGCACGTGTTTCCAATCATCTAGCGACCAATCTAGATGAGAACGGGGGCACTGTAGCCGTTTTTTGTTCTGTTGCCCCGACGTAATAAGGGTTTTCGAATGGCAATGCGTCCATGAAGGTCCGCTTGTTGAAGTCGATGTTTTACCGTACTCTCCGAAACTTTTTCTTCACGGCCGCGATTGACTTCGGCTGCTATTTGTGGCGCTGTTGATTTTCTATTGCGTTTGCTTAATAATACAATTCTCAAATCTTCAGCTTTTGTTGTTTTCCTAGATGCTCCAGGACGAACACGATTTTCTATAGTTCCAGTTGTCCGATGTCGCTTTATGATGTCATTTATTGTTGAACTTCTCATATTTATTTTTTCAGTAATTTGTCGCTCCGAATATCCTTCTTCAAACAGCGTAATAATGCGTGAACGTTTTTCTACACTGGTAGGCTTGCCACGTGCCATTTTGAAGTAAATTTTCTTAAAACTTTCGCGCAAAAACGACAGATGCACACCAACACACGTTCAACAGTAAAATGAAGCAAATTTATATCTTTACGCCTGTGATAAATAAACAAGTGTGATACTGCGGTATATTTCCTAAATGTATTGTTCGTTAATAATCCCCAAACGACCCGTTTCAAAAGATCGGTACTTCCGAGAAATTCTTGGAATGATAATAAAAGGGACTTTTTTGTGGTTGTCGCAATATTTCTACTTTACATAATAATTTATGGCTTTAATCCCTTAGAAAAGAGTGTATGCTTAATATTTTTCTAATTTTATGTATTAATAATTGTATACAGTGTGATATAATAGATTTTTATTGTATGACCGAACTTCACTGAACGGCAGTGTACATGGTGAACAGCACTAACTACGTTAATCATAACGAGTTCATCGTATTTATTTTATCCATCAACATATTCGATTTCAATTAGTTTCCGGTAGCTGTTCTAATAGCTTGTAATACGAAGAAAGTCAATACCTTATTAATTTGGTAACCTAGATTCGCACTTCAGATCCTAGGATATCATCCAAAGAAGGTCGTGTTAGCAAAAAAGCATTGCGCTCAATACCTTTAGCCAAAATTAAATCTTGGAAAATATCATTCATCAAATGCGTAAAATTTCGTATCCATCTCATGCAACGTAGTTCACCTTGGCATACCAAAATTAACCTAGGAATTACATAAATAACGCTGTATCTATGTTCTTTGTAATTTAATACAAATCTAATGACCTGTTTAACAAAAATATGTACCTACAAATTATTTAATGATAGGTCTAACATGCAAAAGACCCTTAAATCACCCGCGGAGCTAAAAAAATTTCACGGGCAATATATTCCATCATCGCCGATTAAATATTAAAATTAATGGATACTTGTCTAGAAAAAAAAGAAGATATCTAATTGAATTCATAATTGGATAGGCTCATTCATCTTTGAACCTACTGCAACAGCTATTCGCATTCAAAAGGGAATAACACAATATTTAAGTAGCGGAATTAAAAAGCTCTCTTGCGGAAAGTATGCAAATTTAACGAAGTATCGACTACATGGATAGACATGCATTCGGCGCATGAGCATATTCGCCGCTGTCGTTACAAATGTAAAAATTAACGTGTGCATTGAGCGTATTCGCGTATGCATGAGAAATTTGTAATTGCTTAGCACAAGCGCTTGTTTCTGCGATTACGCATTACGGAAAGTTAAGCATCGATATAAATGCTTGAAATTGTACATCAGGAACACTGAAAATGGCTAACTAACAGTACGTTTCGTATGCTATTCAAGAAATCTCGCCAGGATTTAGTAATTTGCAGCTAATAATTAGAAAAAAAGTTGTATTATTATTTCTTATTTTACAACACAACCGATATGTTATCTGCAAATCGTTAGATGTCGGAAACGGTTCTGCCTTCGTTTAAGTGTTTAGATGTGCCATTTCTAGGAAATTGTGTCTGTTTTTACGTAAAACCAAAGTAGGAGGACCGATAATCCTCTTTAGCGGATCAAGTTATGTTGACAGAGCTGATGTTGCGCCGTTAGTTTTATGGTACTTTTTCAATCCTTTTAGGAAAGCAGACGCAATAATGCTAAAAGAAACCTGTACCGATTGAAAAAAAGGAAACATTGATTTCCAAAGTTGAATCTGAAATTCAGTACTGTGTGTCCGCATTGTTTGCTGTAACTTTAAACAAACCTGCGCAACAATTATTTGACTAAATAGAAATATACAGTGTGCACGGCGATATTGTGGAATAAATTCATTAAATTTGATTCAATTTGTTTAGCGAAGAAATGGGCGGATAGGTCAATTTTATTTTTGGAAAATAATTTTTTTGCTTCAATTTTAAGTGTCCTCAGCTTCTAGTTTTCAAATTATTGGTTATTATAGCGTCGTTGATAATTTTTTTAAATGACAACTGCCGATTCTTTTTTCAAAACATAGATTTTATTAATATCAAAAGGTCAGAGTAGCTCTGTAGGTCCCGGCATCTTACGTCCTTTTAGTTTTTCTGATGGAGGTACTTAAAATCAAAAGTCTATGTTGATAGGACACAAAATCTAGAATATTTTAAAATTAGATTTCGATACGAAATTAATCAAATTTGTCATTCGCATTATACCATATGAATGTGTTAATAGGTTTGCTTAGTGCCAAGAGGCGGGTGGATGTCATTTCGAACATTTCATTTCTTAAATAACAGCATTGAAAGCATCTTGCTTTCCGTGTTGGGACCGCATAAGGTTGCCGAGTGTTGTCATTTAAAAACGTTATCGATGACGTCTTTCCGAAAAACAAATTGTTACAAATTCATTAAATTTATTCCATAATTTTGCCGGGCAGTGTATTTATTTTTATAATAATGCATTTTATAAAACCAGTATATAACCATAATATACCCAAGATGCTAAACCTACTTAATAGTCATAACCTCATTTCCAAATTTGAAATTTTCCCCTTTAAGACAGCACGGATAGGAGAAAAGAAAAGAAGCCCTCCTTATTGGCTACAACCTATGAATCATCATTTACAAATTTTCACTACTTACTACGCATAGTACGATAATAGTACGTCATTCCCCATTCATCATGGCTTGTTGGTTACATTCCGTTCAGCTCTACGTGATTCTTTTTTAATTATTCGACCTTAGGGCAGGAGATTGAAAACAAATAGCAAGAGTAACATGCAATGCAAATAAACACACATTTTAGAAATAATAAGATTTGCATGTTACTTTGTTTTCAATAATACACGTTTCGTAAGTAAAAGGTGCAGATTATTTGCTTTTTAATGCTTGCATGATTGCTCCTCCGAACGCAGTAGCCGGTACTTTTATTAGATTAATATTTTACATTTTTATTACTGTACTACCTATCGCATTAAAATGCTTCTCTAAATAGATTTAAACGATGGGCTCTACTTCCCGGAAGCAAAAATAGCTGCTGTGTATATCACAGAAACACTTAACAACAGCAACAATCCGTTTGTATCAAACGAATGTAGGTTGTAGAGTTTTGAGGTCTATTGTTCGGCACGAGCATTGTGTTATGCAAAACAATATAAATATGCATAATTTGGGCCTGTTGTTTCTTTAGTCGTTATATGCTAATTGACAATTTTCCTTTGTTTTAGGTAAGTCATGCGACAAGCAAATAAGTTGTTCATGTTAATGCAACGAGCTAATATGTTTGAATAGTACATATTGTGGACAGCTTACATTACCTCTAGAAGAAAAATTATGACTTTATGATCATTGTAAACAATGGCGTATTATAATCTGTAAAAATGGTGCAGTAAATTTTAATAACCTAATTGGAAATAAACTGCGCCTGGTTATTGCGGATTTTAAAAATCTAATTAATCAAGATTTAGAATGAATTATTATTTCGAAAATAATAATTTAAAATATATGTAAATAATGTATTAATAAAGTCGTAATTAGTAGCATGGTAGCAAACTACTTACTAAAAATATTTACTTTAACTAACAATTAAAAAAGAGAAATGCGAAATGAATTCGTTATTAATGTAATTATTTTAATTCAAGTAACGAATGAACATAATGTCTACGTACATACATGTCGCGCTTGTCTTCTAAATTAAGCTTAAAACATGAGCAAGCTATATCACACGTCCGTAAATATTATAGACGCACAAAACTACGTAAGCTTCTTAAACGGGAATTTAATCTAGCGTCATAAGCGTGGAGATTATACGGGTACAACCGACATTTGTTCGATCCAATGTTTTGTATGATAAGATTAAAATTAAATTATCCTGGAAGCTGCTAACTGTATACATACACAGCCGGATGTTTGGAGAGAATACCTCGATTAAATTGATTAGATCGTTTCAGCTGTCCGGCCGATAAAATTTGAAAGGATCTACACTAGACTACAACTGCCTCTTTCGGCGTAGTTTATACTACAGATTGATAGAAACACGTAAAAGAGGAAAGACTTGTAAATTGATGTTGACTAAAACAACACATGGTTATAAGTGTGCTCCTTTTGGTGGAAAACTTTTAAACAACATTACTTGAATGACAAAGCCTCTTCACCATTATTTTACAATATTTACATGAATATATGTTCTGTCTAAATAATCCCTCGTACTAGAAACGCACCTTTCCTATTGGGTTGCATGCTTTTTGATCCCCTCATCCTAATAGCTCCTCCGTCGCCATTAAAACGCCTCCTTGATTGACTCCGAAATGCTGGTCTCCAAGCACCTCTTTGATTGGTTCAAAAAGATGGAAATCCCAAGGTGAAAAGTTCGAACAGTTAGGAAGAATATTCTAACGTTTCTCTGTCTAATCTGCCTAATTTTTGCCTCATGGCGTTTGCTGGATGAGACTTGGTATTATAATGGAAAATATCTGATGGGTTACGTCTTTTTTTTTTGGGAGTATCAAGAAGGTCACAATAATCATGTGTCAATCATGAGGATAACCGACATGGGGAGCTAACAAAAAAGTTGGTACGACTTTTCCGTGTGACAACCAAGTTTTCACCTTTAATAACGTCTCCTCGCTGCTCTTTCTCCACTTCACACTCGCCTGCTTTTGCCCTGGAGCGTAATGGTGAATTGAAGTTTCGACACAGGCTATGATTCGATTCGAAAACGACTCACATCGTATTGGAATCGATTCAAGAGACGCTGAGGAAACATCCAATCGATGTCGCTTCTGGTCGTTCGACAACAGACGCGGCTGTTGCTCGGTGATTTCCCAGAGGGGAAGGGTTCTGGCTTTGACTTTTTAAGGCCCCCCAGAAAATTTTGGTCATGCTAAGGCGCGGTTTCTTGGCAGAACTTTCTCAGAACTGGGTCTGTAATCTCTACAAAAATTGGATCCGCCCCCTCCTTGGCGAAAAACTTAATTATAGGCTGTTGTTCAACGGAGACACGCACATGCTATTGACAAAAACTACTCGGTGTCCTCCATGAGTTAAAGATTCGGTTTAGATTGTACTATTGAATCATTTTACAGGATATCTTGCATGTGGGGGAATCATGCTCTTGTTACAGTTTTTTTTTATTAAAATCATTTCACAAATGTGTGTGCTGTAATCTTGCTTGGAACATCGTGTACAAGTCCGCGGTAAAGGCAATTTCCACATAATAAGCTTATAGAATCAAATCAGATTTATATTTTAAAAAATCCAGATAATCTCAAATAATAATTAATACGAACAGGTTCACTCTCCAATTAGTGCAGATTAGCGAATGAGTAAAGGAATTAATTCAGGTATTACCTCGCAGAACGTATTAATTATTACACCGATACTTCGTCTTTAACGATGGTTTGTTTTAAAAATGGATTATAATAAAGTTGACATAATTTACAATATAATTAGCATACGTAGCTGTATATATTCACTTAAATTTTTAATCAAAACTGTTTCCGCGTTATTCCGTAGGTTTATATAAGGCAATTGAATTCTTCCATTATTCTTCCATAATATTGTTAAACATCTAGTATAATGCTATATTCTGAATTTGAAATAATTTTATAGATATTTTTTTTTTCGTAGCTTTCGGAAATTTAGATGAATAACTCGATAAAAATAACTTTTTCGAACGATGAATGACAGAAAAGAAACTAATCTTAAAACTGCGACGTTTGCTCATTCTCTCCATGCTAGATGCCACGTAAAAAAAAAACCTCCGTTCTTTCTTGAACTTGAAATTAAACATTGTTTGGCAAAAGTGATGTTACAGATAAAAATTTGGCATTGGAAGAATACCAAGTGAAGAGAAGTTGTGTTGTCGTACTCCAAAATGGCTGAAAATATGTTTACTGAACAAGACCCTGCGGGGAGAGAAAAACAAGCCATAATGGGAGGTTCCAGCTTTATAAGCCGCGCCATAGTCGATTTTACGTTCGTTAACATAATACAATAAACAGCACTTAGCTTCTAAAATTTCAGTGTAGAGGTAATATTATACTGTATCTTTCAATTCTTCGTTATTTTATTAAACATTAATGCGTAATAAATCGGTCTACGGTTGAGAATGGGGATCGAGGTATCCTCGAAATGGCTGTCCCGGATTAATGAATTAAACTTGTACGGTGCGGGGTGAACCGGTGTGTTGTTTTTCAATCCTTAATATATGTAATTAGTGGTTACTCTATAAAATTCGCCCGACGGGAACGCTTGATACTTTAAAGCATTCTGCTGCAAAGTATCACGTTTTTAGCAACCTCATCGAACATTAACCTAACGAAGAAATTCTTGCATTAGCAGAGGTTACGTCGATTTGAAATAATAACATCAACATTGTTTTCAGTAATTTAGCTGGAAATGCAGTTTGCTTATTGTCAGTGAATCATTTACAAGTATTTATATTACTAAAGCATTTTATTAAAGTCAGGAATAACAACTTCCAACTTATCATCCTTTTCATCTGGATCTTACATGCAGCTTTAAAAACTTTACGCGAGCGGAGAATTCAAATAGAAGTCAATTTTAGTACATTCAATCAAATTTGAATCAGCTACGCTCACATGAAATATTTATGAACTTTTACGCACACGTGCTTTTTCCTTTGTTAAGACGGTAACAGAAATCTACTTGTGCATTCCAGCAGCGTATTTTTAAAATGAATATGTCCAGCGTCTGAATGTGTACGAAGGCGGGCAAAATCTTTCTGTATGCGTGGAAATATTGCATAAGGGTCCTTTTACGCAACTTTCATTTTGAAATGTTTCTATTGGGTATTTCGACAAAAAAATTAAATCACTCACCAGAAAGGTGGGTTCTCTTGTAATATTGTCATAGTTACCTAAAGTTAAGTTGACATGTGTTTACTAATTTGAATATATTGAAATAGCAGTTGGACGAAATCCAACTAAAAGAAAATGCAGAAAAAACATCTGCTTGAAAAGAAAAAATTCTAGAAATTAATAATACACAAAAGAAAACCTAGAAAAGGTTAACAAAAATGAGGAAGAGGAGTAGTTATTACGTCCTTCGTGAGGATAACGCGACGTTAGCCAAGGCGATGTGTACAAGGTAAGAATAAAAGGCAAAGAACAATGGTGTGAAATATGGATGAAAATCTAGGAATTAAAAAAGGAAATAGCTTATTGGAAAGACTTAAGCCGAGGATTACATCCAATTAACCCGCCAGCCCAAAGAATGTCCAAAGAAAGGTTCTGGGTCACCAACTATCATGCCCGAACTCCTTCTGGGATAATAGTTCGTTGATTCTGTTGATCTCTGGATTGCCAAGGTTTTCGTTGTGGCCCTTCTGTCATATTACGTTGATGTTGTTCGTGTCAGAGACTCTGTGGCAGCCTAAGTTCGACGTTATTGGTCAATGTAGCGCTTGTTGTCAGTTGATTCATTTAAACTAGTCTAAGTATACTCCTACTCCAGTCTCTTCTTAGATCTCTCTGTCTGTCTCATCGCTGACGATCTGTTGATGTGGCTAGAATTTAAAGAATTTTTCGAAGATGATAGAAGTTGAATGTTATTCGTCATCATTTTCAGGGTCACCAATCCTTATCATGGTACATTAGGAGTATTATGTTCTTTTTGAAGAAAATGTTAAAAAATCGTACATAACTTAATGTTATAATTTTAATGTGTAAAGAAGTGCTTTTTTTTAATTAATTTCAATTATTGTTCAATCCATAAAGAAAACCAATTCACAGAAGTGGATTCGAATTCTTAATAACACCTCCTTTTCAAGGGCTAACTACGCCATCTTCTATAAAAAAGGACGCGCATGCATTTCATTAGCATACCTGGAAATAACATCGAATTCTATGGATTTACGGGGCATCAATAATTCAAAGATTTTCTTAAGTCTTATACTCCTGTATTATATATTAGGATATACGGCTTCCGCAAATTGGACCCCGTTATATAGTTTCACCGCTACAAACCGGAAGGATAAAACTCGGAAGGTATGAAAGAAAGGAAATAAAAATAAGTTTTCTCCTCTTTCCTTTTGTTTCGCTTCGTTATATGTGGGATCTGCATCACATATACGAAGCGGTGTGAAACTCGTTTTTGCGACGGATAAAAAGTAGGAAGATATTTAAATGCTGAGGAAACGGAGCGTGAAATAAATTCCTGGTTAAAACGAGATAAAGCTGGGAGGATTGCAACCTTGAACAGTGTAAATAATAACGGTTTATGTTGTAACTCCAATCTAGATTTTATACTGGATTGGCAATTAAATTTTCCCAGAACAGAATTCTAATAATTTGCACTTCTTCCACTCGTACATTATGTAGAAGTACGTGTCTGCACTATATATATGTATGTAAATGAACTTGGTTTCAGGATACATAAATCTTTAGTTGAAGCGAAATCGCTGTTATCTAATTTATTTTTTCTTTAGTAATCTCTGATCACGGAAAGGAATTTTAAGGACATCAAATGTTTTCAAGAGAAAAGCAAAGTTGTTAAACGTGAAAAATACAAGGTAATCCCAGGTTAGATTTTAGATACTTCTTTCGAAACGACGAGCCTGAAATTTCTTGACGCCATCTAGTGTTATACTCGTAAAAGAACTTTTAAAAAACGATAAAATTGATCCCCTTCAATGTTGTAGGCGTTTTCTAATGGAAGGTATGAATATCGTAGGGCTTCATTACGTGAATAAACAAAATCTTTACTCTGGGGCCATGCCCCACCCATGCCAAATTCACTAAAGACCACTTCATCTACCTAGGAATGGCACGCTACTTTTTACGTATTTTTTTGAAGAAAAAATGACCGCACAATTGCAATGTACATAAAGATATGCAAAAATGTTTTTTTGAGACCTTACATTCCATTAAGCAGATAAATGAAAATTGCTGTTATCAACAAAGTTAGCCAACACTTCAAGGCATATTGCAAGAATTACGAAAACACCGATGGCTTTGCTGTAGAAGCAAAAATAACTGTAACTGTTAATTCGCAGAAGAAATTATTGAAAGGCTTATCCATACATCATATTGTTTTTTGGGATGAAGCTACGTTTATGTTAAACGGTTCTGTAGGTAGGCCTCGAGATTCGTACACAACATCCATAAATGGTTAATGTATGGTGTGGTATTCATCTTTGGACCATTGTTTATACGTGGAACTTAATTTCAATAGAAATAAATGTTATTACTATTATTATTGTTATTATTATTATACCATTCATTAAAAAAAATAGTTCAATAAATTCTATAAAGTCATTAGATTAATTATCTATTTGTACTAATTTTCGTGAACGCAGCGAGTATTGGCATCAAACAAATCCGAAAAGGTAAACGGTATTTCTAGCTACATTGCAACATTTACCATCCATCTTAGAGCAGGCTGCTATTATTTCGCAAGTACCCAGGGAGTAAATGTGGTAGTAAACGCCTTGTATCTTATGTACTACTAATGTTTATAAGGCACTCACGGTTGGACGTCGACAATTTGCGTCGACGACTTAAGGTTAAGAGTTATTACGGGTATAGGTATGAGGAACTCGCATGAAATGTCAGTGCAGCCTTATCATCTACAAATTGCGCAATAGCGATGACGGCTTGACATTATTATAGGGCCCAAGCATGTTTATATGATAACATCTTAGCCGCTATACTTTGTTGTAGGCACACTGTTTGCTTTTCCACTTTCTTTAAATTTGTTAGAAAATTTATACCGACCTGTACAGCTTACACAATTGTCTGGTCTTGCTATATACGGACGGTATAGAAAAGTAACTGTCGTTTAAAATACACCGTAATAAAATTGGAACGCAAAGCAGATGCTTTCGTATTTCGCGTTTTAATTAGTAAAGATCTTGAAAAAGGACATCATTCTTCATTACTATTAAGCAGCAATTTTGTAGCCTTTCCTGGGCTCTCCCATGTATGATTCTTTGCGATTCATACTACCAACCCTTTCATGTTCTATGATGGTTGTCCTTCATTTGTTGTTTCTTTTGCAATTATCACATTTTCTTGTAGGCATAGCTGAATTTTATAATGATAAGTTCTAATTTTTGCGTATTTTTACAATGCTGTACTATGGCCTTAATTCGTTTGCTATACTGACGCAATTCTTAGTTTATTCTAATAACTGCTACTTTAAACATAATATTTGTAGTATAAAGTACAAAGAGCGTGAATATAAACTCACTGTATCCATTCTGAAGCGATATCTCTCATAACACTTCTGCGGTCGATCCCAGGAGCCCGGCATTTGCATTTAAACGGAGTTAAGCAATAGAATGGAAAGTGCGACATTTGTGACTACTAATGGAATATAAATACCGATGTTTAGTTTGCAAATTGGAGAGTTTCTTCGATAAAAACGAAGTAGCGATTCTCGAGCCAGGAGTACTTTAAATGCGGGATATTTTTTATTAATTAGGAGCAACCGCCGCAAAATCTCTTCCGTTTGGTCTGGTAGAATTTATGCGTTGTCTTTGTAAGAATTTCCAGTTGCGTGATTTAGAGTTAGTGCCTATGTGCACCTGTAATATACGTAAACTGGTAAACTTCAAGTTTTGCGTGTAATCGAAGCGTATATTTTGACTCAACTGATTGAATTAATTGGTACTGCCATCGCGTCAAAGTCCAATATCATAATTATTATTATTTGTCATGTATTGATTTTTTAAATCAAATTCAGTGTTGCAATGGATCCCAACTCGCCAAAGGATTGGGAAAAATGAAAAGGCTGATAAGATGCCTCTCATTGTTTCAACATTTATTGTAGTCTACTGACTAGCCACTTAAAATAAAAAATTATGTAAGTGGGAGAAGAAATTAAGGGCTTTGTATAGGTGAAATGTACGAAAACATTCAGTTCAGGTCCGCGAAGACATCTTTAATCATGTTGGTCATGTAGCCATAAAATGCCACTTACACAAACTACGAAGAACTGAAGATCAAGTCTACGGCTAACTTTAAAAATAAAAGTAAAGATATACATAATGTTGTAAGAGACAATCCATTTCCTAATTGATAATTTTGCACGTTTATTAAATTATTTTAAACTCGGTGCAACAACGCGTTCAATTATTTTCGCGCAACGCGGTGGCATTGATTTTCTCCTGGCCCAATAATCGGCAAGATAAAACCGCTAGTTATGGCAAAGGACCTTTCATTATTAATGTCGAACTGAAACAGGCTTCTATTTGCATAAATAGGTAATAAAACACACTAATGCGACCCGATATTCGACGGCGGCTCCCGCTCTCGTAGGGGGAACCTTGCACAACGATTCTCGCGGATGTATAAATATTTATCGCCACATCTGCAAGGTCGGCACCGTAAGTGAAACGAAATATTCGTTATTTGGATTTCTTAAAGCTTCTCCCTTCTCGGAGAAAGGGATTGAGCAACTCGAGCGTTTCAGTTGCGCCAATCGTTAACGCTGTCAAATGAATGTGTGTATAAATTTAATGGCCTATAACGTAAACGACGCGATGATCAGATTTATTATATAACACCGTATGATGTTTTCCTTTCCTGATGCTACACCTCGCTAAAGATGTTAATGTAATCGATGCGCTTTTTGTTAGCAAATTAATAATTAAAGAAACGATTTCAAAGTAGTTGTCAGCTCAATGTATTCAAGTTAAGAAACATAGTATTTACAATAGTCTGGGTGAAAAATGAACTATCGAAAACAATAAAATATTATTGTTTTCGATAGTTTTTTTAATAGTATTTTTAACAAAAAATACAGCAATGTTTTATCAAAGACTCTATTTTTAGGCCAAGTTGAGACAATGTTTAAAAATCATCGATTCATTCATTCGTTCGATTTGACTTGAGCGTTTGACGCAGTCAGAAGTGATTTTATATCTAATAAAAATAATAAATTGGCACTACAGGGTGCCATTAATAGCTGGATAGTATCTTACTTGGAATTTGGTGCTTGACACGGCGTTGGGTTCCCTCTGAGGAACTGTATTAGGACCTCTTATGTTCCTTACGTTAATGACCTTCCAAATTTTATAACCAACGGAAAAGTAATCATGTGTGCAAACGATACAAGTATTGTAATAACCAGTGACAACCCTCAAGAACTTTGAAAAAACGTTTCTGAAAAATTTACTATATTCTTGCGAGTAAAAAGTTTACCCATCAAGGATAGATCCTTTTATTTTATATTCACTAGAGCAGGTACCTCACAAAAATAAGATGCATATCACTATATTTACGTATCTCTTTCTTTACTGGCAAACACCGCCCTTACTAAATTCTTTCACTGTACTATGTATAGAGCGCCTGTAAACTTGTCTGTTGCTTTTAACAATATTCAATTACAAGCGGTCACAGCGGTTCGGTTTTCGGTGCGAATATTGATCAACATCTATCACGGAATAATCACGTCTGTGATAGGCTAAATAGTAATAGTAACTCCTGAATGGACTCATTAACCCAAATTTACTACGCTTTATATTCCATCATAAGCCAGAATATAATAGTCTGGGGTCAGTCCGTCGGACGTAGTTATCGTTTTCGTTCACAAAAACGGATTCTCAGATTAATTTTTAATTTGCAGTGGAATGACTCCTGTAGATAGAGATATTGATAGTAACGTCAATAATTTATAATAATAATAATAAATTTATAATAACAAATGCTTATTTCCTAAAAACGGGGATTACCATAATTACGCTACTAGGTAATGTGCACATTTGAGGCTGCTCACCTACGAGTGCAGGTTGTCAATTATTCAACCTCTTGCCTTAGGCAATCAAAGATTCTCCTCTACATTAAAGGTTTTCATGGGGAAATTAAAGAATCTCTTATTAATCGAGGCTTTGTATGCTTCCCAGGAGATTGAGAATTGTGCACAGAGAGATCAGAGAGATTTATAATATACACAGAAACTTACTTCAAATTTTGCTAGGTCTCTACTAAAAGGTCTCAACATTATAAATATAAAGGTTAAATACCAGGAAATTACGTTTAGTTACCTTAAAGCCGCTTAAAATGTTTTACGTCGACTATTTCGCTGATAAGAAAGCAAATGAAAGGACTTCATATTCTTGATTGCTGAAGTGGGGTGTAATTCTGTCCAATGTAGAAATAATCATTTCCGCTATGCGACGGCAAACCTGCTACGTTGAATTCAAATTCCGTTTCACAATTCGTTTCTGCTATTTCCGGAAAATTATATAAAACGAGTTACCCTTTATTTAAAATAATTCACTCGAAAATGTGTAATCACGGCTAAGCGTTCAGAACGGTTCGCGCCGCATTTTCTTGCTACCAGACCTACTTTATCTCAGCGTTCATTCGATAAAGGACTCAAGCTTTCTATTTGTGCTTCCGGTTAAATAGTAAAATTTGTAACTCTACTAGTTAATGTAGACAGAGATTGATACGTTTAAATAACATTTGATCTGTATTTTATACATTTTTTGTGAATTCTTCATGTGGTTGTTTCTAATCATTATCCATATGGATGCAATCCAGCAAAAATAAAAATAAATTGATTTTAGATGTACAAAAAAAAGAAGATATCAGCTACCCAAATATAATTTGGTGAGATGAGAATTCTATTTTTGAAAGGAGCTTAGATCATCGTTCACGCAGTCTGTTGATCCCATAATTCAATAACGTCTTAGCGCAAACCCTTTTCATCAACCTTGTTCGCCGAGTTTATCGAATTATGAAGTACATGTGAAAAAATTAATCAATATTATATTTTCTGGCATACGCGAGTCTTAGGGGAATGCAGACTTTAATCAGATATCAGTAATCCATTATATAGCACCGACAGGCAGCAACCCGAAATATACCCACCGGGATGCTCTATTGTACATCATATTGAATTTCCTATCGCAGAGTTCGGAGAAAGTATTCTGGAACTTAGGATATATAAGAATTAATTCATTTGGAGACTTCTTACATTTCGAAGTTAAAATGAATATTAATGTAAATTCTTGAATTGAATAGCCTAATGGTAGAATGCATTAACATTCTTAAAATTGTTCTGTCAACATTTTTGTTTATGTCAATTATCTCCTTAGTTTTTGCATATTTTAACGTAAAATCTATGTGATCCGTTGTTGCCAACATTGTTTCTGAAAATGATAAAAAAGGAGGAAGAAAAGACAAAAATTGTAGGAATATGTAATTCATAACAACGATAATTAAATGTTAACGAAGCTATTTAAAAGATATTTTACTGAAAACTACTCCTAAACGTGAATATACACATATTTAGGAACAATCACAATAGGTCCTTTTCAACAAAACGTTTCTACCGAAACTATTAGATTATTTAGTACACAGGAAAATCCAAAATCTAACACTCCAAAGTCGTTTCCGTAACGATACGCTGGGCTACGTTACCTGCATCACGAACAAACAGCTACCACTTCATAATAATACATAGGATACTATGTAATTAACAAAACATCCCTCGCGACAATAGAATTAAACAATGGCGAAGTAGAAGCTGCACGGGCACAAGGTCTGCATCAATCTAAATAGGACGAGCGCTCTTGTCTGCGATATTATTTAACGTCTATACATGGAAGTCGGTTTGAAATCATAAAGCGGCCGAAATCGAGGCGAAATAGAGGGAATATTAGTTTGTGGTGGTTTCGTTTGTAAAGCTAGAAGTATCGAGCGTACAAATTGCAAACGCTGGTAATTGAGTCGTGAAGAGAAGCCAACTGCTCATCATGCTAAAATTTAAGTTATGCACCTACGTCCGTAAATTTTCGGCAAACATACAATGGCCTGAAGATGATATCATTGTGATAAGAAATTAGATTAATGTGAATTTTAAAAAGCATATTACGAAAGTATTCGCATTTATCAAATGCAAGATCACTATGCCAATGTATCATAGACAACTGATGGATTTAACTCTTAAAGTGCTAAGCCTGCATTTTTTGAGAAAGCTTGGCAGCTTCATATTCACTTTCAATTCTTCAGGCATCTAGTTACTACCTTATACATAGCTTATCTCCAGCCAACAATAATCTCCGGGGAGCGGTAATATTACTTGTTTTCGTTTCATATTCGTTTCCAATGTAACATTCCTCTTCAAACAATACCATTTTGTCCTTACAACAATTTCGCAAATTAAATATCCATCGCTAATAAGTCGCCAGATCCCGCAATAAACATTTTACGATTGTCGATTCCTGCTTATATCAGTTCGTTAGACCGCAAGCTTGTACGGCATATTACAGACTGCAATATGGTATTTCTAAGGAAAACGAATTTTAGATGATTTTAATGCACAGGAATATAAAATGTTGTGCATCGTAATTGGTTGTGAGTTTTGACAAATGCTGTCGGTAATAAAGGAGTGAAGAGAAGTGCCGGCTATCTGCCTCTTTAGTTCAAATTGCCGTTGAGTGACGACGTATCCGCCAAGTGATTAACTTTCCTAGCAAATACAAATCTTGAGGTTAGTTTCTTTTCTATCAATTTTAATTTTTGTTTGTAATCTGTAATTTTGCCGCTGAAAGAATGTTTAAAGGACACTCGCAAATCTAAAATCGTGACAATTATTTCTTTTTTTACAATTTCTCAAATTCATTACATTCAAGCGAAAACCATATATTATAATGTTTAATAATCAAATCAAAGTCCATTTTTCACAGAATACCGCACAGGAAATATCTTGAAGATACCTGTTTATTTACAAGTTCGTGCACTTGTTTATTAGTACTTATGATAAAGAATAACATAAACTTTTCGAAACCGGAATAAATTTGTTTCCAATACAGCGGTATCTTCCGATGCCAGATACGTATAAAATTTTATAAGACAGCAAACTTTTCCCCGCTGAGCGCCTAACTTTCCCGAAGCAAAATTCCTTTGGTTCTTTCTATGCACGACTGCGTAAGAATACGCGTTGAGGAAACAAAAAGTCAAATGAAAATCAATTTTTCCCTTTGGTAATGCGTGGTCGTAAAAATATAAATCGGGATCGGTTGTCGCTCGAAGGGAAAAACTGAAATTGAAATCGGGTCACGCTATATTAACAGAGAGTTGCACAGCCTGATACCCAGATGTAAACCTCCGTATCTCAGCGTGCTATTAATAAGTTTTCAATCAGAATGCATTCTCCACGTTACGATTGCCAAGTTTACGCAATAATTGAATCTTGATTTTTTTATTTTCATCCTAGTATTTAAAGTGATGGCAATGGCTAAGTTTAAAATTGGAATTACATATTGTTAATAATTCCAGATTTTATCACTGTACATTTAATGATGTTAAATGGCAGGCTAGGTGCTTTTTAAATCAGGAATTTATAGATATTCTAAGTTAATGAATTTTAGCCAGTTGTACAAACAGCAGCACCCAAAGAAAAGATAAAATACATACATGGATAGCTGGATCCTTACTGGGTATTCAATTTAGCAAATATGTGCAGCACATTTGAGTGTGAAACATAATCAAATCATATTTAAATTGTTTAATCAGGGTGGAATATGAATGGAATATTAAATCGTTGTAATTTAATTTTGCCTGCATTTTGATGCATTTTTTTTTCTTTTTCAGGTAAGTTTCTACTAATTATTTCGATAGTAACAACACATTGAGATGTGGAATAGTTTACTCAAAATCAACAAGTAAGTGTACCTCCTATTTCTATTATACTTAAACCTACTTCCCTGTACATCCAAATACACATTTACGCTATTCCCATATGATTTGTTTATTAGTAACTATTTAGTTAAATTAGCATAAATAGTAGGAACCTTTACAGAATTGCTGGCTGATTTGAAGTCCAAATAATTAATTTCACTTTTTCAAGTATCTACAAACATTTTCACGCCCTATAGATTTCAAATCCAACTGAAATGAACTGTGGGTCAACGTTCCGTATAAACGAAGAGCAAAAATGCGGAAGGAACTCGCGAAATCTTAATGCTCAAATAAATTGAAATAAATGTATGCTAATTTTATGAAGCCGTTTCCTCTAAGCGTTATTTCAAGGAAATTGCGAATTCCGTTTCTTGCACAGCGTCTGCCCGCGGTACAAAGTCCCGAAGCTAAATTGAATTAAGAGCAAAATGCGAATATAGAATTTACTTTTAAATTGAATGTTTGGATACAGCTTATTAGCATATCTACTTAAGAAAACAAATTTTTTAGCACTAATGACAATATTTCAATTATGATTCCAACGAAATTTTTTTGGAAAGAGAATTATGCATCGATTACCATTTGGAAAATATCTTTTTTCTTATTAAAAGAACTGAGCTACGTATGTTAACTATTTAGGATATTCCAGTTGTCAACCAAAATTGATTTAGTACTTAGGGATCTAACAGAGAAAGGAATATTGTGGTGGGGACATTAGGTGGAAGGCTAGCCGCATATTGAACATAACGCATCACAGCCTAGCGCAGCCGGTATATGGGATTATATTATGCTAAAGCGCGTATTGAACACAGCAGATGGTCCTTGATTCTTAAGCGGGGCACACTCTGTTCGTTGCAATGAGTAGGCTGGAGCTACTAATAAAAACAGTTCGTAAATATATAGTTTATGTACGCGAATTAATTATGAAGACTGGGACGATTCTCGGTTTCATGAGACACTTCTCGTATTAATTGCGTCGAAGATAAATTGCATTTGTGCTAGTGAAGAGGCATATAAAGCATCAATAGTCTCGTTCGCAACTATTTTCATGCTTGCACCATGCTTTTGACTACCTAAATAGATGAGCCACTCCAGACAGAAGAGCGAGAGTTTCACAATGTACGACCGCAGAAATCAATCATTCGCTACCGGCAGAGGATTCCACTAAAATAATCATGCTTGCTTGAATTAATTCGAAGGGAACATTGCGCAAATGGTCCTGAAGTAAAAATTATTGACATATACGTTAGCTTTTTGTTTGTAATTCTGATGTTAAACGAATTTCATGGAAATTTCTGGACGTTTCTGGTTTAAAAGCTCTAATAGATAGGATACTTCATATTCTATCCTAAGCGATTTTTCCATTTTATCAATTTGAGCAATTTCAACGTAATCGTGGATGCGAGTAGAGTGTTAACGTTTGAAGCTATAATAATTCTTTAATAACGAGGATTTTTTGCCGTTCATCTATATAGCATTCGATACTACAGATGATGTAGGCATTGAAATAGCTTTCTAATTTGGATCAAAATCGTTTCCTAAATCATCGAGGGATTGAAAGGTAATTGCATATTGCGACTTTTCCACGTTTACCTTGTTCGCGTACTGGGTCAGCTCCTGAACGCTTAACATCTACCGTAGAGTGCATTTAAATGAAGTTAATTTTTTGATGTTTTATTGAAATTAGAACTAAAATCTCAGCGTTTATAAAGGGCTGTCGGATTTTACTGATTTTTATTACACAGTTATATATTGTAGTTACACATTTATAGAAGAAACAAAAACTATTTGCTATAAGTACGATTCTCAAAACATGCCCATTTCAATCTTTCCAAATGCAATAATCTCCCTACAAGCTAAATTAAGGACGTAAAGGTTATTTCTGAATAACATTTAATTACAACTTCCGATGAAACGTTTTCCCATAAATTCCAAACATAATTAAAATTTAATTGTGATGACTTTTACCGCTCTTATTTAATTTATGTGTTTTGTTTCCCTCGATATAAGTTTTCTTTTGGGACTCATAATTGTGTTTTGAGTATGTTTAAAGTTGCATGTAAACGTTTTAGACCCGCATTCGGGTTGTCAGAAATCTGGAGCCCCGAGATTAAATTTGCGGTCAGAGTCGAGGTACTGAAATTTACGGAATAATCAATCCTTGAAACCTAACATTACAGCGAGAAACCCTTCGGCTACGACAATTTTATACGAAGCTATCTGTCAAGTTTACTGCTTCTATTTACACTGTCGAAACGAAATTAAGGACCGCGTTTATTGACCGCCTTGTAGTATATCAATAATTCCCCGATGTTGTACTGGAAGCAATGCGTATTATCGAGAAATCCAGCAAATAAGTTCTTTATTGTTATGCTTTTAATACTTACGTATTTTCCGAAGTAAATAATCAACTACTACTGCTGGTTATTTTGAGTTTTACATTATTATTTTCTACGATTTTGTTTACTCTTTATTAGCAAATAAATGTATTTAGTGCTAAAGTGATTGCCTATATTTATAATTTTCCATTGCGTTTGTTTACATTTTGGCAAGTACCAGTTCTACAAGAAAAATCAGAATAATCAAAGTAAAAGCATTTTTTCTTAATTTATCAAAAGAGAGAAAGAGAAAAGTTTGACAAATTAGTTGTGATCATTTTAATTATTGAAACCTACATGGTCCTGTGATAAAAAGGTCTGCTCCTTATTGCGACAGAGATCGTGTTTGGCGTTCATGTTCTGCCAGGATCCATGGCAGGATACAGCACTATCTAGAGTTACTATTTATATATTAGCGAATATAATAAATTGACTGCGCTTTGCCCTTTTCGACGAAAAGATGACAGTAACAAATCCAAAGAACACTTCGCACACCAAAGTCTTCTTCTTTTTGCGTTATTCTTTTTTTCCTGCACTTTTCTTGTTTTTCTGTCCGGTTACATCCGCATCAGGTGTCCGTAATTTCTTTGTTATTTTGTTCATTACCGATTCTTGATCAATCCTTTCTTTAATTGATTCGTAATTGTATGAAATAAACACTCAGCTAAATGTTGAGCAATTTAATCTTTAAATAATCAATGGAGATTATATGAGATTAAATTAATAAATGAGAAAATTGGAATGGAGGTGTACATTTTGCAATGTAACAAATCACGCACGCGAAGTAAATAATTGCGTTTTTGTATTGTCGATAAGTACCAACTGAAAACCATTAATTTTTAGAGCAATAGATTTATGTGCTAAAAATAAAATTCAAGCTTAACAATTCAATGTTGTTGAAAGGTAAGCTCAAGAGGGTATATTGTAATCCAACGTACACGACTCATATTTTGCTATACGTATTATTTTTTTGCAGATATAAATGCTATAAATTCCTTCCTTTTCTAATTAGGTAATTGGTTCCTGTTCAATCTCAGTCTTACGCTCTTTTTTTATTTTCATCTCGTTTCTTTTCTAAGATAGATCGCCTTATAAGCGCAACAAATTCACCTATAGTGGAGACAGCTTTAAGCAACGGAAAATTAGATTGCGGTCTGATCGATCAAATGGATATGTGCTCCAGTTCACTGGACTAGATTCTACTTTACTCAGTGCAGAACAGGGATATGTTGCCCTTCTTTAGATAAATAGATTGGATAGTTATGACCAACAGCTTCGGATTTTGTTGCGTATACATACTAAGTTTCTGCTATCGACATAATATTAAAGATTAAAAATTGTACAAAAAGCTAGGTTAGATTATACGATAAATGTTAAAAATTATCTTCAATTGAACACTTATTACGCCAATAAAAATCACTATTAGTGCTATTAATGTTTGTCACTTTCTTGAACTTTAGTTCTGTACATAGGGTGTTCAGTTTGAACTTCGTAACAGGCAACTTTTTCGTTTCGAAAGATGCAAGAATGGTTAAATTACAAAACAATTGAGTTTTCTTGTAGTAGATTTCTGGTTCTTTAAATGGAACGTCCTGTACGTATTTATCATTTTCGGAGTCTATGAGTCGTTCTTCATCCGAATGCATCATTTTAGAAAAAATATTCCTTTTTACAAGAGCTGATTAAAGGTTTAGCGAACCATGATAACAATGTTTTTGTTTAACAATTATTATTATTATCCTGTGCATTTGTTAAGATTTTGAATAATATCTTTAGATTAGAATTTTAGTACCTATCCGTTGTAAATTGTTGCGTTGTTATAATTATTTGCTTCTTAATACAGGAAAGCAAATAAAAGTATTTGGTTACTAAAACGCTGCATTCAGATGCAGAGTTACTCGTAGATTCTGAACATGTAAAACCATACAAAATGTTTGCTTGTATTAACTTGTTCTTCCTAATCATTTTCTCCTTTTAAGATAGGTAAAAATATCTCGGAATTCAAAAACTCTCTATTTTATTTAAAAAAATTTTATTTAAAAAAGAATTTGGCGCACAACAAACAACTAAGAGTCCAATGACTTGTACAGCAGCAATACTTTTGTACTTTTTTTACAAAGGATCTAATGGAATATTAATTTAAAATTACCAATTTCCAAGCTGCATGTATCAGTCTTGGGGTTGTATGTTTTATGAATAAAAAGTACCTTTTGAAACCAAAATTCTCGTTGTACTTTTTATCGTTATTAAGACGAGCTTATTCTGTTATTGCGGCAGGGTGGTAAAAGCACACAACATTTTGGAAGGAGAAGCTTTTGCGATGTAGGCTAAACGGTTTCGAAAGAAAATATTACTGTTACATCAATAGTTTTTGAAAAAAATCAGAAATAAATCGCGCACTGCACCAAAGCCTCTTTAGCAATATTTTACAGATAGCATCCTTTGCTAACATTCCTCTTGTTTTCTTATTCTCCGTAATCACTCTCCTTGAATAACCACATCTATTTTTAAATTCATTACAACAATTACAAACTTGTGAACGAGGTAGACAATTGCAATGTTCTCAAAATGTTGAAGTAATGAAGTCATAAGGTAACCACTAAACCATAATAACAACACTCAAGTGTAGGCTTCCACGACCGTTGTCCACTGTAGAGTGATTTTCTGAGTGTTGCCGTGTGGTTAAGTTTACTCATGACATGTTGCTGATCATATTGTGAGCTTTTTCGGAGCGTTTCAAAACGCTGCAGCGTCAAGCGTAAAACCAATGACATGGCAACATTCAGAAGATTATTATGTATTTAAATGATTTATTAGTTGAGTTTAGTTTCCTTTATGAAAACCTATGTATTACGTCCTAACCTTATCGCAGAAGTTTAACTTTCAAGTATTTCTTTAAGACGGAAGAACTACATAAATTACAATAACTACAGATTACGGCAAATAAATCGGTTTAATTAATAAACTACGCATACGATTGATTTAATTCTATTTTAATAATCTGGTACGAAATGTACTATCTGCACTTAAGTTAATGAAGCATCAACCATAAATCAGTCAAGGCTGCATTATGTGATCGAAGGACACTTATCCTTTTATGCGTCTATTTCTGAAATTGGAGAACAGGTAACCGCAACTGATTCCGTGTTTAAATCAAATGCTTTCTACCATTTGTACGTATGATGCTCATATTTTGTTTTCTGTAAATCTAATAAATAAAAAAGAAACCACATAAAAGAAAGCGTTGCTGCATAATTTATTTTTAAATAAGAATAAGAGAAGGAATAAAGGTTGAGGAGGAAGTAAAATTAGAATCTAGTTTACTTCCTAATGCAGAGCAATTAATTTTGCACGACCAAGGGACATCATCCCTTACATAAATTCTACGACGAATTGAGGCTATTCTATTTTTCTTCCCGGAGAAAGGCG
This sequence comes from Marronus borbonicus, assembly GCA_902655005.2. Taxonomy (NCBI): domain Eukaryota; kingdom Metazoa; phylum Arthropoda; class Insecta; order Coleoptera; family Scarabaeidae; genus Marronus; species Marronus borbonicus. The sequence goes on along the minus strand of LR737381.1, from coordinate 29,476,297 downwards.
CACCGAAACATCAACTTTAACTTCATTTTATCGCAGCCCGGGAACCATTGGCCACGTAAGTGTTTTTCCGAGTTCTGGAGCAAGAATTAGTCGCTGAGGAGCATGTCTGGATTGTAGAGTGAATGATTTATTTTGCTATCTACGGACTTTCCCCTTTAATTATTGTTGGGGGAAAGTTATTTAAAACAAGAAAGGGCTAATCGTATCAACCTAGGCGGGTGATTAATTGATGACATCTGTATTAGTAGCCTTATTTTAAATAATCTACTACGACATTTAACACTTTCTATAATGCGTATTATAATTTATTCTGTACGAAACATAATAATATACATCAAACCTATTTAATGCACAGTGATTTGGCAACAGCATTAGAAATAATGTCATAATTATCAATTATTATATATAAAGTTAATTTGAGGTCTCGTAAAGCTCCAATATTACTCATTTTACTGACCTTATAAACCAAGCTTTTAGAACTCGGGAAGATCAAATTTCCTGTGTACGCTTTCGTGTATATTTTTCGTTATTACCGTTCTGTAAGTGCACCTTATCTGGGACAAAAGCTATTCGTTTCTTGTACAATGTTTACTCCTTAGATTTCTGTTGAGGACGGGCCGGAAGTATACATTTAACGGTCTGGCTTCTAGTGATCGTTAAGTCTTGAGGAGAGAAACAATTTGTACCGTTTTAGCGGCAGAGGATTCTTTTGAAATGTGTCACCAAAAATAAATAGTAGGATTTGCAGTTTTCCTAGAAGTTTACCCATCTGTATGGCCTCTACTTTATTGCCCTATTTTATTTACTTCAGATGTTCCTTATATGAGAGTTATCATCATCGCAGCGGTTCTGAATTATAGCATTTTGTTTATTACTGATATTACACAGAATACACACCATAAACAATAGGAACCCTCCGGGTATTATTGGGTTTAAAGGTATACAATAAAACCATGCGAACAAGCAACAAATGCAAATGCTTATATTATATTTAGCGCCCTTATTTACCGGTTTTCTCTTTGTTTTTTATTCTACGTTTTATGTTATTCCTGAGCCCACGGTACCACTTAGGGGATTCAGTTTTATAAGGTAGGAATAAAGATAAAGTAAACGCGTAATACAACCCTCCTGCTGGCATATTCTGCTGTCGCCTCATGTATTAAATTATTATTTCCATATTTTCACATATCGGGTTAGTCGCGGAAATCCCTTTGTAAACCATATTATGTAGAGGCATAACGAATAACGCATAGGCACAAAGCAAGTATTATGCGGTGCATGGGGGTTATCGGCGTTTTACAGGGCGGACGGTGGCGCCTCAAATCTTGAGGGCTGTCTGCAGATAAACTTTGCTTCGTATCGTCACGTCATATGCTTTATGTCGCTTTTGAATGTTTGAAATATTCCGTTCTTTCTTTGTGCTGAGAAAAGGGGGTGTGTCCGATAAATGTATGTGTGTGGAAGTTTTAAGAAACCGGGAAGGTTAATGACGTGGGAATTTGAGTAAAAGTAATGAAGTCGGTGATGCGAACTTAATTTGGTATTAATGAAAATATGTGTTTTTCTATAATAGTAGATTAAAGTGCGTAGTCATCGCAAATCTAACTTCCGAGAAGTTCAAGACGCTCATAAACATTTTACGTATGATGCTTCTAACGCTAATAAAGTTGGAAAACGAATGGAGATGAATTATTCAAGAGTATGACGTTTTCTACGAATGCAACTTCACCTACATCGCTCTCAAATGAAAATGGGTTGTAAATTTAAAGGACAAGATGGGGAGATTGCGTCACTTTAGATTTGCAAGCAGAAACACAGAATAACGCTGAATGGCTAAACAAAATCTTTTCAACGAGTAAGCCGAATTTTGAATTAAGTGGGGGTGTTACCCTTACAAGATATAGACAGAGAATACTACAAATACGAATAGTTAGCGTAAAATTTTCTACATACGTACATAATCCAGTCCTCTTGGTACTCTTTTGGGAGTCGGAGTTTCCTCAATCTGACTTTTGTAGAATCTCAAAGTTTAGCAACGTTGAAGCAATTTCAAACTGTGAATTTTCTTTTGATACATACTATTGCACTCCCCAAACATTCCCAATTTCTAAAGAACGGTGGACTACAAAAGGGTTCCATCGGCCGGGAAAGCGATAGCGACTGTTTCTTCGGATAGTCCCGAAGTTTAATCAACTATTTTGATAAAGGAAAAACAATAACGGGGGCACCATTACTTGAGAAGCTGAAGGCAGAAATTGAAGAAAACCGGCTGCAATTGAGTAAAGAGAATGTTTTGCTCTACCAAGATCAAGAATTCAGCTTCGTTAGAGTACAACCTCCAAGGACAGAGATTTTCATCTAATGAAAAGTCTATCATGTTTGAACGCCTGTTTTGCAGAACAAGATACAACCACTAATTATTGTAAAGAACTCTCAGTTTTCTTTTTATTAAAGCAGATCTTCAAAAATACATATGTTATCAGACTAATCTTTTCTATTTTGGACCAATTCATTGAATAAAATTAGTGTTTTTGGATTACTTACTAAAAAGCGGCGAATAGTTCAATAAACTAAAGGCCCAAATAGCAGTGTCGATTACAATACGCCATATTTTATTACAATTTGAAGATAATTTCTTCTCTGTAGGCGCAACCATTTGTCCTGATGAAAACAGGTTTCAGATATCCGACCGGTTAAAGTTAATAACTTAAGGCACCCGGCTTTACGCTACAAATAACGTATGCGGTTTATCAATCATGCAATTAGTTTAACATTTAAATCAGGTAACGTATATATCGCGTTGAAAATACGTTTATATCTCGTAATGACATATTGTTAAAAATCAAACATAGGTCACAATTAGATTATTTCTACTTCGTTCGATATCGTACCGGGGATAGTTACAGATGTGACCGGTAAACTTTTGGGACCATCTGCTTGTTTGACGCGGCGAATTCTATTAACTTACTTAGTTTTTAGCACTTGTTCCGCTAAAAATAAAGCTTTTAGAAAAGTTTACAAACGTTACAGTGTGTACGTTTCCAGTACACGAAATTGCTTTTAATATGATTATTGTTGAACTACTTAGTAATAGAAGTGTCTCTTTAAATTTTCCTTCCATTCACTGCGTTATTTTAAATTTACGCTGACAGTAAATCGCACAACGAAATTTAAAAAATAACACTCGCTTTTCTTCGTTTCGGAGGTCTTGAAGCATTTTCAGGTTCGAGTTGTAAAATACCGATTTTCTTCCAAATAACTCCTACTAAGACCGTAATAATATTAAAGTTAATTGAGTGAAAAACTTCCTCAATACAAGGTGATATCTTTAAGCTCTCTTTAAGCAATGTTTTAATCGAGTTTCCTCTTGTAATGGCACCAAGTTAATGTAAGATTTATTGACTTTGACTTTTCTAATCACGGAATTTTTATAATTTAAGCATATTAAATCTGATTTGCTTTGATTCTCTAAATTAAGATAGGCCATTTAAAATTGTAATTTTAATTGTAAGTAACTAACCGATATACTATTCTATTAAATTACAAGAATGATCGCTGTATGGGCAAATTTCTGTACGTTTCCAAAGGTTAGGAAAAACAGCGGATTTCATGATTCATGATTATTTATAAGCACAAGAAATTGCGACAAAATATTGACTTTGATCTGCAATAGGGTGGTTACTAATTACCAAAGCGTACTGCTTAGATTTTAAGGCATAGCATATTGTAAAATCCTACGCAGTACGAGGTTATGAAAAAAATCAATTCTCAATAGCAAGAACTTGGCGCCCATTCTCTGCAATTAACACCAAGGGAGCCTGGAAATAAAACAGGAATCGAATACCTTTGTGTTGTTCGTTATAGCGCCATTCACGCTGCACGCACAGAAACGGATTGTAAGCGCGCGTTGCATTGTTATGCGATGGATTGAGATATTTCACTCAAGCATTGTGTACCGTGAATTTCTTATAAAATAGTTTATTTAATACCGTTCATGTTTCGCTATCGTAGATACCTTAAAGAGTCCCGGCGATTGTGTAAAAGTCGCTCATTACGTGATTTCGTACGGATCACCGGTTCGGCATGCTTCAGTTTCCCGCGGCGAATCGGAGAAATGCCATTGGAAAAGAAAACTGGTATTGTACGAGTCGCATGGTTACTCCGTTGGTTATAAAGCTTTGAGGTTGTTGTGGTTGCCGTTGTACAATAGTGAAATATATATATATATATATATTAGTCTAATGAAATCCTTAATTAGCGGAAACAAAAGTACGCACATAAATATCTTAGTTAACATTAATTATATCTGTCTAAGTATCTTGTCTTAAAACTTAAATTAAAAGATTATATTCGAAAACTAAGAGGTGGTCAGAAAGAAAATGAATTACAAAATCTAGGCATAAAGATAAGAATACTTTCACAGACACGAGATGCAAAGACCACCACGCAAGCGTTAAAAACAATATTTAATCGGGTAATCCACAGACGCGCATCGATGCTTCGAGCTTCTTAGTCTTTCGTCAGTGCACGACACTGTAGGATTAAGCTTACCAAACACTGTATTTTCTCGAATATAAGAGAAGGAGAGATTCTAGCAAGAGAAGGGATAGATCCCATCAAACAAATGTTCTCTCAATAATAAAAAATCATGTGCTTGAAATTATAAGTGCGTTCATTTGACGACAAGTAAGCTCTGAAATAAGCTACAAGTTCGTTTTAGCGATATATAAAAGCTGTCCCGTCATTTAGAAAGCTGTAAGTTCCATGATGCTGCGTGAACCTACAGCTTCGAAGATCGCATAAAAATTGTCCAAACTTATTACGAAAATGCGCCTACTATTACGTTCGTGTTATTTTTGTTCGAAATCTAGTCTAATTGCAAAATTTGAGCGGACTGGTTATATCACAAGAGACCATTACGAGAACGTAATATTCGTTCGGCTGAAAATATCGTTAGGGTAAATGAACATGTAAGTTCAAAGTTCTCAATTGGGCATCGGTCACAGCAATTGAGCATTCCAAAGGCGTCCCTGCAACGAATTATGAGAAAAGATCTTCGTCTACATCCATACAAGACTCAATTGATCCAAGATCTGAAGCCTACGGACCATCAAAATTTTTATGGTCTCTTCTTTTTTCAAATTTAGGTTTTCGAATTGAAACCGCGTCCTAATGGAGTCTAAGTCTAGCGATGTTTCGCTCTCAGCTGTATGGAACTGCTTCTGGGCTGCTGCATGTTGCATCGCTGCCACGAAAACAATGATTGTGATCGTTCAGGGAAGGGCTGTTATAGGGGAAAGCAGAGTTGTGATTGAAGGATTCGTGTACCACAATTATATTTTCTGCTTACGACTCTTTATAATTTATAATCAATCTTTTATGAAACGCTAAGCGTTCTGGTAAGTATTCTCTGATATACCACGTTATTTTATTCTAATTTTGTAAATCGTAGCTTTATTTTATGCGGAAATTAAACAAAGATTTACATGAGCCTGAATTATTATGCAAACACATAAGTTACATTCAAATTAATATGACATTGAACCACATAGATTGTTTACTCAAATTTCAAATTATCGGCAATGTGCGGGTATAATGGATTATATTCCCAGACTGGCAGGGCAATTTAAATTTAATTTATGACGTTTGTAGGTTAGATGCCAGAGAACATTAATTACACGTAAATGTACAGTGGGGTAAATAATTTGGGTTTGAGGTTTCCTGGTTATGAACTTATCCAAAATCCGTTTTTTTTTTATGTGGTTTTAGTTATACCAAATCCCCGTTTATTTCCTGAAACACATTAATGTAGGAGAATGGCATGAGAAGTGTTTGGAGGCAGATGGCATTTTGTACTATTCTTCAGTCGAATCGGTCAAAATTTCAAAAAGATTCATCGAGTAGTTGTTTTGGAAGCTGTTGAAAGTGAGCAAGTTTATGTATTTGTGGAATCACGGAAAGAGAAGAATACAGGTCAGTGATTCAATTTCACTACTTGGATGAAGATACGTGTGCGGAAATTAGTAGGATGCTGGATGCAGTTTATAGAGACCATGCACCTTCTATGACTACAAACACTGGTTTAATGAATTTAAACGTGGCCGAACATCGATCTTTGATGAGGAGCGATCGGGTCGTCCTAAAGAGTTGATTAGGAACGATATTGTTAATAAAGCTCATCATATAGCGTTAGCGCAAATGCAGATGATTGCCCAAAAATGGAATCAAGTGATAACTTCAAAGCAATGTTTGGACATGTTTAAGCTCGACTGTAGATACATCAGTACATGTCAGAAATCAAAAGTCAATCGATAAAATGGCACCAAAGAAGGCGAAGACGATTCCAACAGCCGGAAAAGTTATGATAACGACTTTTTGGGAATCGCAAGGCATAATCTTAATTGGATATTTGGAGACGGGAGACACAATCACAGCACTTTGATGATTTATTGGACCTACTGGATGCTAAACTTTCTCCACATTTAATATTGCCTTCTTCTTATTACCTTTTAGAGACCAATCTTTATTTAATTCTTCAGAAAATTTAGTTCCAACCGCGCTATAAAATAGGGAAATCTTTAGCAGTTATTAATAAATAGTTGTCATCCATATAGTTCGCATGCAAGCGACGAGTACTTAACAGTATTTCAATGTGATGCTTCAATTAAACGTTTTATGCTTCAAAGTTTAAAATAATTTTGAAGGACCGCGTTCCTCGAGCTTTTGTTTATTTCCCGGTATTTACATAAAATCAAAATCCTCTCGGAAAAAAAGCGATAAGAAGTAATTACTTTTAAGCGCCTATTAAGATTATTAAAGCGTGACATAATCGGCACTTCATCAAGAAAAAAGGAATTATTAGTTGATTTTTTACCAGCTAACGGCACAAACGGCTTTTCATTATTGCGTGACCTGAATATTGATATCGTCCTATTTTATACTCTGGCGGACCTAAACATTGGATAAAAGTATAATGCGGTGAATATATAATAAAGCAAAAATTTCATAAAAACGAGTACCCCAGAAAACCGGATCGATAAAATTCATTAAGAAACCTTTCGCATTTGTGCCAACGCAGTGAGCTGACACTGGATCCGAAAAGCCGCGTGCATCAGGCACTTGGTAGTATAAGGAAAGACTAGAATTTCTAGAAAAATGAACTTCGTTCTGATGCTAACGCGTCCCGTGCCATACCGCTGAAAGGAATACGAAGATAAGTTATCGTTGAGCATCGGAATTTTCGCGATGTAGTCAGCCACTGGCGTACGTGGAATACAACGTAAATGAGCTGCATTCGTGGATGAGTGTACTTTTTGTTCTTCGGAGAAGAGGTGTTGATCCTCTCACTCCGGTAGTTTTCACATATAGATGTAGCTGTTGTGATAATTCGTGCATATAAACATAAAAGCATACATTGCAACTTAGGTATTTTACAGAAATGCTAAATTCTGTCGGATTAATCTACAGGAGCATATCGAAGAATGGCATGCCAACACGTTAAGCCATAGAAACACCGCAAATACAATATTGCGCGATGTAATAATAGTCGACATGGAAACCCTAAGTTAATGAGGACAGATTAGCTTCGTTTAACACCGAAACTAATTACCGGCCAGTCGGAAGTGACCCAAACGCTATAGTGCACTGCTAGCAACGCGGCATTTTTTTTTTACCTAAATATCAGAAAATCTTCAAAAAGAAGGATTTGTCTAGTTAGTTTCTAAAAGGCGTATCTACAAAGTTATTTATTTCGAATGAATACATTTATTAAAGCTGCGGATTATACTTTTTTCTTCTTTCGCAGTTGACTGTTTCCACTTGGTGTATACATACACTACCGGCCATAAGTGTTTACCCACCTTTATAATTGTTGATTTTTCAAATATACTGTATGTTATCCCTATAAAAGTATTTGTATTATTAAACTGTAAGTACGAGATAGATTATAGTTGCTATGTAATGTTCTGTGTTACGTAATGAGCCAACTGGCATTATGATATTAGAAATGACCCTTTTTTGCGGTTTAGGTCCATTCAGGTAGACTGACTAGATAAAGGGCAGTTTCTGGGAAATGTTTGTTGCGGCTGTCATAAAATATGATAGCAGACGACACAGGCACTTGAAGAGTTTGTGCAAAGTGTTTTAAAACAGCCAGTAAAATTAAAGTAATGTCGGCAAGAAAAGAATTATCAACAAAAACGCACGTTCAAATAGTGACATATCACAACATCGGTAAAAGTAACCGAGAAATTACTACATTATTGAAATTAAACCGTAGAACCGTGGATTATAATGTGAAAAAGTATGAAGCAAGTGGCAGTGTATCGAATAAACGGCGACCCGGACGGCCAAAAATAACAACACCAGCAAAATATCGTGCTATGGTAATGACAAGCAAGCGAAATAGAGGAAAAACGGCGCCAGAAATTGCTGCCGAAGTGAATATTTCGCGTCCAAAACCAGTTAGTGCCACCACAGTGAAAAGGCGTTTGCGCGAAGCTGGTTTGTATGGAAGGATTGCTATGCGGAAACCGTTATTACGCAAAGCAAACAAAGCTAAACGGTTAACATGGGCAAGAGAACACAAAGATTGGACGTTGGAAGATTGGAAGAAAGTACTCTGGACCGACGAATCTAAGTTTCCCACTTATGGTTCAAACAGAAGGACATTTGTTCGTAGATCGAAAGGGGAAAGCACTTGAATCCTGTGTTATACCAACAATAAAACATGGAGGAGGATCAGTTATGATTTGGGGTTGTTTTGGCGGTGCCTCTGTGGGAGATTTGGTCAAAATAGATGGTATCATGAGAAAAGAAGGCTATAGGGGGATTTTGGAGAGGAATGCTATCCCATCTAGAACACGATTAATTGGTGAGAACTTCGTGTTCCAGCACGATAATGATCGGAAACACACTGCCAAGATATGCTGTGAGAATTTAGAACAGCTGGAGCACAGAAACCAAATTATTGTTATGAAATGGCCACCTTAAACTTCAGATTTCAATCAGATCGAGCTTTTGTGGGAGGAACTCGATCGCCAGTTTCGAAAATCTGCTCCACATCGGCAACAGTACTTTGGACGCAACTACAGGATACGTGGAGGAAAATTGAGCCACTAACACTAGCGAAGCTGTTAGAAAGAATGCCGAAACTGTGTGCGGCAGTAATAAAAGCGAAAGGTGGACATATTGACGAATCCCAAATTTAAGTAAATTTGTAAATACCATTGTTATAAAATTGACAAGCATATTGTTTTTATAACTGTTAAAGTATAAGCACAAAATAAAGGTTTATTTTATAATTAGTATTTCACTTGTTTTTGTAGTATTTTAAGGGTGGGTAAACACTTATGGCCGGTAGTGTACATACGTAACAGAATGTAATACAGAAAACGCCGTATTTCTCATACTTGTTCGAAGGGAAACAATACGCAACAGACAAGTTAACATGACGAAAGATTTTATGATTAGAAAAAAGTAAGATGGTATTATTTGGATCTACTTTAAGGGCATAAAGGAATATATTGAAGAGAACAGGTTCAAAACATAAAAAGATTTCCACAATGTTACGGGCATGTTTCGCTTGGTTTGTATCTGAGTGTTGTGCAGAGTATGATAAACAACCCGAAACATGCATGCAATCTAGTTACGAGAGGTGAAGGTGTAGATATAGATATTAAATGTTAAATGTTGTGTCTTATGGTATATAAATTGCTCTGGTACTGCTTGAAATTAAGCTCCAATGTAATATTACATATTTTTGTTGTTTTAAGAATAATTATAAATACATTTGCAATCAATGGCCTTTACATCGTTTTAAGAACGATAATTCCAAGTAACATCCCTTTTCCAAATATCGATTTCGTCGCAAGAAATTAATTTTACGGAAGAACTTACAGAGAACCCTAAGTAAAATTGAAACTGTCAGAAATGGATAGCTAGTATGATAATTGATTTCGGATTTCCAATCGCACTAGGGCAAGCTTTTTACAACCTTCGCTTATCGAATATTTGAACGCAGCATTGCAGCTATATTAATCTAGATTAAATCTAAAATTGGATGATATGCAGGAAAGAATCGCAACAGAATTATTATTGGTAAACCCATGAAATCTCGATTAGTGACGATAAATACTATTGTATTGTGGTAAGTTATCTTGGTATATCTGGTTACGTAAACACTAGGAAAAGGTGATAAGTTAATAATTACTTTTTTTTTGTGAACGTCGTGACATTCCGGTGTATATTAAAGTTTCACCAGAAAAAGTTTGGAAAGTAAGCATTCGTGTCGTGAATTCATAGATAAGAAAGGAAGCTTTATAGGACACGGGATCATCGAATAAGTATTAAAAACACATATACCATCCGTATCTGGCGTCGAATCCATTCGGGGAGCCATAATACTTAAAAAAATATTTAAAACGCATTAGAATACCGTTATGTTTGGAACCACTTCAAGACTAAAACTTCGTTAATTACGGTTCTTTACAGCGAACGCATGCGCTCTAACATTCGGTAAATGAAATCAACCCTGCGGACGCAGTCTGTTTCTGCCGTAAGTAACCGTTTCCCGAAGAGTCTCCTCAGTTAGAAACGCAATAGGCAGTCGACAGTCGACCGTGCTCTGTGGGGGTTGTAACGCTTTGACCTGCTCGCAGCGTTACGATGCACTTCTAGTGTGCCACTCTCGCGCACATGTCATTATATAAGAGAACTTGCCGTTCACCGGTTTTCTTCGAAGGACAATAAAATTTTACGGTGCATCATGTTAATGACTATATCCGCTTAAAACGACCGTGATTATTCGTATTTTTGTTGTTCTTATTGTATTTAAATGTGAATGAACGTAGGGGTTCCGAGTACTCGAAAATGACCACCGGCTAACATTAAGTTAGGTAATGTAATTGTCTCAGTAAAAATTGAATACACCAATTAGTGTTGCGTTTCGAATATTGTTCCATTAAAGCTTGATTATGTTTGTTCCAAAAATACTTCAGATTTGTTGAAATTTGATTACTTTACACCGTGTGAAGAGTTTGAGTACACATTTCATGTTGAAATAATTTATAAATAAAAGCTAATTATTGCAATTTCAGTAACTAGCTTTATTACATCCTGTTGAACGTTTTATTTAATTAATGTAGGTACTACACAGTATTAATAGTCCTATGATATCGTAATTAATAAAATTATCATAGTGCACTTGAAAATATGTAAAAACAATGCTTTCTAACATGAAAAGTAATATTTTTTTAACGACTACGAACCATGTAAACCTTCCTTTTGTGTCATTTTTATCATCGTCTGAAAAGTTAGGACAACTGTGAACTTAATGAGATAACTTAATTTAAAGTGAATTTGAAAAAGGTCTGGATGGTTTCCACAACGCAAATATTAGTTTATCTATTTCAATCTCTTCCAGAACCTATCTAGTTAACATTATAATAAAATTTGCGAGTTCTTGAGATACTTTTGGTTTCTCATTTGTTAAAAAAAAAAAAAATTCTGAGAAATAGAGCTAAACGAATATAAAACAAATTTGGAGATATGCGTCGAACATTTAACTAATTATAATCTACATATTTCCAAAAACACTTTAACTTTCAAGAATCTTTTGATATGGCAAGATTCATCTCCAAAATTCTATCTGCATGGTGATAAAATGAATCTAATGGGAGGACACTTAAAATCAATCTATTGAAAGAACAAAATTGCCTTAATTTGCCGGTATTTGATACCTAACCGAATATTTCGTCAACTTTTTTCCAAGAGGATTTTTTTTAAACACGTTACACGCAGATTTAGCTTTACCAACAGATGACGTATCTAGAATTCAAGGATATGATCCAAATCAACTGCTTATCCGATAAGCTCGATGCTATTAGTCTTTCTGTCACGCAACTGTCACCAGATTTTCTATAAAGGAGATTTAAATTTAAATTGGTTTTCCGTCGCTCGTATGATAATCATAAAAACCCTGAGCTTTATTTTTTTGCAATACAGTGATCAAATATTAATTCTAATTTAATATGGAAGCTGTACGTCTTCCAAGTGTAGTTATTAATAAACTTCCGCGGATGCGTCGCGTTGAATTAATTTATCCGGAATTTTGGGTGAATATAAAATCTACAATGTTGATGCTCGTCTGCTATCTATTTAGAGAACATTATGGTATATTTATGAATAATCTAGGAACAGGGTTATTAAAAAGTATCTCTGCAAATAATTAAGTATCTTGTGAAATTTTGGTGGGCGATATTATGGGCAAAACATACTTCCTATGGCCAAATTCACTCGTTTCTGAATTACTAAAAAATCATGAAGTCGACTGTTTATTAACTTAACATACTATAAAAGAATAAGCTTAAGTTAAACTAAACGTTTGTCAAATTTTTCCGAAAAACTGAATACCACTCTACTTTCTTTCAAGGGTCTGTCCAAAGAATCCATAATGTACAAGGTACGCCATTTGAAATAACCAACACATCAAGAAATACTTCAGTTATTATTAGATTCGAACACTATAAAGATAGGCCGACAGAAGCTAGCGGTTTTAGAAGAAGTAGGTTGATTTCTAATTTCTTACGATTATGTTTCCGTGGTCACTGGAAGTGGCGTTAACTTTCTTATTTAACATAGAACGTCCTGTATATTTTGATGTTTTTCCAAAAGAATATGGAAGTAAATACAAGTTATATTTTAGCTTAAGAAGTAGGCAATAAAGGTTGTGATAATCTGTTTTTGTTGTAGAGGGATACTTTTGGATCATACAAATAACTTAGAGATGTAAAAAGCACGATATTGAAATTTGCGCAATTTCCAAGAACTTATAGAGAGACGTGGGATATGAAAATGTACCACCTGTTAATTTATTTGAAATTTTCATCAAATCTCTTCTTGACTTAATATTGTACTCATTTCCATACTAAAATTAAGGCATTTGTTGCATTAAACAGCTGTAATTTTCAACAATACAGTAGTAAAAATAAATTCAACTTAATTAGTACAAACCGAAGTAGAGACCTTCTTGATTGTGCATTCCATTATATGAAAGCATTCGGCTTACAGTAATTATTTTCTGGAATTTGCAATGTTGAAAGAGGTCATGCGAAGAAAAATATTGAGGCGAATGATTAATTACATTCAAAACTTTATTACAAGCAAATTTTCTTCCTGATTAATTTTTAATTAAAATCTCAAACATATATCTAGAGAACCTTTCACCAAAAATATTCAAATGAGCCAGTTGAGGTTTGTAATTATCTACTTTATAATGGATAATTTTTATTTCTGGAAAGGTTGAAATGTAAGTAATCTGCATACATAGCTGCAATTCAAATCCATCATATTGTTGCAAGTCATGAAATAATTACCCCAATTTACGGTAACTGCTATACACTTACTTTCTCCGTCATTATTTCCTAATCAGCAATTTACTACGCTATCATTGTGTCTGCTCCAATCTTTACATTTATAAATTATATTTTGAACTTAATAAATCTGAAAGTACGTAACAGCTCTTGTAATCAATTTTCATTCTGCAGAATTTATTAATTAACATTTTTAACAGAATTGTTCCAGAGCAATCTCAATCGCGATCTCATTTCGCAACTTCGTAATTTGTGATTACATCACAAAATCCTTTTGCATTAGCTTGAAAATTGTTTAAACTAATTTGAATCCATCTCAACAATACCAAAATCAAGTTATTTAATAATCCTTGGTTTGTATGAACAGCATGTGGACGAGTAAAATAGACAATGTGATGTGATCATTCTATTCACTATTCGTACATCACATGATCTAGCGTTATCGTTGATTAATGAAAAAGGCGATTTCCCATAATGGTTGGACGATGCAGCAGTCATCGCCTAATACTATTTAGTGCTGCTCTAATCCCATGAATTTCAGACAATTGCATTCGAAAGCTTTTTGGCCTAATAAACCTAATAAACGTTCCCGAACAGCTTGCAACAATGCAATGAATTTTAATAGCGCTGCGTGTACGTTTTCTGCCATAAACTTGTCTCCTGGTAGTGATCATCTATTTCGATAAAACTACGAAATCCGCAATTCGCAATTCTTTCACTATGTGATGTCCAACGTCCATTGTTGTTCAAATATAGGGTAGGGCGAAACAAACTAAACCTCATGAATATGTTATACATGTGAAAATAATGGAAGAAACTCATATGTTCTTATCTGATTTTCATTTTTTTTTATAGTTATAGCGTAATTACAAATTAGCAAAATTTCATTTTTTCTAATCATAACGTCTCTGACGGATAACTCAGTCAGGTGATATTTTAGCACTAGGCCAATATTACAGTGTCGCACAGTTTGTTGACAACTCTGATAAATACGTTTTTGCCAAGATTTCGGCGACAACCAGGTGTACCATTCCCATTACAAAAACCATAAACAAATACCATATTTGCATATTCTAAATATAAATAAATAAATATAGGGCATTTTCTAACAAAACAATATGCAAACAAATTATATTATAAAATAAAACTTAATTTGACAAAAAAGAATACTTGTTTCTGTGTTACGGTGGAAAACTACCTCCGTATTAGCACAGGTTTCAATGATTTTTTTTTTCTTAATGTATGTACATTCATATGTCCTACCAGAATAACTAAATTCGTTGCTACAAATACAACATCGAGTTAGTATTTAAATCAGCTAGACCTTCTCTACGTTGTAAGAAATTTGCATATTGGGATGTTAGTTTGTACTACGGCAATATACTCGTGAATTTTCTAGTCCATAAATCACAGTTGTGAAATGAATATTTATACAACGGTTACCAACATCCAAAAGGTAAATTTGCGTCAGCTTAGTTCTAGATTGTTTACTAAACTTAGCGTGCATATAGAGAGACATGTAGAATTGTATATGCCAGTGTAAGGGAAAAGGTATTATTTTAAGGCATTAATATTTATGCAAGCTGGAATTGACGCTACTGTAAAATCATCATTAGTACTCAATCATTTGTTTAACTTAAAACAGATAAAAATTAAAGTTATTTGAAACAGTCTGTGAGTTGTCAAATGCATCTTATCCAACGCTTTTCATTGTAAAGTCGAAAACTGGAAACTCTAGTTTAGTAAATAGACATTATATAGCGTTCCATTTTACCAACTTTAGAAAAACTATTGTAAAATATGTTGTTTGTTCGAGTGAATACTCAAGAATGAACTACTTCAATGTAAAGTATATGCTAGTTGTTCTATAAAATTAGTTTTTCCTAAGTACCTAAGTTTTGCCGTTTACTTAAGTTATATACAGCAGCGCTTCGCTTGAGGAACTTTTTACAATTTGCTATTTATTTATTTTAGCTTGGAGGTAGTTATTGTTTTTGTATTACGTTTGTTCTCTAAACAACTAGCTGGATGTTAAATCAAATTTCCGCTTTTCAACAAATCTAAAAATTTTCTTTTAATTAATTTTGCCGTTTGTAGATTGATTTAATACAGGTTGGGCCAACCTTCTGGGATTGTAAAATTGTGCCTATTGCATAAAGAGTCGGAAACTAAAATTTTCTGATATATTTCCGTATATACAGCCTAATCGATAAGTAACGAACCAGATACTTACCGTGTTATTTTAATTATTGTTACTGCTCCTGTGGCCAGCAGCCTCTTCAGATCTGAGGGCGATTGAAAATATCTGGACCAGACCTGAATTAATTGCAGCCGTTTTACAAGGCTGGCAAGTTACTACTGAGAAGTATGTATACGACTTTCATGCCAGTATTCCAGAGCGACTTATCTACTCTCTCAACGACTTGTTTAAACTCATTGGAATGTGCTATTTAAAGTCAATTCATATATAAGCTTCTGACAAAGCAAATATATATACACTGCTTCTTTTTCATCCCTTCATTCCACCTTTTTCTGGATACACTTTCAATTATCTTCTTCTCTCAGAAACCAGGTGTATGATTGGCACCAACCAATTTTTGTCCCTATTTATCCCCAAAGAATTTGAGTTCAAAAATGTTCTTACACGCAATATGATTTGACATTCGAACGCTTTTACATGAACGCTTCGCCTCAAAAAATGAAAAGAATATTAACATTGGCAGTATGCTATTCCACTAGCGACTCTACGCCAGTACATAATTAGAGCGTTTGTTAAAATGAGGCTACGATAAAAATCTAAATTACCGGAATATATGGTTGCCTGCTTGAATGAGACACGCAAATAGTGCTCCATAAAAAGAAATTTTAATTCGCTAATTAGCATGCGTTTTATCCGTACGCTTTATTTTAAGGCTTGGCACATCGATTTTCTTACATATCCTTGACACGAAAACCATAATATAATCCGAACAGGCTTCTTGTAGGTACCGTGTAGATGTTTTAAATGTATAATGCGTTTCCCCACATGTCGTGCCTTGCCACCATTGTAAAATGAACTAAATATAATATTCAATTCGTCGTTCAACCCTGGCTGTCATTGTTAAAGAATACCTGCTCCAGCTTTTGTAATCGATTTGTATGCTATCAGCTATTTCTGTTATATTTCTTTATTTTTTTTATATTTACCAAAGTATCATTCCGGAATTTTCATTTAACTGGATAGTATATATTTTTAGCAGACCTTAGAAAGTGAATTTTTCCAATTTTCAATAGCATCAGATCTTAGCTTTAAGCATACAGGATGTCCAGCATTGAACACCGAACTCTACCAAATTCAAACTCTAGTAACGTAATTTTTATGAATAATACATATATCGAATTCAAAGTAAAAGAGATATTTTCATTTAAACGCGAGTCCTATACTTGAGTATTGCGTTCAAATGGTTTCTGGTGTTAGTACAGTTTCATTGCCATTGAAACAGTAAACAAAGCACACTGACGATTTTAGACTGTTATTCTAAATTTTTGAGCCTGAAATTTATATTATATTGATTTATTTCTAGATTAAAAAAAAACAATAAAACAATACGTAATAATACACAGGCTGTACCATTTAAAATAACAAAGTGTTAGGTTCGCTACTTGTCGATCATCCTGTATGTATATGTACCAAAATATTTTCGAAAGGTATTCTACTCAATGATATACACTACCCGACAAAAACATAGGCGCGGTATCGTTTTTATTTACGAAACAAAGTTTACAGACTTTATATAAAATGTAAATGAGGGTTATTAATACTTGTTATGTAAATACTCCATTTATAGATATTTCTGGGTATTTATTGCTTTATGAGTGGTAATTGAGATTTTCCCATATCAAAATAGGAATTTTTAATGCGACAAAAATTTAGACCCTGTGCATATTACATTAATATAAGCAAAAATGTTTTAATTTGATACTTCTCTTTATATGCAGTGGTTGTCCTGGTAAAGTGTACACATTTCACCACGAGAAATTATATTTTATAAAGTGTTTGCAATATGGGTAGAAAAAAACAATCATCCTTGATAGAAAGGGGTAAAGTTCTAGCCTGGCACAAGGATGGTGTTAGTAAGAAGGAAATTGGTCGGTTACGAAGAAGCGATCATCGCGTTCGAAATTTCCTAAAAGATCCGGAAAATTACGGCAAATCAAAAAGCCAGGGACCGAAAGCTGTAAGTGAGCGGGATAAACGCATGATATTGCGGAGTGCATCCAATTCTTCTGCGTCTACGAGAGTTATTGCAGAACAGGCAGGGGTACAAACGCAGGTGCGTAATGTTCAAAGGATTTTAAAGGCGTCACCGGTAATATCACGGAAGAAAATGTTGAGAAAACCGCACTTTCGGCGAAACACAAAGAAGCGAGGTTGAGAGTTGCTGAAGAACACATATCCTGGAAGAAACAATGGGAAAAAGTTATATTTTCCGATGAGAAACGTTGTAATTTGGACGGACTAGATAGGTACTCGCATTATTATCATGATCTGCGAAAGGAACCAAAAGTGAAAATGACCAGACAATTAGGGGGTGGATCTGTTATGATATGGGTAGCGATTGGATTCCGCGATAAAAGTGGGATAGTGTTTCGCACAAACAAAATGACATCTGTGATGTATAAAGACTTATTACGTGACAAACTTCTACGTTTTGTAAACCAATGGGCCGGGCGCAATTTTGTTTTTCAGCAAGATAACGCGCCAATTCATAAAGCAAAAACCATTACTGAATGGTTTAAAGAGAAAAAGATTAAAACTTTACAGTGGCCGGCACGGTCACCAGACTTAAACATTATTGAAAACATGTGGGGCGAATTGGCACGTCGCGTTTATGGCAGAGGCCGTCAATATTTCACGGTGCAGGAACTGAAAACTTCAATAGTGACTGAACGGTAGAATATCCCTCAAAATTATGTGTTAAATTTATATAAATCTATTAATAACAGACTATTGGAAGTGATTAAGAACAATGGAGGATCTACGCATTACTGATCACTCATTTGTTGATTTTTGTTTTACAACAGAGCGTCTAAATTTTTGTCGCAGAAATTGTTTAAACATTGGAGTAATAATTTATTATTTAGTTCATATATTACTGGAGGAGATATTTTTAAGTTTATTTTACTTTTATGAATAAAAACTTAATTAGATATCTTGCTAGTTTCGCAAAGAAATGTTGTAACCCTTAAAACTCTTAAAATATCTCACCGCGTCTAAGTTTTTGTCGGGGAGTGTATGTGTAGAAATTTTAGCTTGGTACTATAGACACAATTTTACAATTTCAGAAGGTCCGGACACCTGTTTACGTCAAATATATCAACGTAAGAACGTTGTGTTTGGCGACATTGGCTGTAGTAATGCTCATACGCTCCACCAAATACGATTTTAATTACAGCTAAATGACCAGTAGTTAATTACAGACACATATACGGAGATTGTGTATATGCAGTCTTGCTTCTTAGCTCGATTTGTAGCTTGGTTTTACTTCTGGGATTGGGCAACTTAGAGTTGTTTTGCCTTAATCTAACTTTAGGGATTGTTTAGCAGAAATAACACGTATCTCCTGTGCATTTAATTAATTATTACTGTACATACAGTTTCTATTTACTATTTTTTATCTGTAAAAACATAAATTCTTAACTATAACATTTGCATTACAAGAGCTAACGTTTAAAGTTGAAATTATTTAAAAATAGTCTGGGAGACATTTAGACCCCTAAAAGTTTGCATATTACCGAAGCGGAAGGTCAAAATATCCAAGCAATTTAATAATATTCCCGCGGATGAAGTTAATGAACTTATTTTCCCAGGAAGTACCATAATTCAGATTCCTATCAGAGCAGCTATGTCGTCAGTTATTGTTGTGCATCAGTTACCAGTTGCAAACTCTTCAAGTTGCTCTGTATTACAACACCGCCAAGTTAAACTTTTCGTATATATTATAATAGCAATTGAAAGCTCTATTAATGAAATTGTGTTACTTGAAATTGTGTTGCTGAGCTGTTTATTAGAATCAACTTCGGCGCAGGTCATAAAAATTCATTTAACAGTTTATACTCGTTTAGATAAACTTCTCACCCCATGGGTTTGCTCTGAACATCTGTTCTTACGATTATTATCATTTACTTTTAGCGGTTTTCTTTAGCGCTAGCGATATTGCAAGTACTTATTTCTTTTTACGCGAAGTTACATTGTGAATAATTTGTTTAAATCTACGGAAAAAATCACGCACTCCCTGTTTTATTTCGGGCCATAATTGACGGTAACTTTCCCTCGAGTGTTTTGGTGTGTTTTATTCATGCTTGATTACCTTGGTATCTCTGAAAACGTTCTCTGTTTTTATTGCCTAGTTCGTAGGCATTAAATCCAGTTTACTCCTCGTTTACTTTCTGTTCCCGATAGAAATAGGTGTGCTTTTCTCCGATGAATTCTCGGACCAAAATATATGTCAACCATTATGGTTTTCTGAAATCCTACCGGGCCGTAAACGTAAGCCATGGACATTAATATTTTTTGATTGTTGTTTGAATTGGTGAACGGAAAAAAATACGGCAACAAGTAAAATTTGTTGAGCTCCAATGCTTTCCTTTAAAACATTTATACGGAGGGTGACCCCAGGAACCGCACGTTATCGATATTTCGCAAGCTATGTCCATATTGTTGATGTAGTTATTGTTAACCAGCCTATTTCTAACCTATTTCTTATTCAGAACGTCGAGAATACAACTTCCTTGATAACGCCTTTATTTAAATCTATATGTAAATGTGAAACGAATTTTCTGAATATTACATATTTTGTATATATTTCCAAAGATTGTTGGCATACGTTTGCTTACTAATGTAGCTTTTGATTTTATACGGATGTTTTTAGGAGAACACCCATAAGGATCGGTGGCAAAGAAAAGTAAAGTTATTCGTTTCCAAAGAGATTCGATTGAAGCTTTTTAGCAGTTTTTCGGCATTTCTATGTTATTTCTAATCAATGCATTTTACGCCTAATAGTTGATAAACTTTATAAGAAAAACTCTAAATGCATGAATGATTACTATTATTTTAAGGTAATTTAAATAATATCAAAATTGAAAGGTTTTACATTTACATATGGATATCATTAATTATCCTTAATACAATTGAAATTGGGCTTACGTACAGAGAGCAGGTGCAAACTGATGAAAATTAACGGTAATAACTATTCGCTTCTCTTCAGACACGTATTGCCGGTTGACTGTATCTAATTTTAAGCACAGCTGGTTTGTTTTTCGAGAAGTCAAGTTTTAAGTTCCGTATATTCACGGTTGAAGTGAAAGAATGTTAGTTTATTTAAGAAAACTTTCCAACCAACGATAATGCCGTGGAACGGTGCTCATTATGCCCTGTTGAAGTATCTACCAAATCTAGCAAATGGTCAATAATAACGACATTGTGTTGGCCTATCGCAGAGTAAAGGTTCAAGATATTCTTAAGATGGTAAAAAATCCCGGACGAACGCGTCCGGAACATCCTATACGAGAATAATTAGGCAGTGCGATTGGTGCCGCGTTTGCTCACTGTGGAGCAAAATCGGAATCTAGTGTCCAGACAACGGTGTCTGGACATGAATGAACGCAACAAAAAGGAGTTTCTGAGACACAAAACAGTGGATGCCACCTACTGAATGTTCTGCGAAGACCGCAAAACAATACTTTCAGCCGGGAAAATCATGCTTATTGTTTTTTTGGGACTCGTAAGGTATTATTTTTATCGGCCATTTGGGAAAAGGAAAAACGATCACAGGCAACTATTTTGTTGCATTATTGGCCAGAAACGCTCACATTTGGCCATCACGACAATATGCCGTCGCAATAGCGAAATTGTCGAAATTCACTAGGGAACCTACTCATTTCAGAGTTGTAGGTAGAGCGAGGACACTTCCCAGTTACGGTAGGCGACAAACTGTAACCTGGCGGGCTGGAATAAAGAGGGCCCGTTACACGCTGTTAGGTTTTTCTGTAATTTATTAATCATTCTGTACACTTAGTGCATTTTAATTTATACATTTAAACTACCGAAAGAGTATTAAGTTGATTTCTCGAAATTTCCAAATCTAACATCATTAGAGACTGACAAATTATTTTTACCATATTCTAATAAGCACTAAAATTGACTAGAAACCTATTAAATTCGTCTATTATAGCAGTTAATTAATTTTCAGCTTACTGGTGCTGTTAATTTAAACAAACAGCATAATTTTTCTGGTGAGAAATTACCAGATGATCTAAAAACCAAATATTTATAACAATTAAACCTTACAAAAAGTAATTAATCATATACGCCACGAAGTTTTATAATTAATCGGTCGTTACTAAGCCCGTTTCGTACACTAACATTTGCACTCACGAATTATGCCAGGTTAGGTATATAATCGCCTTTTAAATACTCCTGTAAACCCGCATATACGCCTGTACACTACGATCCTGTCTTATCGATTTTACATTTAATATCAATTAAGGCGACGGTGATAAGACGTGAATTTCTCAAGTTCCTTCAAGAATTACGGCTAAGGATATTAATATACAAAGATACGGTGGATACTTTAACGACCCTCCTTCGTTCCCTTAGATCACGTAATTGCAACGTGTGATATTAAGCTTTCCGTTACGGATGATATCGATACAGGTAGAATGATATTAATGCATGTCGGTTTATTTGCGCTTGAGATAACCGACAGTACATCTCACATTCCAAGATATAAGTTATTTAAATGGTAACGGTATGATGCTGAGATTACCTTTTGGATTGTAGTCTGGTCGTAGTCGTATTACGATTATTACAACCATTATATGAAAATTTACAAGCGAATTGTGCATGCGAATTTTGGCAATTTCAATATATCGAACAGGGCAATAGTTCCCGATTCTTCGATTCGATAGCGCTAATATCCGCCTATATTCCTTAGTTTTTTTTTTTTATTTTACAAAATAGAAGTTTTCCATGCATTTTTTCAGCAATTCCTATTTCATACGAGCTTCTCGCCAGCTCCTACTGGGTCATTTTTAAATGAATTTGTGAGTCATGTAATATATATAATAAATCCGGATAGTACGCACGGTGTTCGAGCGCACTCTTAAATATGTCGCTGGATGGCGTTCAATCCTCATACTACGCGTCGAATTTTCATCTTCCACGAAATTCTTTGCGCTAAAAGTTCAGCTGCGCTTTTTTATAAAATCGGTTCCTCCTGATTAAATTGAAATTTCGTCGACGACAATACGTTGCGCAACCGAACGTCGAGCCTCCTTCCTACTCATCGTGAAAACTACGCTCGCGATGGAGGTGGTGGAAGGTCTTACACCGCATCCTACGACCATTCTTACAGACCTTTGCTTAGTCATAGGAAGTAAACGTCGGCTTATGTTTGATTCAATCATTGAAAGTATGTAACTTGCAAGATTATAGATTTGTTTAGTAGAACATTCAAATATTGAACATATTTACAGACGTAGAGTCTGAAATAAGCCACATTCCACTTCCGTTTTGTCTAGACATACCCGCATATCTATTTTATGGTGTGGTTAATACGAATTTGTTCATATTTGTAAGAATTAAACACGCAAAAAATCTTGGGCAATCTGGTCTTACACCACACTGTGTTACGGGAAATAAAATCTCGTTCAAGAATCATCGGGACACTTTTCATATTGCCCCGGGTATGCTTCAAATTTCGTAAAGCAAAATTTCCATATTCATACCAGAATTTGAGTTAATTTTACCATTCTCAGTGGGCGCAATTCTTTCGACAATGTAACCACATACGGTGAGGCGACAGCTGCTCGCGCAAAACGTGCTTTTGTTGTATGTGTAGCTTTGTCAGTAAATTAAATTTAAAGGGTATCACGCAAAAAAGCATCCTCTTTGTGAAATTTAATCATAGATATATGAACTTCGTTGTATATACATATACGTATAATATTAATGAAGACATCTGCTTTGCGGTGGCTATATATTTTATGAGCTTTTATTTTAAAGGGTAATTTTCAGAAAACTCATTAATTAAAAAAGAACCGGAAGTTTTAGACGGTGATAATGCAATTAGGTAAAGACATATCTATTGCACAAAGAAAAAAGACTTGTCACAGTCAAAGGGTTTGAAATATCTTTATTTCGTTTAGTAAATAGGTATATTTTAACTTATCAAATTAACAAAATGACATCCATAAAGAAAAAGAATTCTCACCGTTCCCCACAATTTGAATAAGAAAAGCAGTCGTTACATTTCTAACTGTACCCCCAAGTTAGCATATTTGTTTATTTAATTTATCCAAGTAGCTTTTAATATAATGTTTCTCCTCGATCTCGTTTAATCGCAAATGTAAACCTACTACCCAAATTTTATTTGAAAACTGTTTTTTTTACGATGAGTACATCGTTTATTTTCGTGACCCTATAATTCAGCATCTGGACAGTATCCAATTTTTATCCCCTAAGCTGCGAAATCGTTTGTCATGATTTCGGCGTGACACCTTTTTTTTATTTTGCGCTTTTCCGACCCTTCTTCACAAACCCTTCACACAATGCATTAAACAAAATTCGAAATACGGTTGTATTTAACGTCGGTTAGTGTTTATGCCTTGTCCTAAATTTCTGGATGTTATTTAATTATGAAGGGAGATTTTTGTATATTAGTCCACCTTGTTATTAAGAAAAGAAGTTCAATAGTATATACGAGGGTAGTCAGGAAAGTTTCCAGTTATTAAGCTGCTTGCATCTCTTTCGTCCGTCCAAATAGTAGTTGGCGTCTTGTTACGCAAAATAAGTAGTTACCCAATATGACAGCCTTTCGATGTAAATCGTTGTCCTTCGAGTGATCCTGTTTATAGAACATATGTCTTATACTCGTGTGCACTAATAGTTATTCTTTGTCTAATTCGGTGGCTACAGTCTTAAATGCTCAACAGAACACAATCTATCAAATTGGATGGTAGCTATCACATTTAGGATGGTAGCTATCACATCGGGGGTCCCGCAGGCATCGCATCTGGGACCATTATTTTTCAGTCTGTATATCAGAGATGTTCCGCTTGCTTCAAAAGTCTTCCTTGTCTCTTTCTCCTCTCAATATCCTGACGATCTGAATATATTTCTATTCAGTCTATTATGAATTATGTAGGGCTGCAGCAGGGCCTAAACAAATTACGTGAGTATTGCCCCGAAAGCAAACTCTTAGTAAATGTCATTATATACAATACACTAGAAATTTGTCCAAATCTCAATCTTCGTACATTTCGGATAGGAATATCTTCTAAAATTAAGGATCTGAGTGGCTCCTCAATCGCTGGATTATTTACGTCAACTTTGTCTTTTTCACCAGACCTAATGGCTTGGTGAGTGATCCCTCTGGAGTTTGGATAGTCCATCTCCATTTCTGAGAGCTGTATTCCTGTTAATCTTGTGCAATCGCAACGCATATGGACAGCAGTCTCTTCTTTCGTCTGTCAGAAGCTGTTAGCAAATCTACAAATTGTGCTTGCGTCATACAGTTACCTGTTTCACAAACGACGTAACTACTTCAAATTGGGAACGAGAATGCTAGCTAACAATATCGATTAATATTGCTAACTGTTACTAAAATATTTATTTTTATGTAACCACTACTATGGAAGGACACTAGCATTATAAACTGCAGTATCACTAGTGCAATGTTGTATATGCCACTATTTTCACATACGTTCAAAATAGCAAAAGTTGACACATTAAAAAATAATGTAAGCCAACATACACTACATGGCTCGATATTTTAGCCACAAGAAGTTAGGAAGGAAAATTGTCACTTGCCACTGTATTTCGGCGAATTTTAGTGTATTGGTACTTGGAATATATTGTGTTTTGGAGCACGCTCGCATTGATTCATAGCACTTCAAGTCCGTAACATTTGCTGCCGATCGTACTTGCACCTTCAAGAGCTCACTGATCCCCAGTGGCAGCCAGTTTCCATCACGTACGAACTTGTCTTACAAGGGTGAATTGCCAGTTCGAAAGTTTAAAAAAGTTTCAAACTTTGTATCTCTGGCGAGGGTGCCGCATTAAACGTTTTTTATTTGCCTTCCTCGAGATGGGAAAGGTCCACCCTTAATGATCTTCTGTCATAAGTAAATTCTTTCGGAAGCTTATAAAATATTAAATAAGAAGGAAATAAGAACTTTTCTGCGTTCCTGGGATGCTTTAATTTTTAATGTTCAGCCTCTAAAGTAAGAAAATGTATACTGGTGTCAATAATATACGGATTAATTATTGCGCTCTTTGCTATTTGATCCTTTTTTAACGTGTTTTGACGGTCGATCGGAATATATAAGCTAATATACCGCATTGTATGTTTGCAATTATTGCGCCAATTGTAACTTAAAAAGTGCATAAAACGAGAACTTCTTCTTCTGTAGTTTTTGTAAAAATGTGCTTATGAATTACTTTATTACTCTATTTCTTATGTATATTTATGTATTCTTCTTGTAATTTCATATTGTGGAACATAAAGACACAAAGAGGAGGGAGTAGGGAAGAAAAAAACTTTTAATCAATATATAGGTGTCCTATTAGAAAACATAAGTTAGGTTCACTTTGGAATTATGGAACACGGTTGGGGGTGCCTATAACTTTTATTAGAAAGCATTTTTTCATCGTATCTAAAATCATATCGATTCTAGATATGCTGCCATAACTAAAACTGTTCAAATCAGGTAACGGCGGTGCTCTACCGACGCTTAAAATGACGTTGCAGCGGCTTATATAGCTGAGACCTCCCTTTCTATTACCTTCTCCCTATCCCGGCGGTTATATTCGATAAACGAGAACACGCACAATTTGGAATTACAGTTACACAAATCAAGTTACAGGTGATTTCATTTTAACAATAATAAACATTTGTTATTAAAAAGCGTATCGTAAGTAATTGTTGATGCTACCGATGACAGATGAGCGAAAGGATTCTAAAGCTGTGGCAGAAAATGAACCTTTCCAATTGCAATTTTCATTATGTCGGGTCATTTGAAAAAACGCCGGGTTTGTAAAAGTGGAACGCTGGAATAAGGAGGGCGTATTTAGCATCAAAAATAATTGTTTTCTATAATTTACTGATCGTTGGTTATTTTCTAATTTATCAATTTGATACTCATCTTTCTAAATTCCATTTATAATATTAGACTATCTTTCTTTAAATAAGTACTTTGCGCGTTGTAGAACGAATAAACCTCAAATTTATTCATACGAACACAGTGTCACTCGAAGTTTGCAAAGTTTAATTAAAAAATAGTTGAGAGGGTGTTATAAAATAATGACACTTTATTTAGTGTAAGTTTACATGACGAAGACAACACAAAGACCTACTAAAATCGTGCCGTTTCAATGCACCTCTTTACCGAACGATTTTGGAAATTTCACGTTTTATTTTACGCCGCGGGTGTCAGACAATAGGAAAGAGATGAATCTGTGCGAAAGATTTCGTGTAGACACAAAGTAAAACGTTAAATACAGACGTAGTCGCAGTAAAACGAGCACGTTTATAATCAACAGGTGTTGTACAGGCCGTTTCGAGCCGACAGCAGCGTTACGTAGGGAGTCACCGATGATGGCTAGTTATAGGATGATATAAGCGATGTTAATTGAAATGGGACTTTCGTCAATAACTCATTTACCAGCAATATAACTCATACAATAAGCGACCTTTGTAACTGATTTTAATTTAGCTCTTCATGTAAATTTTAATAACGTAGTGACGGCACAGTATTAGAAAAGCAACATGACACGCTTGGAAGCTGTTTTATCGGCTAGCAACCTGTGTGTAAGGTGTAAACGCAATAGATCATCTAATGAATTGAATTACTGAATTACAGAACGTATTACAAAGCACAATTTGATTTTTCTATATCAACTTGACTAAATATAGTTTAACCCAGATTCAGGTAGGATACAAGCTAGCGTTCTTGGAATAAAAGAAATCGATTTCTATTTTGTATTAATTAACTGTTGGTGTTGCCAACAGTTAAATGCATTTCGTGTGACACTAAGGGCGGTGCCAACTTTGTTATTCTAACTAGAGCTCGCCTTACAATTTTGCGTTCTGGTGAATTGATGCCCTATCCACCATATTCACCAGATTTGATACCCCGCCACTTCTTTGTTTTTACAACCTTGAAAAAATGACCTGAGGAAAAGCAGTTCACGTCAAATGAAGAAGTCATTGCCGAGAAAAAGGTCTATTTTGCAAGAGTTCGACAAATCCCATTATTTGGATGGAGTAAGAAAGGGAATTCATATTGAGAAATATATTTACCAAATGCAAAACAATTGCATCGTTTTCCTTAACGTAGGTATTTATCATACCGTCCTCATATGTGGTATCATTGGAAGAACATAAAAAATTGAGAAAGCGTTCTATTTAAGATAAGAAAGTTGGCATCGCTTCTGGTGGTACCGAATATATAATTGATCTGTCGGAAGTTAGTTTACAAATGATAGAAATCGACCTGTTTCTTCTAAAACCTTCTAGTTGGTAGTAATACTTTAGAGCCTGACTGTTAGTATTTTACAATAATTTTACAAGGTGTCTCATCTCACTTACACACTGGAAGTAAATGTTTGACAAGCTGCTACCCGATGAAATAAATTTTCGTGTACTTAAATTTTCGTATGTATCAGGTACATTGGCAGGTAATCGATTGAGATCATTAAAACCTTCGCGCGTTACGAGAACTTTTCCCGAATATTCTCGCTCTTCCGTCTCTACAAGAAAATAATTTCGATAAGTCCCTCTCGCACCATCGAAAAAATGCTAGCTTGCGTCTGTCAGCCGACGGATCCCGGAATCTTCCGCCGGTCACCTATTCCATTAGGCGCACCCCCTCTGAAATTTAATCACAAAGGTGCAATACCTAAACCGGGACGGACGTTGCGTATACCTGTAATAACAGACGAACCGAAGCAACAACTCAGCAACCGTAATAATCATAGCTCAAGCAGTAATAGCGATAGTAACAGTAGCAAAAGTAATAAGAGTGGGAAACGAAAAATCCTAAACGGTAGTGATAAGAAACGTTCGCATCATCATCAGCAAATACGCGAGGCGCAAAAGTGTAGCGTATCGGTAAATAAGAGTGCTCCTGCTTCCACACCAGCGTCAACAACATTAGCGAGCTCCGAAGGCGGCAATAGAAAAGAAGAGGAACGTCGTCAACATCAAGTCGGTGTTAAGGGAACGGAGGAAGCGGAACGCGAGGAAATTACGTTGGATTTGAAGGAATCGCCTGGCACTAATCTAAAAAGCGCCGATAAGAGACCTATTCGAAAATTAAATGACTTTGAGAAGGTATGATATCTTTCCCTTTGTAATGCTCGAGTTCTATTTCAGAAATTTTGTAAAAAATTGATTACGACTTATATAAAAATGTTGTAGCAATAACATATTATACAATGTTCCTTGATTTGACTTAATTTTTCGTAAAATTTTACGAAAGCTTTATTGTACCCATGTATCTGCACTGTCACCAAAATTATATTTTATTTATAGTATTTAAAAAAATGCGATTAGCGTTAAACTTGAGCTAACTCAATTTGCTAATATAATATTCCCGTTATTGTTTTTGGGTTTGTCATAGAACCAATAATATTTTGAAAACAGATCTAAGACATTCTATCAGATGCAATTTGAAGAAAATACGTAAATGTTCAATTAAAAATCGTTCTACAAACCCTCCTCGGAATTTTGCCAAGTACCAACAATAAATCTTAGGATATTACCTACAAATCGTCAGACGAATGTTCTTGCCAAAAGTAGCGATCTCCCTTTTATTATTTTTCTCCCAGAGTCGATTCTTACCGCCCAAGTCAGCGATCGGTAATAAAAATAGGAAATATGAATCGGATGCCATCATAACACATTCAATAAATTCTTTTATTTGCCATTAGCGAAAAATCAGCTTCTCCAAAAGTTTGGAATAAATTCATTAATCATTTACTACCAATTATGTTTGAAAAGTTACGGACAGGAACTTTGAAGCTTTTGTGCCGTGACAAACCCAACCTTAAATAGTAAGTTGCAAAGTTCCCTTTGTTGTGCCTCACTTTAAAGGATTTTTATATTGAATTCAACAGAATTTTGGACTTCGCTCGATGATTAATGAAATTATTACATAGCAAGTTATGGTTGATATTCTATGAAGCTAAATTTGCTCTGTGCCACACTGATGCTGTCGTTTTTAAGCAGCAATGATAGGAAATATACGCGGGGTTTTTATTGCAATGCGTAAAATCACTACACGTTTTCACATTGTGCGTCTATAAATGGCAAGTCCTTTCGACCCGTATGACCCCTTTTTAAAAATAAATGATTAATGAATTTGGTTCCAAACTTTTCAAGCATACTGTTTTTTTTTTACGTTATAACGATTGATGTGACAAGGAATTCCCTTATTATGTCATGTATTTTATAAACTTTTTCTCGCATCGTTTTGGACATTCAAGCTCACTTTTTTAATTTTGTTCCAACGTATTTACTATTACCTCACAGACAGCTGAGAAAAATTCAATCACTGCCATCGTTGATAGTAAATCGATCGTGTACGCCGCTTTAATTAATTTCAGAACATCGCCAATTGACAAACGACTAAGAGGTAGTAATTGTTCAAATTGCTGTATCTGTCAGTATACGTCCAGTGATAGTATTCCTATTACTAGCACTTTCAAATTATTCTAACCGGAGTGCGGAGAGCTTGTAGAAAATAAGAAAACTTGTTCTAGAAGTCGAATAAAGATGAAAATAATAATGTGATGAAGTAAATATTACGTTTCCAATTCCTATAAATTCTTATACGTACAGGGAACTGTATCGATCGGTATAAGAAAGAATACGCGCTGTAGCATTCTGGAAACTTGGTAATATACTAAAGCCAACATGTGGTTATACCGAAAGTACTTGTTAACTTCGTTATTTTAAGGAGATCATCGTATTTATTAATTACATTTTGAAATTTCCAGATCAATTATAAGGTCTGTTTAGCAAACCTCAACCACTTCTATTCTTAGTTATTTCTACCCATATTTTAAATATTTGCAATTTTTTAAAGTTTTTTAAAATTTAAGCACTGTGAACGCACATTTCCCTGAAGGATCTGTTGGCACTTTCCACTTAATTTTGCTTCCATGACGTACCTAGTTTAACAACCAGTTTATCCTAAATAAATGTCAATAAGTACTTAAGCCTTTAATAATATTTAGAGAATCATTTATAGAGGAGTTTGATGTTACCTGCTTAATGGAGCGCTATAAACCCACCTACCCTTATTTACCTGTTACTCATATTTCCGCTACTTTCTTTGAACAAGTATATACACACCTTTGTTTGTCGCCAGCAGTTGTATATCAAAGTATTCCCTATCCTTTCCAGAAAATACATCAATAGAAATAATTAAAGAAAATTTGAACTGAGAATTCCGCTTGAAATTTTTGATAAATTAAGAGGAACTGAATTTAGTAACAAACAATTTTCTCATGGTGCTTTAATTTTATTTTCTTCTTTCACTTGCTACCTGGTTCCGTTTGAATAGCATTCTTTCGAGCTCTACATTGTGTACGCATCCATTGTATACGAGATCAAGATATTTTATTCAATAAGTACTATCATAGGTGCCGCAGGGTGCAGGACGGTTTTCTATGCAGAAATTTCTGGGTTTTTTTCTCAATGAAAGGTAGGGTTTTGAAGGTTACATACCAGAAAATACATATTTCTACAAAGAGGCCGGTCAATAGAATTTGTGAATAAAATCTTGGTAACATGACGACGTGCAGGTGTCTACGTATTATTAATTAGGCGGCGTGGTATGTAATAAATATCTGTGCAGATTCACTTTCGTTTTCTACATGCATAATTTACATGTAAATGTAAAGTGAAATAATATGTCGTATTTAATTTCCATGGTTATATAAGGACAATATTATTTTTTCATTATGCAGCGTTGTTGAACTAACGTGATGCGCAGAACTAGCAGATTATATTCCTGAGAGAAACTTTTCTAATTTAAGGTGGATGCTAATTAACTACAGAAATTTTGCCTGTAGAATGCTATGAATATAATGAAACTAGATTGCATGATTGTTTTATGCAAGAAGCTCCAGCAAAACTCGTTATTAAGCGAACTTTGTTCATTACATTAGGTCTCTACTTTTTAGTTTTTATGACTCGGCAAGATAAATAGAAAATATAACATTTTAATTATTGCTCGGAGATTAAATAGCTTGTCTAAGAGCCACAGCAAACTACCAAATTTTCCGTCAATCGATAGCTTAGTCGAATTGAATGGAAGAAATGAAAGAAAAAAATTTTAAACCAAGGAAACATAGATAGATCCTTTACCTTTCATAATTTTCTTTTTTCAGGGACCAAATTGATAAAATTTCTGCGCTGCTTACGGTCAGTAGGTTGCAACTGTTGAGTTAATTAGATCTTGTAGACATGAAAGTACAAATCTTTTGCCAAATTTATTGTAGAGTGCAGCGGTGGATCTCTTCATCAAAGTTTCCATAGCAGACCGCGTTGGTCGATTGTGCACGCCAAAATCTGATCACATAGCCTGCGAATCGTGACTATTAAATTTTCCCCGTGTTTATAATGGGTTTTCACAATTAACAAACGTTCTTCCAAAGCGTAACGCGTCATTTTCGTAAATGTCAATGTGTTAATTAAATAATTACGAAGTATGGATGGATAATTGACGAACGGAAGTGGCGAGCGATTCGAAATTCAACTGTTCAAGGTTAAGATTGAGGGCTGAGAACATTGAATATATAAATTAATAAAATGTTACTCTCCAGAAGATTCGTTAAATAAATATATTCTAAACGTGAATATTCTCTATACAGTTCTAGTGTATCTAATCAAAGAAGCCATGCATTATTTGTTGTATTGGGTACTACTAAGCAACTAAGTAAATTAAAAATGTAGACGAAACAAAGCATGTCCGCAAACGCCAAGTTTATTTAGTAAATCCGAACGAGGGTAAACGTACGTAAGCGTTTTCTATCAGGATCTCGATAAAAAGCAATTTTACAGGAGGAGCATCCTTCTCGTTCTATACCGATATCTCCTTAGGAATTTTATTATAGTTTTATTGGTTTTCTGTTGCCGGTGAAAGAAGAGTGTGTAGTATATTCCAGAAATTGGAACGGATTCTATCGTCTTTCGGCATCCGTTCGTAAAGTATCTTGGCCATGTACGTGAGTCTTTGTTTTTATTCTTTTGTCACTATATACGAACATTCTTTCTGATATGGTACACTCGTATTAAAAAACATTAGACGGAAACGAGCTATATAAAATAAGGGAGAAAAGGCAAAGGACATTGTTGATTTTGTATCTTACAGCTTAAGTGCGTTGTAGGAAAACTTCGTAAGAAGACCATCTTATTGTAGAGTTTAAGATTTTTCCTGAGATTCTATAATAGGCCATCTCTCTTTTGTTTAAGAAAGCCAAGTATGGCCATGCAACCACAGCGGATGGTTTACTAAAGGTATGGGTGCTAGTCCTCGGTTGGATTCTCGTGTCCACTAACGTGATTCCAGAATCGCGGTTCTTGAGAGCCTTGAATTTTAGAAATACGATTGCGTAAATCTTGCCGGTGGCATAAAGTTCTAATTTAAGTACCAACACCGTTCTCATGGGTACAACTTTTGATCTAGCACGAACTAATGAAACTCGTTGGAATTATGAGCGTAAATAACTGCACCACGAGCCTTTTCAGATGCATCAGCAAACCCAACGATTACTGCTACAGACTCTTGAAGTGTAGATATGTGGCGAGGTACTTGGAAATTTTTGAGCATGGAAAACTCGACACAAAATCCACTCCACAGCTCAATAACGGGTTGCGGAGGTACTGAATCCTAATCTAATTTCACCAACTGTAATCAACAACAGCAGTTGGTTTCCGCCTCTGGCATGGTTCACATACTGAGTTACCGTGATGAACTGCCTCCCGCTCAGTTAGTTTCGCCTCTGGCGTGGTACACACGATGAGTTACCGTGGTCACTGTTGCCACCACTCTCCTGAAGAAACCCCATACGATTGTGGGCGAAACGTCGAGTTTTATTTTAACCAACGACATGACACGGTTCAAACCCGGAACACGTTTAGTTTCAATTGACTCTGGCCGTGGAAGCCTACGTTTTTATTGTAATCAACAACTTTGCGAATAGCGTAACAGGGGCTCCAAGTGGGTTGTAAATATGCGCTATTGTTGACAAAATGTTGCGCTTACTGCACTTATTCTTACCTGCGCTTACTGTATATGACAATGAGTCAGTTTTTGCGTTCCATTGTAGAGTCTGGTTTCCTGAAGGAGTAAAAGTTCCAACTAAAGCGGAAGATAACAAAATAATATATGCGGCACTGTCAACTAATCGTTAAGCCTGCCAAAAAGGATTACACTTTCCGTGCGCTTCACGAAATTAGTAGAGTCTCTGAAGAGATAGGTTATTAATTTTACTAACATTGGGTTCATTTTTACTTGTTCGAGACGAGATCTTAGTCTGCTCTGTAATGAATCTTAAAATTTCATCGTAAGTTGCTATATCACATTTGCAACCTGTAGGAGATAGTTCAAATAACCGAAAAGTTTCGCTGTCCAATTTATGAATGTGTGAAACGGTAAAATCAAGCAAATCGGTAATGTTCGAGGTTTTCAAAGCTTTAACTGCTGTATGAAATTTTTCCAAAAATGCGTTAAGGTAATGTGATGCTTCGATATGCACCGGTTTAAATTTCAAAATTTGCTCTAAATAAGAAACGGTCAAAGAACATCTATCTTGATAGTTATCAATGCTGTCCAAATAATTTCCAAAAAATTGTAATTAATTTATTAAAAAATTATTTACAACTGCCTGCGTTACTCAAAATTATATTTACTTTCACGACTGGAATTTTTGTGCACAAGTTATTTTTGAACAACGAAAACACGGCAAATAGCACGTGGAGTGTATTTTCTGAAATTAATGTTGTAAGAAATACCGTAATTGTACGTTCAAAATTTATTGTTTCAGTTACCCGAGGGAGTGCAGTTAACGTTAAGCGAACTGCGCGAAATGGCTTGCAGGCAGCAAGCGCAGATCGACTCGCAACACCAATTGCTTACCGCCAAAGAACAGAGATTGAGGTACCTGAAAGAGCAAGAAGCCCGACAGCAGCGGGTGCAGGCGGAGAGCGAACGACTGAGAAGACTTAGGGATCGGGTCGATGCTCAAGAGCTCAAACTGAGAAAACTCAGGGCGATCAGGGGACAAGTGGACCACCAGAAGCAAAACAATTTATCCCTCAGTAAGTAAATATTAATAAGCTTTTCTGCTGTTGTCCTACGTACCAAGAAACATCTGCGTCGGGGAGAACTTTTTTATATCGTCTTAGTTCGTCCTTTCTCTACAATAGTTTCCTTCGAGGGGATTACTTTATTTACATTTTTTTCTGATACAGAAATATAAATAGGCTATTCAATCTTCTTTTTGTAAAGTCAGCGTTATTGGTTTCAATATATTCTTTGTTTTTCGTGTAAACGAAAGGAAAACATTCTCTTTAGTAGTTTATTATTGCAAATATGTTGCTTTAGCGCTGAGATAACTTTTAGAAAGGTACACGTGCATAATAAGATTTCGTTCTAATTCTAATTTTTTGTATTTCGTGATTATTAATTAATAGTTAAAAATTGTAAAAAAGACAAATAAGTTTACTGAAAAATTGGAGACGCTAAAAGAATTCCATTTCCCAACATCTTTAGATTGCGGAGAGCATAATTATTTGTCAGAAACTTTGCCTTTGTGCGCTTGGGTGAATGTATATATCCAATAGCATTAACGAAATGAAACCTGAGTCCCAAAGTTGGAGAGTCTGGCTCTGTAGATATTTACCTTTAAAAGCTTGCAAATTTAAATCATTCCCAAGTAATGAAAACAAGCAAAAGACCGCGTATGCAATATATTTCCCGTGAACTAGAAACAGTTTAATTCAACAAGACGTACGTTTTCCTAGAGTTGCACAGCTGCTCCTAAAATATATAACCCTATTACGTTTACCAAAAATTCCTTAATGCAAGCTACATTTCATTTCGCTTATTTATTTCCCAACCGAGTGGAACTTTAGGTGAGCTTTATTGCATTAAAATGTTACGTAAACGACAACAGGGAAATCATGCCTGGAATGAATGCCAACTGTGACATACACGCATTGTGTATTTTTAAAATAGGAATACATTTTTGAAGTTTCTGGATTTTATTACTCAAAGCAAGCAGTTGCGGTGTACGCATTTGGTATAAATTTAGATTACGTAGAAATTACAACGTTATTGTCAAAACTTGACAAGAGTGTTCTTTCCATTTATTAGCGCCGGTTTACTTAGCGCTACGTAATTCCAACTTAAGGTTACTCCCCAAATTAAATTTAACCTGGGATTAAATCAATTACTTTCTAGGTACCTATATATTTTTTAACTGGTTTAATTCGTGATTAGCTATTACAATTAAAATGATATTTGAGGCAATGGCCACCATAAAGATACGGTAGTGTGTTAACAGTCCGAGAGCTGCTCGAGCGCCAAGTTTATGTCGCTGCGTTGTAAACGGCAGGTATGTGTTTCTTGGCACTACAGAGTGCCAAGAAATGTTTGGCTTGTCCTTTCGAAATGTTGTAGCATTAACTGCGAGGGAGCGTCGACACAAGGTAGAGATAAAATATTCTCGGAACCACGCTGATGACGCTGGGTAGGCAGAAACATGTCTACGGGTAGGGTATTTTTCTCTCCCCTTGCGTTGCGTTTGCCGTCAGTTACTCCCAACACGATCAATCCCGTGAAGAAGCTATTTTAGGATTATAGTAGAAATGTCTTTCGGGTGATGTCGTGTAGTTAATATTTTACTTGACGTTTCGCTAACCATCCTGTCAGCTTCTTCAGAAGATTTCTAAAGACTGCTGTTGTTGTCTCTTGCTCCTCGTTATATATCCTATTTCTGTTCCGCTTTGCTGATCCATAACCGTTCCGCTTTGCTAATCCATAACCGTTCCGTTCCGCTGAATCGCGTCGTTCGTTGTATGGCGACTCCGTAGTGCTAACTTCCACGTGTGCTGGTCTACGGAGTCGTCATACAACGAACGACGCGATTCAGCGGAATGGAACAATTATAGATCAGCAAAGCGGAACAGAAATAGGATATATAACGAGGAGCAAGAGACAACAACAGCAGTCTTTAGAAATCGTCTGAAGAAGCTGACAGCATGGCCAACGAAACGTCAAGTAAAATATTAACTACACGACATCACCCGAAAGACATTTCTAATATGGATTACGGTCGTGAAAGCCTACACTCAACTATTTTAGGATTAATTTTTTTTTATTATTGTTTTTAGACATTTTCTGATGAGTTCTGTTAAATTTCATTTATTTTGAAGTAATGTTGAAAACGTTTTCGGCAGTCAAATATCAGATTATTGACTCCTTTGCATATTGATGTTGTGCGGATTAATTATCGAATCTAAAAATTTACACTTGAAGGCCAAATTTCAACAATTTGAATTAACGTTATATGTACATTTTACGTTTGCTATGTTAAATTCCGTTCACATATTCCTCCTAACAGTTTGTATAAACATCGTCACTGTTTTCGAAGCTTCAATATAGGCTTTCTGAGAAATATAATTATATTTGCAAATTTAAAAAAATGTTTAGCACTGCTGAGTACACAAAATTCACTTTACACTCTTTACTTGTTTAAACTACATTTTTATTTTTGCGAAACAATTATGCACATTCTCCGTCGTTTCAGAAATGCGTTTTGCCATTTATTAGAAAACATGATTGTTAAGTTGAGTATGTAATACAACTAGATTAATTCCTCTTGCTACGAGGTTTTCACCTCGTTTAATTTCTGCGTTCTGAATTCTCGAAAACGGAATATTCGTTACCTTGCCAATATCGTCTAGGGATTATTTCTCATTATACAAGCTGAATGCGTCCGCATTTTGCAGTAATTGCTCATGTTTTGTCGTCGTTTTTAAGAAGTACTTCCATTACCAAATGTATGCAAAGTACTTTCGTGGTATATCACGGCTAATCCGAATATTTGTAGTTGAATATACTCGTACGGTGCAGTTTAATTTTACTTGGGCATTGCATTTACGTTCAACATTTGGATGTTAAATTTTAACGCGCAATTATTTCTAGCACTCGTGAGTTTTTGTATTACGTTTTGGTTGATTCGGCCGAATAGTAATTTTCGCATTGCGCCTAGCCTTTGTAATAATTTGGAAAGCAGTTCTTGTGCTCTACTTCTCATATAGTTCTGACACTATGTTGGAAGGAGTGGAACATTTATTATGCCTAAGAATTCGCAATAATCTTAGTCCTACTGGTTATTTCTTCCAAAGGTTGCACCTAGATGTTAAACCCAATATATTTTTGCATCAAGGAAAACATATACCGAAGTATCTAAAGTAGGAGCATTGATCCCCTTTACAAGAATGGTTTTCTTTATCGACTCCCATATATTTGTTGGGAAAATGTCGTCGTCTGTAGAAAAATCCGATGTGAAGGTTTCAGTATCTACATCAATATAATAATTAAAGTTTGATTCTTCGGTTGGAACTCATATTCCTGTCTAAAGTCTCTATCGCCATCATTAGCAGTTTTATCATGTTCTTTTATGAATGCAAAGAGAAGATCTTCATCTTCCTACTAAATGCTCTCCAAAGCCAACCTTTGTCATATCTCTGTTCCATGCTTTCGAGACTTCCTGAATGACCCCAATGAAGATAATTTGGAAATTCTTCCGTTCTCTTCCAGTTCCTTGATGGCTTTTGATGATAGAATTCTATCTCGATAATTGCATTAAAGTTTTCTATAATTGCCTGGTCAAATGGAAATCATAAATAATTGTCGATAATCATAAGAATTTTCCTGTTTTCTGAGAAAGTTTCGACCCAATTTAATCTTGCACATTTCGAAAATTTCAGCCTTTGGCCTTCAGGCTTTGTTTATTCGCCTCGTAGTTAAGGAGGAACAATTTAACTTCACGAAAGCAATGCATTTTCTGGCTTTTTCCAATTAAAATTAAAGTTTTTGTGATCTGTCCGTGTTGGTTGTAAAAAAACGCGTTGTCCTTTCCTTACTATGTTTTTCGCTCTAATATTTCTCAGTTTTAAAAGTAAGCCGTCCGGAAAGCATTTAAAAAAAGAGCCCCGTCATCACTGTTGAACACATTTCGCCCCTTGTAGTCTTGTCAAGCCATCCAGCACTAGCTTTAAAATTTGTGTTACCAAATGAACACCTGATTGCAAAGCTTATTTATTGTACATTAACTGTTACATGGCTTCCAACCATTCCAAAACGGCAGTATCCACGTTTGTACGTATTTGAGTTTGTTATTTCGTTTGCTTATTTCGCACTTAGCTGCTGTAATTTCTTTAATGGTTTAAAAATTTTCCGCTATTGGCAGGGACCTTAGCACATGTTTCGGGGACGTAATTGATGTCAGAACTAATTCAATTAATTGCAGCGACTGTTTGGGGGAGCACTACCTTGAATAAATTTTTACGGAAGTTGTTTACTCGAAAAATGTATAAAATATTTGGAGTTAAGAGCTTCAAGATATGGAAACAATTTTTAATGGATCGCCTATACCGAAATGCTATTGTCACAAAGATTTGTTTGATTTAAAGAAAATTTTGCACCGAAGTATAAATCGTGTAATTTTATTTTCCATTTATTAGAATAGAACTGCCTTGCTAACTTTCCCATGGTATGTATATTCCTCCTAAGTTACTTAATTTATGTTCAAATCTTATATGGAAGTCGAACTTCCGAAGCATATTACGAACAAAGTTAGAAAGGTGTATCTACATCGTAGCTATTAGCAATTGCCGATCATTAACCTCGTTCTATCAATCAATTTAATAGCAAACCAATCACCAACCTATAATATAAATTAAACTAGAGTTGTAGTTTCTAAATTTTCTACTCCTATCTATAATCTCTTACAGCTACATGTCTTCTTTCACCACTCTTCAGGTATATTAATAATTCCCGCCTCGAAAATTACAGTATTTTCGCTTTAATGTCAATCTCTCGCTACTATCGTGTGCAATTCCTTACAAATTGATATTTCCTGTTTTACGCCGTGTGTATGTATGCATAAGCGTTTGAACGAACGAAAGAGACGTATGAACATTTTTAGATTACAAAGGTTGGCAATAACGTGGATATATTTATGGATTTAAGAAACCTGCGAAGTAAACATTTTAGTAGATCTTGAAACATGAAACATAATTTAGAGGTGTAGATTGCACTTTATATGCAACCATGACTAATCTTTGTTTACAACTTTAGCACTTGATACCCATAATCGATAGTTGCTGTCACTAAAGCAATGCCCTTTTATACTCTAAATACCCTTAAAATCACCCTCTCACTGAAGGGAGCGTATTTAAGGCGTCTGGAGAGATCCTTCCGAAATCCCAGTAGAAGAAACGCCGTTGGTTTTAAATATCTAGTGGAAAGCGCTGGAAAGTTTAAAGGGCTTCAAGTAAAATATAGGATTTCTCCTAATATATTATGTCACTACGAACGGTAAAAGAACGTAGTTGAATTCCAGATAAATCCGTAAGCTTCTGGAAAAATTTATTAGAGGCTCACAGTGGATATACGACTAAATAGAATTTTGCACTTACTGTAAAAACGGTCACGTACGTTAAATATAGTTACTAGCTTTTTATCAAGGTTTTAGTGCGCACAATATAAATTGCATTTGTTGTAACAATTAATTAATAGAATGTAATTTTAATGAATCATTTAATGAAAACAATTTAAAAAGAAAACTGATAATTCTTAAGCACAATATGTGTGTAAAAAATGGAAGAGCCTGAAATACTGTATTCTTACACCTAATAGTGTAAGAATACAGTGCGCAACACAGGGGAGTACTTTCTTAAAACAAGAATACCTTTCTTGGGCCAAGTAAACGACGTATGAGCAAAAAAGCATTCATTTTAATCAAGTCTCTTGAATATCAAATAACTTGTCAAGTCAAATATACGAGTTTTTTAATTCTACAAAATATTTCCTTGATCCAAATATGTCATTTAAAGTTATTTTCTAAATTGAAAGAAAAAAAATTTTGAGGGAAGGAAGGCAATTTCTTAGAACAAGAAATTATTTCTTTGTCAGACAAGAAACTGATTTCTCAACTAAAATACATGGTTCTTTATATTACCATAAATAAGCACTTCAACAATAATTAAGCTTCATCATAATTAGCGCCATTCTAATGGCGCAGCTGTCATAACAATTGCTAAAATCTATGAAACTAGTAAACCAATTGATTTAACAAACCCACTGGAATAACCCCAATTATTTAAAGGATACCACAAACACTTAATATTTCACATTATATAATTGACACTATTGAATATATCATTATTTTATTGCCACATTTGTCGGATTAGGTTTCTTGTCTTGTTTTTAATAATTTTTTAAACATTCTACTTCAAAACACACTGGTTACCTTCTATACATAAATTCTCACGTCTTCGATATATTTGAAAATAAAATCAATCCGCCCCTCAATGAATTGTATTAATAAAATAGGTTGCTAAAATTTTGGAACACTCTGTATGAAATATTAAAACCATTTCTGCGATTTCTAGAAGGTAGAAAACATTATAGTTACCCCTTTTATTAAGAAGGTATTTCGCTATCGGGGATATGTTAAAATGTAGACACACACAGCACATACGGGTGGTATATTTAAGTGACACCTACCTATCATCCTTTTCCATTAACACATGTCTTCTATTTACAGCAAGTGACCTTGACTCCATACGCGCGCTCTTCAATGAAAAGGAAAAGGAACTGTCCTTGGCGGTCGCCAAGGTTGAAGAACTTACCAGGCAACTGGAGGAACTTCGCAGAGGCCGATCAGCCAGGGATCAGCCACCCGCCTCCGCCTTGGAACTTGACAAGTTACGGAGAGAACTCATGGTGAGATTGCGTAATATTAAAACTGTTGCAAACTATTCGCCGAATTCTCCGTTTTAATTAAACAACGGAAAAGGATTTTATTATCCTATTTGAATATATTTGCCGGATCTATTCCATTTTATTTTCGCAATTTTGTCTTTCTCAGATCGTAACAATTTTATCACGCTTAAGTTTATTCGTATCTCATACAGTACAAAAGGGCAATTTGACAGAAATTGCTTTTCTCAGACTTGTGCTATAATCAGATACGGACAACAAGGAAACGAGTTTTAAATAGAATAAGGGGGGAAGATGGAGCTTTTACCCTACTTTATGCTTTACTTTATCTTTGCTCAGCTTTAAAAACGTGCGGTATAAGTCACTCAATTATCTATTTAAGCAAAAAATTTAAAGTTTGAACCATAAACTTTGAAATATATGATATCTAATTATAAGCATCGTATGTAGATCCATATGCAAAATAGCTAAGCTTCTGGGGTAATGAGAAGCTGAATGGCTTACAAATTCCGCTGGGTCAACTCACCATATATACAAAAAGAAGAAAACTGCTGCATATG
Source organism: Marronus borbonicus (assembly GCA_902655005.2). Taxonomy (NCBI): domain Eukaryota; kingdom Metazoa; phylum Arthropoda; class Insecta; order Coleoptera; family Scarabaeidae; genus Marronus; species Marronus borbonicus. Next base: position 29,434,299 of record LR737381.1, on the reverse strand, counting down.
TAAAACAAATTATACGGCAGGGCTAAATAGAAACTAATTGAAAAAGAAATAAGGAAGCAAAAATTAAGGACCATCAGAAAAATTGAGAAACGAAATAAACAAGGAACCTGAAAAGCGCAAGAAAAGTATCGGAACTGCCACAAAAAATCGAAAATAAAATTATTTAATTTTTGAATTTCGTCAAGTGTTAGTAAATATAAAAAAAAAGTCCTCATTCTATAATTCTCTACCATCCGTAAAAGTACCTGTACGTATCGATACTTTCTTCAAATTAATTTTGGAAAAAATATATGAAACGAGTAAACAATCAAAAAAATTTGTTTAAATATATGACTTAAAAGTTTCTGCTTTATTAGCAGATGTTTTTCCGAACAATCGATTGTTTCAATATTACTACTGATGCTCTTATTTAATTAATATATGAAAATTAATGTGCAGAATCAACTGCTGGTGATGGTAGTGACGCCACAATTAATACCCTCACTTATCTAAACTGCCCGATTAGAATATTTGAGCAATTTACATAATTAACGTTACTTCCCGGGATCCCATTAATTGTTCTTCCATCTGCTCACGAAACGAAATAATTATTATTAACGCGGTCGTAATTGAAATCATTTTTCTCCTTCCGCACTAAGAAACAATAAGAGGCTAGAATTTGCATTTCAACAAACGTTTTTTGCGTTTTCAATTTAACGCTTACTCGACGCAAACAGTTAAGGGGAGAAATGCTTAATTAAATTAATCCTTTTAAAATTCAGGCGAAGAAAGGGGCGCTTTTTTACTTCCGAAGTTGGGTAAATAGCCTAGCGTCGAGCTCCTAAGTACACATACATTCCTTTCTTCCAAATTACATTTACAAATGAGGACTTGGCCCGAAATAGATATGTACATACAAAACAAGCAGTAGATAAAGTTAATTTGAATATCCTATACTGGTATTTTGCGCTTGATGCGTACAGGTGGTCTTCGCAGAGAATGTATAGAATCATTGATTGAATTGTAATGCCTTCTTAATGTTACAGTATCGAAACAAACTTAACGAACAACAAAATCAGAGACTCAACCAACAAAGGGAGGCACTTACTGCTAGACAAGAGGAAATGAGCGCTATCGACAAAAGAATCTCGGAATTACAGGAGAGGTTACATCGGAAGCGGCTTCTGAATCAACAGTTAGCGAATCAGATTAGTGCAACATCACACAAAGCAGCGTATCATCAGCTTGTCAGGTAATTTATTTGCACGTGTCCTGATATGTATACCGTGTTTTATTTTCTATTTAGATCGGCGGTTCTCGTAATACATTTTTCTATTCAGCTGTGCAATTTTTATTTGCTCCTCTATTTCCTGCAGCACGCTATACAAACAGCAACTAAAGTAAGATCAAATTCTTAAATCTTAATTCAACTAAATCGCTTCATAAAATTTCTAAATCTTAAACTAGTAGAAAACTCCAATCTCGGAAAAGTTATTCGAAGTGTGCAAACAGATAAAGGGAATATGAGCGAAATACATTTTAAGTCTCTGTGGAGTTTAATGCCTAGATTATTGTAATTTTTTTTCTATCGGTTAAAATTAGAAACCACAAAATTTAATATTTTTCAAGAGATTTTTCGATTGTTCCTAAATCTCACATAGAAACAAATGCCGATTATGTTATTAACTAAAGCTTTAATTAATTCAATTAAAATAGATTATTAAATCTTAACTGCAGTCATTACAAATATGTACACTCCACCTGCTCACCGCCAACAGCATGTACCGAATAAAAATTAATTTGAATGGTGGTTAAACTTGTATTATTTTTGTTAAAAACATGCTTATTTATTGCTTGCTATCACCTTAGTTTCACTGGAGGTGTAAATTCAAAAAGCTTTTGCTGGGATCACATATCCCACTTGGCACCTAAGCTAAATAGGATTTAAAACTATTTTCATACCGATTAACTGCAGTCCGCGAACTATATTCCCTTCGCTGCTAGCGCAATATAGCTGTTTTTTAAGAGCTTAAAAAAGCAAATAACATAGTAGCTATGCTAGTATAGCTTCAAGCCACCTATATTTTCACGTATAAGATACTAAACAATGGCATAGAAATGTGTAAATTATCAATGTTGAAACTCGGTTAACGAAGAACATAATTTTGAGGCATATATAATGCTTCATACAACTTCACATAATGGTATTGTCTAGTCGTACTGTTATGCATATAGTAACCTTGTTTGTACGGCTACGTTTGTAAATGCCAGTCAGATGGTACAAAAGCTACATCACATGCAACGTTCCCTTCCACGATTCGGCTATAATTAATGAAATGCTCTCAACCTCTAAACAATACGCCTGGCTTCGTCTGCTGGTGCGCTATTGCGAATAAAACGAGTTAGATAAACCCCAAAATTCGATCAGAAAATTGCCGTTGTGAGTCTTTGTAAATGACGTATTTGCCTTTTCCAATTTGTTCGCTCTTCGTGGATGACGTTGGCAAAAATGCCTGTAACACTATAATCGGAGAGGAAGTTTTCAGAAGATGTGCTAATAAACTTCCGTTAAAAACTTTTCATTTTATTATCTGTATCCAGTGGAATTGCATGTCAAATTTCTGTTAATAGGAACGTACCGTGGCCGGTCTCCCCCTTGCAACGATTATATATCGATACTATTTTCCGCGTGGAAATGCCAAGTATTTAGGTTCAGCAAATAAAACCGCAGAACAGCATTTATTGGGAATACCCATCATAAACTAAAATAGGAGTAATAAAATCTACCCGAGAATTCTACAATAATCCAAGCGCACGATTACGAGTGTTGCTTTTCCTTGTACAGTGTCTATTTTGCATCCTAATGTCGTCTAATTAATTTAGAATTACAACAGTTTAGAAGAAAAATGAAAAATTACAATTGCTTAGTATCTCTGTACTAAGCAAATTAAATTGTCATTGTTTGCAATATATTATTTATTTGCAAATTTTCAGATTAACGGGAACGAACGATCAAAATAGTCAGGGATACCCCAGAAAACCTCAGCATCCTGTCAATCATTCATCCAGTGGATTATCGCGGACAAACATAGCTGCAGTCGAACCTTATAACCATGTTCCTTTACAAAGTGGTCAGCAGCAAGCAAGAAATGCACCTCATAATACAAATTCGGAGGTAATTATCGAATCTCTTCTACGAAAATTATAGAAATAAGCTCATTCGATTCCTTCCAAAGTTCCTTACCAAAAGCTAACTGTGTCTTCCTTCTGTTAACAGAACACAACATATCATCCAATATATCAGCAACAAGGTAGCCATATCAAAAATGAAATTGATCATCATCAGGACAACCAAGAGTTATCAAATAGTACTAAAGTAGTCTCGACATACGGTACCAAGCAGGAAGAAACAGATATCCTCAAAGATTTTGCGGTATCAAAATCGGATCCAAAATATCAAACGCTGCCCTATAATACGAAGTTCACTGTAAATATAATACCGAGCAACAAGGCTAGCGGTAAAACGAACGATCCAAACGATAATAACCTCAATAGTGGTGATCTAAAGGATTTCGAACCTAACAATCACATATCAAGTCACATCAATGCCAACATGCAATCGCATTGTCACACTGTACACAGCGCACCACTTAGTGTTGTAAATAAGAATATCGCCACGCCGTTGAATCAAACCGATTTGATAAATCGGAAATCAATGGACAATACGAAGGACCAGCAACATACGGATTCTAGAAATTCACAAAACGGAATTAAAAATGTAGATAATAACGGACCAATTACTTCTGTAACTAATAGCGCAATTCCTCCGTATCAAGTAAGTAGTTACTTCAAGTTGTTTTCAAGCTGCATTAGAGTAGTTAGAGTAATTGGAACGATAATATATAACAATGTTAATATGTTTATTTTTATTTAATTCTTCAATTGTAGGTAGTTCTGTTATCTCTTAGAAATTGACGAAATTTCTCTTTGACAAAATTATTAATTGTTATTTTATGTGTTAATTATGACTGTTATTGGTTGTTTTATTCTTTAATTTTTAAATTTCAACTTTTTGGAAGTTGCAAACAAATAATCTGATTGCCCATGATTGTTCCAATAACAAACGTACATTTTGGAATCTTCAAATCTTCAACTATTAAATTTATGAATAGGGCTACGAGGCTTCTTGCTTCTAAAATCGAGGCGGTTGGATGCAATTGTAATTCCCAAAAAAATAGACATATTACTATTCCGAAACAATACTGGTCTCAGATGGTTATTTCTTAAACCATGCTGTCGAGACTTCTGCATTATTTCTAACATATAATGCCCATGATTTGAGGGCTTTAACTCTTGAGTTAATTGGATGTTTGATCAAAATTCGACGCTTATGTTGAAATCGACGTATTGAGATCCCCGAATTTTCTCGAACATATTCACATACTCTAGCCATTTAAATTAAATTAAATTTGCATTCACTCAATTTGGTTTTACAACGAAAATTGTTCCGAAATAAATGAAATTTGAAGTTCCAAGGGAAATTTGAGATAAGTGGCTTCTCCCATTGATAGTTTCCAAGACAATATCCTAAAAGTTACTGATATTGACGCGGCGACTTTTATGAATTGATAGCTTTCCGTACCTGAATGCTTGCATTACGTTGCAGCGCTATGGCGTAGATAAAAAAGCTAATTTTACAAGCGATGTAATACTGCAACAAATAACGCGATGCGCTTTAGTAATGAGCTTTTATACAATATATTGCCTGGAAACTTGCGTTTATGGCGAATACGTATAAGCTTTTATTATATGGGCTAGTTGACTCGGACAGTAGGTACATGTGCGAAGTCAATGAGCTGGAAATGATTTATCTGCGGAACAACCTATACTCTAATTCGATTCTCTACATTTTTAATTCGAAACCGACTATTAAACTACGAAACGACGAGTTGCTGCTAAGGTTAACTTAAAAAGCGTAATTGCTTAATTTCGTTATCTCCGGATACAGCGCATTGTTGCACAAAATAATCGGTTTGCTATTATTGTCTGTACTTCAATCAGGTAACGGTATATTTTACATCTGCTTCAATTAACATTTGCAGTCTATGAATATGTAAAGTATAGACGATATAAGCGTCGTAACTCGAAATTGTATAAATTAATTTGTTTCTTCTGCAGTCGTAAATATGTAATTGTCATGTCGTATTTAATATATTCAATTTAGAGTGATGAATAATACAGATAGCGACATACACAGGAGCATATTATTAATTATATATTTAATTGGTACTGAAATGAGGTAATAAAATGATTAGTATCTGTTTGTTCGAAGAAATTTGCAAAAACAGAACAAATTTTTGAGATAACACCAGCTTCAAAAAATAAAATGAATCAAACGATCAAAATGCAAATTAAAAACATATTTTGTGGTGGAAAATAGTAATTATATTGGAATGGAGCGTCCAAATGAATTAGATGTTGTACGAGCACTAAAAGTATTCAATTTTGTTGTTGTGGTTGTATTTGATAAACATTTTCCATTGCCTCAAATGAATAAGAATTCAGAAAGTAACGCAATTTTAATAACACGACTAAAACATAATAAAAAGTTTGAATGCTGAAGACTTTAAGATTTTTTCTAATAACCGCCGTATCCATGACTTTAATAACTTATTTTTATTTCAGAAGCCAATAAGTAGTGTTGCACCAACGTCGGTCCATAACAATGGGAAAATTTCAAATATATATCAAACAGCATCAATTAAAGTTCAACCTGTCGAACCGCAAACGGTCTTCAGCGCACATAAACAAGTCACACCTACGCAACCTAACGTCGGTTCGCCGCAGTCCTTAGCGCTATCCTCTCCGCAATCGACGAGTACCCCATTAAACACTCCGGAAACATCGGTTGACAAAACTAAACCAGCATTACCACCAAAACCAGCCATTAAACCACCGCCACGGCAGACACAAATTATTCCGGATGATATCAGCCAGCCACCTCCTCTTCCTACCACAGAGCCACCATCGGAGGACAAGGTGTTGGGAAAACCGCAGGCGCATCTAAACAAACCCTTGCCACAAGCGGGTCCAACGAATCAGAAAAATTACCCGATGCAGCTAACGAGCCAATCGTCACAAAACACAGCTACTAATCAAAGTTCCGGTATGAGTTATACTGGCGATAATATGCCTATAATTAAAGCGAAACCGCTGACTATAAAGAAGCAGCCGATGAGTGAGCAGCCTAAATTAAGATCACTTAGTTCCTATTCCAAACAAAACGGGTTGAGTAGTAGAAGGATAGAAATGCCGCCAACGTTTCATTTTACTGAAACTACTTCCGATAAAAGCTCGGAAAATGAAAGCTCGTCAGAAACGTCGAAAGAAAAAAATTCGGACGAGACGGATAAAGCGTCCATCGAAGATTCGGAATTGAAAGACAGAGAATACAAAGACACCAAAACTCTAATCGAAGGTGTAGTTAGGCGGTGTAAAAAAGGTAATCTGAAGCAAAACGGTAAAGCGAATCTATCGAGACGGGTGAGCTTCGATCCTCTAGCGTTACTCTTGGACGCCAGTTTGGAGGGCGAATTGGAATTAGTTAAGAAAACCGCATCACAAGTTCCTAATCCCAGCGCAGCTAACGACGAAGGCATAACGGCCTTACATAACGCTATCTGCGCCGGACACCTAGAGATAGTGAAGTTCTTAGTGGAATTTGGTTGTGATGTTAACGCGCAAGATAGTGACGGTTGGACACCCTTGCATTGTGCGGCCAGCTGCAACAATGTCGCTATGGTTAAGTTTCTAGTGGAACACGGTGCCTGTATATTCGCAACGACGTTAAGTGATCACGAAACGGCAGCTGAGAAATGTGAAGAAGATGAAGAAGGATTCGATGGATGTTCAGAATACTTATATAGTAAGTTCACGTGAAACTGTTCATGATTTTTAATAATTTTTTAATAATATGCTCTCTTTCTCTCACAAGCTAGCTCAATTTGAGCAGAATTTTGTATTACATTCATCGAGAAATTTTTTTTAATAGTATTGTCGTAGAGCAAAATTAGAACATACTTAATATCGACTATCGAACTCTATTTATTGCTTGCACCCTTCTCGGCATTTAACTAATAATAAGTAGAGTTTGAATGTGCACATCAAGGATTGCATTATGCTCCGATTCAAAGCTCTCATCCCACATGTGCTCGATAGGATTCACCTCTGGGGAGTCAATCTAATCGAAGTAATCAGTCGCCAGCACGCCAGCTGTGCGCGGTCGAGGGTTGCCGTGGATCAATACAAATCTTTCGTATCTAATATGATCGAAATATGACGGAACGTGATCTTGTAGAATGTTTTCGATATAACCTAACTGATTCCTGTTCAAAGCATTGTTCCATCATCTTCAGAACTAATATTCTGCACCAAAATACAATTTGGCATACCGTTCTTCAACTCCTCTGTATACATGGTTTCATGGTAACCACTGACCAATATGATATTTAATGGACTCACCATCAATCCATCAACACAAATAAGAAGAATAACTGATGGATCCAGCACCAATCCAGCTATCAACTAAAAATGTGTTAGTGGATAGCTGATCCCAGTACCGCCTCCATCCGGTGGAGGGGGTGCTATTGCAAATACTGATAATATAATACAACTATTAGGTTTAACCTTTTTTGAAAAAAAAATCCAAAGACTCACCTCGCCCATGGTAAAGAAAGAAAATCAAAAAAAAATGTTCTATATTCTACAGATTCTTCCAAATTTTGTAATTTTTTATTGCAGTATTAAATATATTTTTCATCAAAAACTCTGTAATACCATTGGGGTTTTATCTTCAGGTGTACAAGAAAAATTAGGAATTCTATCTGGGGGTGTCGTGTACGCCGTATTCGACTATTCAGCACAACAGCCAGATGAACTTAGTTTTATAGCTGGTCAACAGTTAACAGTATTAAGGAAAGGAGATGAAAACGAGAGAGAGTGGTGGTGGTCCAGACTTGGCGATAAAGAAGGTTATATTCCTAGAAATCTTCTTGGAGTAAGTTCTTTGTAATAAAACTTGAAATTACAACTATTAATATGATTTCTTCTTTAATTTCAGTTGTACCCGAGAGTTACTAAATGCGAAGATCAGTAGATTAATAAAACAAATGGATGAAAGGAAGTGTTTTACAGTACCTATTTGATATTTTTGTTTTTGGGAAATTTAGTTTGACAAAATGACTTTTTCACCTTTGCTCAATATATGGCTATATTGTTAGTATAAAGGTTTCTTCTTGTCTTTTTTATATTATATTATTTGTTAAATTGTTATTAACACCGAGTTTAGTGTATGTTGCTTTTATAGTTGCAAGCGTTTTTAATATATTTTCAACATGTAAATATATACATATGAATGTAAAATTATTTACAATAAATATATTGATTGTAGTGTTTTAAATTATACATTTACAAAAATGAGAACCTCGTCTTATCACTGGATTCACATCGTCATTTGGTAGAGTGAATACATTTGAAGCTTTTCAAATTACATCAAGCACCTTTCTCCTTCGGTTGAGTAAGCCTCCTCAAATAAGCCAAATCAATAAGCATTCCAAATAACGCTATATTTGCTGTCGTTGGCATGTCTGAGATGAATACTTTCGCAAAACTGCTTGTAATATATGTTTGGCACCTCATAAGCACCACTTCTCTGTAAAGGGCGAAGAGCAGTTAATTGCTACCGTGCCAGAAATTGTTTTAAAATCTGTAAAGATATCCTTTTGCTTTTGGTTTTCCTTTAATTTTCTTGGTCATTTGAACTATAATATTCGCTTCTTATAAATTAAACTAAATATACATCGGGCTCACGAAGACCATAATTGCAACTGGACGGTGCTCTTCTTTTAAGTTTTAAAGGAACTTACCTGTTTAACCAGAAAATTGGAGAAAAAAATATTGAGAATAACACGATAAAAATTAAAACTAGAGAAGTTCAACGGTAACAGCAAGCTACATTTGGACACATTAGAAAAGGGTGTACTGGCAAATGTGTCTTGTCAGTGCCCCCGTCAATTTAACACCGAAATACTGCCACACTGCTTGTGGTAAAACACGTATTATAATGAGCAATGCACATACATACTTTCATTCACGGTATAAAACGAAGCATAGGAAGATAAAGCGACAAAACAGTTAATAAAGAGCTTGCAGACGAAAGTTAGAGTTTGCTCGCACGGGCTGCACTTTTTACTCAGTGTAGTGTAGAGTAACGTCGCTGGAGTAGTCAGTGTAAGCAGGTGTATGGTCGTGCAACTTATATCCGGTATTGGGAGGAGAAATTACTAAATATTCAATGCGACTAGACCGATCGTGTATTGTCGACACACAAGGAAAGTGGTAAGCAACACCCACCCCTTCCCATAAGACGAAAAAACACGAATGAACAAAAATTTAGGCACGACCCCTACCGTGCCGTCACGCAGATGCTAACAAACGATTTCCCATAATTTTTTATCAGAGCATTCAACGCTTGTTTGGAAGCGTTTCAATTGTTTACAGGTATGCGTTTGTTTGAGGGCTCCATTTATTTGCACTTTGCCTCTACTGTCAATACCATCCTTTAAAGTATGTGCATGTGTTATCGAAGACGCTAACCATTGCAATATTATCCTTAACTACACGCAAGCCCAACGAACGAATATTTTTACTAAGTTACTGAGAGTAGTTAGAGTAGGCCGAGCGAACAAAATTTTTAGATGGCGAGAAACAATCGGGTGACGTAGAAACAATGGAATGGAGAATTTCTTTCGTTATTCGTGGTTCTTAGTAGCAGTTTTCATAAGTATGTCATTGACAAAATTGCACACGAAAAGAGGGTTAATGGGATGGATACTGCGATTATCATCTTACCATTACAAATTGAATTTTATTGAGTTATACCGTCTCTAATTGAAAGAGTATTTCGCAGGAGATGTATAAATAGGTGGATAATTTTTTATAATTCGATACCTTCGTACAATGGCTAAATAACTGACATGCTCATCTAGTCACGTAACCAATATTTAAATACGTAAAGTGAGTAGCATAGTTAATAGATCTCTCTATTTTATGTTTATATTGTGGTGTTAAGGTCTGCCGTGGAAAGTTTTCATGCATACTACAAGTTTATTATTTATAACTTCATTATTTCATTCAAAGAAGGCTCCACTTCGCATTTCTTATTCAAAATTTGTTAAGAACTATTAGTTATAAACAGAGATGCGCCATCTACAAGAGTAACGTTTTAACGCTTGACTGTACTGGCATCGATATTGGCTGAAAGCAGCACTTCCCGAGTAAAAAGCGGAGACACGACTATCATATCATCATATGTGAGAATATACTGTCGTATACTGACATGATAATAATGCACTGTGGCAATACTTACACTAACAATTATTTGTAAGTGACATGGTACGTTTAATTAACTAAAGATATTTACAATTTTTTTTTACAAATATTACCAAAAGTGACTGATTATAGCAGCATCTCGCACGTAGTTGTGCATACAATCATCATTTTACTGCTACCTTTTGATGGATGTTATTTATTTTATAAATACATATTTCAACAAATATTCAAAAATTTGTGACTTGAGTTTTCTTACGTGTGTCATACGTACAACAATACAAACGCGGTGTGCATCACTCATGCTTCTCCTCGCGTTCTCCGTTTCATATATTTCATGTTCTCTGTTTCATATATTTACGAGAAGCTTGGGTAGACCCAGCATATCGCTATCCCTACCAACGGCTCCTTCCGTATCTCCATTAGGAAACAATTCAGCATTAATGAATAATAATAAGAATAGTGCTTGTTTTTGTACCTGCTTTTGTCGCCCACACACACTGAAACGAAGACATGCGAAAAATACGTAAAAATAGACGAAAGAGTCTCTTGAAATTGCAGCACGAAACATAAAACATTTGTGCGCTTTACTCTAATAAATGCCTTCTCGTATTAAATGAAATAGAACTGAGCACGGCAACGGTCCGTTCTCTCTATTCATCAAATCGGCGAAGTTACGTTCGTAATCAATTTCAGGTTTTCTAATTTAATATTATGCCCGATTTCACTTATGTGTTGTGCTACACTTGATCATTCTATTCTACCACAACGATAATATCTGATATGCTCCTTGAATCTGGTGCCTCTCTCGCTCTTTTCGTTTGACCAATTTTATAAATTATTTATATTAAAATTTTATAAAAAACCGGACATGAAGGAAAGGGCCGCAGAATCGCATTTATTGGAAATACCCGTCATAAACTAAAATGGGAGTAATAAAATCTACCTGCGAATCCTACAATAATCCAAGCGCACGGCTACGAGTAGTAAAAAGTGTCTCACGGGGAGACAAAGAAAAATGTCACTGTACAGTTACACGAATCATAAGCAGTACATGTCTAATTTTTAAATAAATTTGAATGCTTAAGAAATTCCGCTAATTACGTTAATAATTAAATAAACAATCTATCCACATGCATTTAGCACTTGGTCACTGAAGGGACGAGTTATAAACAAATAAATATTGTACAATACTCGAGGGTCAATGTTTGAATGTCGAATGTTATAATAGCACACGTAAACACAGGTAATAATACGTTAAGTTGTTTAGATATGTGAAATTGAAAGTTTAGCAAATTGTATTGTAAACGCTAACGTTTACATTAAATATAGGCGACACAAACATTGCTATTGTTACTGAAGCTTTCGTTTCTATATATTTACTACGAATCAAACGCACAAACACACCATATTTTCTGATATTCCCCTTTATAATTTCTGTTTTTAGCACTATTCTACACATTGCTTTACTTTCACCTGAAAAGACAAATATTACTTTAAATTTCTTCGGGAATTTCAACAGATATAGCCTCAATAACTCGTCAGTCAATGCCAGCCAGTGATTCGATTTTTTTTTAAGGGAAAATGTGTGTAGAAAGTAAAGAGAAGTTGGATGCACAACGAAATCGGTTAAAGTCGCAAACTAGGAGTGCTTTTGTAGCTAATTAACATACGTACGTCAAATAGAAAATTGATTGAATAACGCATTTTGTTTTAACAGAAAGAGAATGTATTTTTTAATAGAATATCTTATATGTCCTCCTAAACTTTAAAAAGAGGTTGAATTTCTCGATATTGCAAATATTTTTAATTTTGATGTTAAACATTTGAACAATATGATATAACAACTGGTCGCAAATTTTATTAATATTCTTGATAAAAAATCTAATCTTAAGAGACGCCTTTGATCAGAAATGTTTAATATCAAAATTAACGAAATTTGCAATTTTAGAACCGAAAAATAATTATTATAATATATTGTTGGACAAAATTTAGAAAAAACTTTTACCATTACTATTTTTATCTATTATGTTTGCTGTCTTTGTTGATTAAATTGTTTTATTTTATTTTAAATATTTTATTCTATAATTTTAATCAGAAATGTTTAATATCAATAATTCATAAAATAAAAATAAAAATAAAATATTGTTTTACAAGTCATAAAATTATTTTAACTTTGTAGCAAATACCTAATTTATATATCTCCTCTTAATTATTTTAATTTGGTCACAACGATTAATAATTTTGAATAAAAAAAACAATATTTACGTATTAGTACAGCATATGGTAGATGCTAATACCATTTAGCTTACATCAAAGAGCACTACGCAAATAATCTTAATACATATATAGCCATGTTCTATTTGAGATAGGAATGTTTATATCCGTTTCCCATTTAATCAATCGTAACTGAAATTATTTTTAAAAGATTGTTCTTTATCTATAAATTCGTTTACTAAAATTTCGCGAAGACTTTCCGAGATACACCGTCATCGTAATTGGCCCTTGCATACTCAATATATATACATACACCGACCGGTATCTAAATAATATTCGGAGACGATCTTTTCCTTCCTCATGCGTACCCACTTTCGTCACCATTCGGTGAGGACGAAACATAACAGATACACACACGCACTCGTACAAATATAAGAAATTGATACCTGCTCGTCGGCTAAATGACCCGGGGGAGCGTCGTCCGCGCGGCCTACACGGAGTTTTTAAATGTTCGGCGCGCTGAAGCCGTGTTTATTATTCGCCAATAGACCAAACGGCGAAACTTACAAATGCATACCGAACGTACGATACTGTTAGTCGTGTTACTTACGTTAAATTGTTTATGTGCCAACACTGACGTATTGGAACTCTTCGGGCCTAAATTAAAATCCGGCCGATCACTAGAAACCGAAAATACGGTACACGATTATGTGGTAAGTATGTATTGAACTTTCCCTATTATTTCTCCTCGAATTCCTTATATAGATAAATTCTGTATATATACGTATATTTAGCACACTTCCTGCACACAATACACCGAAGTATTTATATATCTTTCAGTTTGAGAGGCTGCAAATATTTCTGTAGAGCGTCATTGTTTTAATTGAAGCGCAATGCTAAGAATTGAAATTTCAATTCAAATTTTAATCATTCAACCAGTTGAACGACTACACTCATACATTCAGTTATTTAACGTTTATTACTTTTCTTAAATGTGATTAAATATGTATAATTAATAAGACGCGATAAGTACTTATCTTTTGGAACACCCTGTACATTATTAGCGTCTAATAATTAATTAATATTCTTTGTATATAGCTCGAATATTTTACGAGTTATTTGTAACTTGTTCCTGTTCCTTATTTATTTTTTTTAAATATAAAATAAATTTAAAAAAATTATTACAACAGTTGTTACAACATAAAAAAAATATTAAAAAAATATGAGGTTTCCCTCTTGCCTATTTAAAAAAAATTATGCATATACCTTAGTATTGCATACATTTTATAACGCGGTTTCCTTACTTGTTTGTGTACATATTTTTGGGCTTATTTCTATGTTCTCTTCGCAACTTCTGTATTTGAATCTAATTATAGACGCACAATTATTACGCATTTTGCTACCTTAAACGTGTCTTCAATATCGCAACGTTTATTTCTATCTTAAATTTGCAACAAACTGAATCAAAGTGATGAAATCATACGCGAAAACGGCCAAAAAGACCAAATTCGTAAGAAATTTTCATCACTGGCTGCTGAAAAGTCAGGATACATGCTTTTGTCATATTTTATTGTAATCCTTCGTTAGTTGAGAATTAAATCATAGAGCAAATGAACATTTCTCGCATGAGGACATTATATTTTTAATGCTCGCTCAACCACGTATGATGTACCTAAAATTCTGGAAACAATTTTTGTTAATTGATGTAAAAGAGCAGGATTACCTCAGACTACAATTTTTTGTCGCTTTTGGCGCACATTTCTTCCAATAATGTAATATAAATAAAGATATTTGACCAAAAAGTTCAAATTTATAGTACTTAAAAAAAACAAGGAAAAACAAACAATCTGGGATGTATGTAAAGAAAAAAGGAAAAAAGATAGTTTGATATTTTATGTAATATCAGATAAGTATATTGTTACAGCAACTAAAGACGGACGGTACAATTTCCTTCTCAACGATGAATTTACAGAATACCAAGCTTAAGAATTCAAAGCCATCTAATTTTATTTTTATTGTCCAGAATGCAGGTGTAATCTTCTTATCGTATTAACCATATAATCATCGAACAAAAGCTGTGGCGGTGCATAATCATCATTTGTCACCAATTTCTGTTGGTCACCAGTAAATTCGTGTCATACTGGATACCCGCTGACAATTCTTGTTTGTTACCGACATACATACATACAAGAATGTTGGTTAAATGTGTGTCTCGTCCTAATTTTTAAATCATTTATTCACAATGTAAAATGAAATTGCGTAGCATGTTAGCGAGTCATTTCTCCGTTCATTAACCGTTATGTATGTACCTATAGTTAAGAACGAAAGTATTAGTCTGTATTGTTTATATAAAAGTATGAATAATAACTACAAGCCTTGATTTGGTATAAACGCGCTTACGACAATAGAATTGCTGGATTAAAATTTAAACGAAAAACATAATTCGTTAATCTTAACAAATGTTGTATATAAATAACTGTTAATAGCAGTTTCCTAATTTTAATAAAATAATAAATTCATTTCACATTGTTGCTTTCATTTAGAATTATGAAATAACCTTGTTCTACAATTTTATATTGCAGTAGTCTAAAAATAATATCACGCTGTATTGACTTTAAAATGTAAAATAAAATAATGGCCGTTACGTTTTATATTTGAGTATGTCCATTCTACAGGGAGCAAGCAAAATGGAAATAATTAAATTTTATTGGATAGATGCAAAGTTAATTCAGAAAGAAATATTGTGAACACAACACAAATACAGACGTCCAGGTACAACGTGTCAAAAATTAATGCAGCTTAAAGTTTACTATACAAGGTTCTCCAAGCAACCCATTCGTTAAAAGTTTTCGCAGTTAAGCATCTTAGGTAAAGAATAAATACACCGGAAGAGACTTGTCAGGCTCATCCATATCATCTCAAACGGAATTCCATTATGGCACACTGTGTCGACTGTCATGTTTATGTCTAAGAAGACCACGCTGACCATATCCATCAGCGTTAACGCATTACGAATAATCTCAGTTTCAGTAGCTGAAAATTCGTTGAAAGGCCAGGTCGAAAACCAAATTGCTCTAGAAATGTTTCTCGATAATGAATGTCGCTTCGGAACCTCGTTAATTTGATGAACTCGGCGGCTTTAGAAATTGTAAAAAAGAGGCGACCGGTGATTTTGCCGGAAAAGACGGTTGGGAAATGTGACAGATATAGGATGGAATTCATGAATGTCAGCAGGACAACTCTCGCGGCACCAGCTTCATCACTTGATTAGAGACTTAGTCAGGGCCTGGAACCTCATACGACTAATAATACTGTTCAGCTTTCTCAAACCGGGCGCGCTCTAAAGGATCTTCGTTAGAAGAATCTGGAGAGGTATTAACGGAGTTGGAAACCTCGCGTTGACCATCTCCCTCATAATCAGAACAATTGTCCAGGGGATCTATGAAAATATCCTCTAAAAAGCATCTCCGGTAACCTGTCCTCTGGCGTTTAAGTGAAAAAAACCAATCTCCACAACAACTTGTCACAATACATTGAACCATATCTTCATCGGAGAACAAACACAGGCGGTAACATTACCTTGTTTGGCAACGGCACCGTAACACCATCAGAGAACATATATGTATGCCCGAATATCTCATTCTCCGTCTTGGAGCTTCCTGGTAGAAACTAGAAACGATGTCTGTAGTACGTAGTAACTTCATCGTAAGAAGAGCGAATACTAGTATACAATGCTTTCTCGAAGACTATTAACCCACAAAAAGTTGTTATTTAATAGTTGGACAACTCAGCGGACAACTATACGAAAATGCCACATAATAGATGTGTTTTATGGTAATATGTCTTAGTGTGCAAATTATATGCATCAATTTTTAGAGAAGACCATCTGGCAAGATACGAGTAACAAATTACGCCGGCATTGTTAATGTTTGTTATTTTCAAATGGACGTTCGAGAGCAAATTACACATAACCATATTTTGACTTGCTGAATACTGAATACGAGTTATATAATTTACTACAACTCATATTGTACAATTAAGTAGGTAGTAAGACGCATAGCGGATGACTGTAAATAACTATACGTCCGCATCAATATAAAATAGCTACATATAAAACTAACCAATAGTAATTTGTGTTCTATACAAATGTATTTTGGTAAGTATAGAAGTAAGAAAGATATCACGAGAAGCTCCGGGAAAGTTCTTCGGTTGTCTATATGAGCATTGTAATTATTTGAATGATCATTCCGCACAAAAATATTTCTAAGACTGCCAAACTTTAGAAACTTGTCAACATATAACAAGCTTTAAATGCACCACACTATGGATCTTGATTATCAAAAAATACTTTCGAATGTAACTTTTGTAAAAAAGACAAACGCTTTGTATTTTCTAACTTTTGTGAAACTCGATTATCTTGCATCTAATCCATTCCCCGAACTAAGCCCAATGTAATGTTATAAAACTGTTTTCCAATTAAAAGATAATTTTTAATCGTAAATTCGGGGATATCACTTGGATGCTAAATAATGTCGTTTACGAAAGATAAATTGAATAAAACGATACAAAAAATTAATATCAAAATTTGTCGTCCATTCGGCCCTACATTCTAGCGTGTTACTTCACAAATTCAAACGATACAACTTGAATTAACCTTGATCCTGAAATAAAGTTTTATCATTTACAACACTTGAGTACGTACATTCATACAACGCTAAATTATTCACGAAACAAAGTATCTCTATCTCTATACTTCAATGGTTCGTGAAAAGAAAGTAGTAAACGTTAATTGCAACTAATGTAACGGATATCTACAAAATAACTTGCGACTATTTTTGTCCATTAAATTTACCTGTTTACTTACAATAATCTGTCTAGGAAACTATTTGCATTAACATCGTTAATGATTCAATTTAATCTGTACTTATTTGCATATGTGATCCAAGAATATTTAAATTATTCAAGAATACGCCTTCAAATAGCATGAACGATGTAAATAAGCAAGAGCAGGAACGATGTAATTTCAAATTTTCAAATCCATTTTTAAAAATTAAAGCGTAATATGCACTCACTTTTTCTGTTGTTCTAAATTCTGGTTAAAAAGGTTAAAAGCCATTAACCAACACAGGCCATAATTTAAAAGATCTACAAATTATAATGAATGTTAATAGAAGGCTGCGATTAAGATTTCTAGATAATAGAGTTACTATTAGCATCGATTTAGTTAATATTACCCTATGTTAATCGAGGAGTTTACCTGTATTTTTCGAAATATTCATTACATAATGGTTGTTACAAGCAGATACCGTGCAATATGTATTTTCTATTCTTTAATATGTCATTATAAGTTACTAAGCTTCTGTTATTAGAAAACATGCGAAAGTAACATGTAATTTAATAATTCGATCGTTTCTCCTCTTTCAAGCTGCTTTATCGCTTAGGCAACATCACATAAATATTTATCCTCCGCCTCTCCCACCATAACTTTTTCTTTAACTTTTCAACTTTTGAACAGCGGAAGCTAGTGTTCTTGGTTGATTTCTACTTTTTGTGAACTGACTTGTGGTGTTGTGTGTTCCAATACTATCGGAACTTAATCTTAAATAGAAAATCCTATGTATTATCGTTTTTGCAAAGACAATAAGTTGAATCCAACGATACCCACCTTTACTTTGTACAGCTCAAGTGAAAACCATGCTCTTGGTGAGTACCTCTCTACCGCTGCCGATGATCAATTTCAATTAAGATTGTCTAAGAGCTACACGAAGTGAGGTACCTCAATGTACTACTGTTGAGGAGGTATTGAGTACGTTTTGTTGTTTCTATTCGACCTAATCGGGGGATTGGAGGATTCGACTTGATCGATAATAATCTGCGTATGAGTATTAGACGTAACCTTAATGACTTGATTGTTTCTTTTGTAAACACTAGGAAAATGTACGTAAAGGTTAGCGATACTTCTCCTAATTGTTTCTACCCAAATTACGGCATTCCCCAATGCAATATACTGGCGCCATAATTGTTTTTAATATTTACTGTAATTTATACTATATTTATAATACTACAAGAGGGTTGGGCCCTCCAAACCCCTACGAAGTGGCACCTCCCTCGCCGCTACACTTGTACAGTGACGTTCCAGGAATATCACAGGTTTCATGCAGTCGTCAGGTAGCGGTTCCCAAAGCACTAGCATTTCCCTGTAACTGTCCCTGGATTTGCAGCACCAGGATCTTAGGTGATGGGCAAGCCAGTGTCAAGTATGTGAGCATTGGTCTCAGAGTGGTAAGGAAGAGCGACCTCTTGCCATGGAGGTCGGCCCGATGAGCAGATGACAATTCATTTGCCGTTGTTAATGTAAAGCCCCCACTAGTCAACAATCTCCTCGGTCTTTGTAGGAAGAATAGGCGGCTATGCCATTGCCGTAGATCACTAGTTCGGTTCCTGGAGGTTTTAGTACTTTGTGCGTAAACAAATTGGGCAATGCTGGGGCAAGAGAAGAGCTCGCATTAATTCCCGATTTTTTTTTGTTTAAATTTCTATAAGAAATTAGTGCCCACCTTCTTGGCGTCATAATTCCAACATACTGCTCATTGGTTTACATCTTTAAAATATACTCTGTACAATACGTAATTGATCCTCATTTCTATGGGAGGGAAGTCTTTCTTTATCAATTCCAAAAATGAAAAATTGAAGAGATTAATTAAAACTAGCGCATCTTCCAGGCCATATAATGGGAAGTTAAGTTCATTCCGTTAAAAAATCTATAAATTTAGCATCCGTCACACCAATAGAACATGTTAAACATTGTTTAGAACACCATTAGTCTCGCAACAAAAACGTGCTTCATCGACGAACGTATTTGATAATAGCAAATAATAATCTTACATTCGGTTTTGCAGTTTATAATCTAACAAATAGAAAACTTCTTGATCAGGAAACGACTTACTTTTTACAGAATTAATTCTTGGTTTTGTCTTTATCACTTGCACAACAGTTCCTTGAACTGCAATGTTAAACTGTCTGGAGCAGCTACCTTCTCTCAATCGTCGATGAATCTAGATAAATATTATTATATTGAAATTAAAACATAACAGCTAAAGCTAACAGAAATTTGTAATGTTGAATGCTTTTTCCGGTAAAGTCGTTGAACTCCATTGGAATTTTATCGAGCTAGCACATAGCATATAATCACGTTTTTGTACTCTGTAAAAATGTATTGTATTTTATTAAAGCGTTACAGTGAAAACATTAACCAATCTGTTTTAAATTAATTCTTGTAGTGCCTGTTTAACATTCGCTGCGAATTCAATAGCGAACTGCTAGGAACTATTTTACAGCTATAAAGAAAAACCTGTCCGTATTCTAATAACTCGAAAAATGTTGACACCTGGATCCATGCTTATAGAGATTTATTTCTTAGTTTGATCTCATGTATGCAGTACGATGCACAGAACTTCTCTTAATTCCATTCTATATATGTAACTATAAGGATTGTAATTTGTATGATAGTGACCGTTCTGCGTTTACCGAAAATATTCTTCTCTAAAGCAACTTATACATTATCAGTATTATCGCTAAACATCTTCTAACGAAAGTAGGTTTTTCTCCCGAACTTTGCCATTTCAAACTTTCTATTGCCATCACTACAGTCTCCTAGTTCTAATTACATTTTAAGAAATTCGTGTGCAATCGAAACTTTTCGTAGGTAATAAATTTCACTGCATGATTCTAGATGATAATTTCATTTTACAGATATTTATAAAGTGACGTGTTTTTCGTAATCACATATTACGTTGTTCGCCAAACATTGAGGCAGGTATTACAAATTGTACATTGAATTTAT
The DNA here is from genome assembly GCA_902655005.2 of Marronus borbonicus. NCBI lineage: Eukaryota > Metazoa > Arthropoda > Insecta > Coleoptera > Scarabaeidae > Marronus > Marronus borbonicus. Next base: position 29,413,874 of record LR737381.1, on the reverse strand, counting down.
CTACAAAAGCTTGTTAAAGATTATAATATGCATCATAATATACCACGTATTGTGCTACTGCAGCGTACAATATCTCTTACTACATATAATAGCCACTTTCCAATAGCATTAAGTCAACGTCCTTACATTGAATTGGCATTTAAATAGGATTCAACGATAAGTAATAACTTAATGTTTATGTCGAATAGCTTGTGCAGGAATTCGTTAATGAAGAGAGAAAATATGCTTCTAAAACATTTGACGTAATTATATTTACAATGTTAAGTGCTTACGATTATGTAAACGCAGCCTGAGGACAAGGATATCGCCTTGGCAATGAATCTGTTCCTGCAATCAGGGAAATTTATTATTTAAGTTTATGGACGTTGGCTAATATATATTTGCTTAACATTAGCAACTAATGAGGTCGCATTTCGATAAGAAAATGGTCGCAAAATAAGTCTGCTAGAGCATATACCGAATTAGAACCGTGTTTGTAGTTTTCATAGAGGTAAAGCTGAAGGTTAAATAAATGCATTTTCGCTGAGTATAAATTGGAGAATTTCCAAACATCTTGTCAACGCTGAATGGTGCTCAGATGAAAACAATTAATATAATAGCTAAACCATCATCATATTCAAAAGGTTCTTAATATCACCCAATAATAATTTCCACATTGCATATTACAATAATGATGGACTATTGTGCATCACGAACTACGCGAATACGATATAAAGCATTGCGTGAGGTTAACAATAAATTAATCGCGCATTTTCTTCCGTTTTATTTGCGTCGTTTGAGCTTTATGTGTTCTTTAATTGTGTCACTGTTAGTCCTGGTTCAGCATGTGTTTACGAGATTGTTGTTGCATAATATAGAAGTTACATAACCATGAGATTATTGATGAAAGCGTTAGGAAATATCTGAAATTAGAAATTATCATGGCAGTTAATTAGCTATTTTATATAATCTTGGAATCCGATGGAAAACATTGATTCGTCGGTTTGTTTTGATGTTGGTTGTTGTTTTTTGCATTTCTTGCGCCCTTACCTGAACAATTTCTACTGGAAGTATTTACAAAATTTATTGGTAGTTATGAAACAGGCTGTATCTAAATCATTGGCGCCGTGCTTAAGGTATACAGCGAGTAAAATTTTGAAAATGTTCATACACAAGTTATCTACCACTAATTCCCTATTTTTAATAAAAGAATACCCTTTTTTATGTCATATTCGGTGCCAAATATTAAAATCAATAACGATAGGAAGGACTGTGGCGTAGTATGGTAAACAACACATAAGTATCGGCACCCTCCGCACCACACAAGTTTAATTTATTCAGTCCGGGACGGCCGTTTCGAGGACACGAATGGTCCTCATCAACCGGTAACCGAATGATGTGAGAAAAAAAAAACTTTTTCAAAAACTAAACATGCATGTACTATCCTTACTTCTTAGAACAAATATTCTTTACAAGTGCCTATTTCTACCTCCTGCACGCCTTGAAGCTACGACGTGCGAAAAATAACATGCATGAACTATCCCTTCTTCCGAGAAGAAATATTGTTTTACAAGTGCCTATTCTACCCTCTACGTGTCTTAAACTACGACATGCGAAAAACACGGCCAGATAGACGGGAAGATCTCTTTTATAACCCAAAATATAAACAAATGCCAGCCTACTGCAAAAGGTCAAAAAGGACAGAGTACGACAACGGTCCGTTTTCTCGGTTCATCAGATTTTTATTACTTTTTATGTAAACTGTCTCGTACGCATGTAATTCTCGCGGCGACGTTACGTTTTTAATCAATTTTAAGTTTTCTAATTTAATACTATGCCCGGTTTCATTTATATGTTGCGCTACACTCGACGCGTCCAATCTTCCGTAGCGATAATTTCTTATATGTTCTTTGAATCGAGTTTCTATCGCTCTTTTTGTTTGACCAATATAGGCTTTATTACAGTGACTACATTCAATTCTATAAATCCCCGACCTTTCTCCCATTTTCGGTTTATCTTTAGGATCACCGAGAAGATTTTTAAGTGTGTTGCGCGAACAGAAGCATACGTTCATATCTTGACTCTTCAAAACCTTACTCACGCCTTTCGATATGCTGTGAAAGGAGAGTTTCATGAATTTCTTACGTAAAGCCTTTCTTAAGCATGCGACCGAGTTCTATAGAAGAGTAACCGTTATAAATAGCTACGTTTTTTATGAATTTAAGTTCTCTGTTAAATCTACTTCTACTTAGAGGGAATTTAACTAATCTATTAATTAAGAAGCTAATCGCGGCCATTTTGTGTTGTGTAAAATCAGTTTATGCTACACCCTCTATTCCTAAAATTCACTCTTAAAGAAATATTGCATTTTTTAGAGATAGTTTGATAGATTGTAGGCTTCCAAATAACTTGCATTGTAATACACCAGAAAAATTATTCAGCTTGCATGTGAAAAGATGTTTCCATAGTAACAAATATACTAGAGAGAGGTCGCCAGAACGCAGTAAATGCTAATTTTCGAAACGGTATTAGATTCAACAACAAATAAAGCGAAAATGTATAGCAGGTGCTATCGATAAACTCAACATAATTAACTCTCATTATTCATGGTTGTCAATATTTCTTAGTTTAACGAAAATGTCGCGCTTACGATTTTCAATTGAAGATTATTTAAATTTAATATTAATTTACGGATAGAACGTGCCGGCTTTTCACCAAGAGATATCCCGCTAGACCAAAACCTGCCCGAAACATTACTACGTTCATTACATTTATTATTATATATTTAAGCTTAAGTACACTTTCACAAAATATCTCCTAAAATATTCACTTTAACAATAGCACTTTTTTACTTTATTTTTTGACTGCTCGAGAAACTGTTACTGTCTAGAAGAAATCGAGGTTTCTCAGTTTAAATGTCTCTACTATTGTTCCCTCCCTTCGGGTACACCGTGTATAATTAAGCAAGTTTATCTATTACTGTAAAAACATCGTTTTATGAACATTACCGGCGGCAAATAGAACAAATTTTTCGGTGACCGTGATGTACCGCATCTATCAAACTATTTCGAAAAAAAAAAACGACACCCAGCTAAATTCGAAACACAATTCTATCTTCTTTGTGCAGCAGATTTGAAGGATATCTATATAAAAGTGTAACAATTAAACACAAATTCTTACAAAGAATGCAACATCAGAAACAAAAAGTATAGAAAACTCTATATTGAAATCCTGTCCAATTTCTGCCAAAATATTAACGTTGATTACTAATTATTAATTTCAGAAAGATCTCACTAGAAAGTTCGAGTATCCCTTGGAAGTCCATAAAGTTATTTCGGAACAAGGATACATCTTGACGTTACATAGATTGCCTTTTGGACGTAAAGCATCTAATATAACTAAGCGACCAAGATCCGTAGTTTTGTTAAACCTAGGCCTATTTGGTTCGCCGGAATCATTCCTGTTCAGAGGACCTCAACATGATTTACGTAAGTTGTACCTTTTCAAGATGCTTGGTGACAGAATAAGACATTGTAGCTTATATTTTGGCCGATTCTGGATACGACATGTGGATTTTGAGCAACAGAGGGAGCACCTATTCCAAACAGCACATGAGCTTAAATCCAGAACGTGATAAGAGTTATTGGAATTTTAGGTAAGCAATATTGTACTTACGAAAATTATGAATTATCTTTTTACTTGGATATGTACGTATGTTTTAGTTTCCATGAAATAGCACTACACGATATACCACAAGTTATTGACTATATTCTTCATTTAACAAAGGAAAGGGACCTTTTCTTTATCGGATACTCGATGGGAGCTTCGATTGGCCACATTTTATGTTCGTCAAAACCCGAGTACAATACAAAAATTCGTCACTTCATCAATTTTGCACCGGTAACTAACATAGTTCACCCCCACCCACCAGGTCAGAATATAATTTTCTCGATGATTCTCGATTTTGCAGTAAGTAGACGCCCTTTTTTCTTTCTTTAGTTGTTTGTACATAATTTTTCTCACTCATTTTAGAGAAGCTTGAAAGCGCAAAATATAAGCGAGATCTTTCCTAGACGGGTATTAACAGGCAGCATTTTAAAGAGTATGTGTCAGAATGGATCCAACCTGCAGCCTTTGTGCATTGCCCTAATATTCCTTATCGTTGGAGTTGACTACAAGCAGTTTAATCCTGTTAGGAGATAGAATACATTGAATGATATAATTTTTAGTCGAATAAAATCTTTTAGGCACTTTTCCTGCATATTTTTCGATACTTTCCAGATGGAGCTTCGCTGAAAACTATAGAACATTACGTACAAATAGCAACTACGGGTATCTTCAAAGAATACGATTACGGCGCAGAAGAAAATAGATTAATATACAGAAGTGATGAAGCACCAAAGTATAATTTAAGTAGAGTTACAGTTCCAACGTCTATATATTATGGAGCAGGTGATATTATTACTACGAAAGCGGTAAGGCACAACAGAAGATGAGAATAGATTTTCCGTATATTATTAATGACCATAACACAAATTATATTACAGGACTGTGAGTATCTTGCCAAGAAGTTGCCGAATACGATGGGATTATATAGAGTACCGTTCCGTGATTTTAATCACATGGATTTCATGTGGGCCACTGAAACTAGACAACTTTTATATGACCCCCTACTAAATTTACTGAATAAGTACAAATAATGCCTGTACGCCTCTACATATTACGTAGATGTAAAAGCCATACAATTAAACCAAATATATGCTTACGTTTATGTATATTGTTTGTAAATATATAAAGCTTAATAAACTACATCCGCCCCTCAATTTATGCCTAGCATGTATTCTTGGTGGATTTGATTTACGCGAATGAAGGTCGTGTAAATGGAGTCTGCAGGTACAAAAGAAAAAATATTGGTACATTCAAATTTTCTGATATTTGGTGCAACATTTCTTTTAAACGTTGACTCTAAAGTAATCCTTTCCTAAAGAAATCATAGAATTAAAGAAAGACCATTATCGAGCCGTGGTTTTTACAATTCCAAGTGTGATTTAAACCTTAAAGAATGTTTTGAGAAAATCATTCGAGTGTTTAGTGGCAAGTCATGTCGTTTAGCTGCCGCACAATGAATTTCAACGTAGTCGATTTTTCTTAAATGACAACTTTCGAAATCTCAAGCCAAAAACGGTAGCTACCGAAAAGAGTAAGAAACATGATCGAAGAAGACCGGCATATTACTGCCAAGAGTACTCAAGCAACTTTGAAGATGGTACAAGAGCAATTGACACAATTTTATGAGTTTATAAAATTTTGTGTCTAGTTACTGGATTGCGATTACTTGAGGATCAGTACACGCTGCTTATATACTAAAACATATAAGATCATTCAAGTTATATGCGTTAACATTTGGAAACTGCAGAGCCAACTCTTAGCGAACAGATTGAATTAACGATTTTTTTCCTGATACATCACTTGTACCGCTACCAGTTTATAAAAACAGGCAAGTGGTTTTCTGCCTAGAGGTTAATAGATGTCACTACAAAGCGGAGAGCTTATATACGATAAAGATTTTTCGATTAAAAACATAGGATTTTGTTTCAACAGGTGGCGTAACTAAAATATCACAAAATATTTTAATTGTTTCTAAATTAAAAGCTTCCACAAATATATTTAACTAATACAAATTCACTTTTATATATACTTATCAAAAGCAGTCAAATAAGTAAATTATAAGAAATAATGATAAAGATATACGCAAAATTATAATACTTTAAAACTTATAAGCTTTTTATGTGTTACTACGTACAAAATAGAATTATTATAAATAGAAATACGCGTTTCTTATTTCGTAAGAGCGGTAAAACAATCCACACAAAGGGAAAGAAGATATCTTTAAATCAGAGAATAAGCATTGAGTTGAGAAGTAATTCTTTTACGTAGTGGAAAAGCAATGTGTTAAGTGAACAAATTCAACGTAATTTTTGCCTACATTCTCTGATGCCCAGCAATATACTTGGCGTATATTTAAAAATGCCTACTGGTATACAACGGTGTCCAATAAAATTGTAAACGTACTTCCACAAAATATTTCTGAAAAAAAAAATTACTGATAATATCACCAATTTTTCTTTTCGCAAGTTCCATTCACCCACTACTCCAGAAAACATCAAGAAATAATTTTTAATCCTCTACTCGTTTACGCGCGCCGCTTTAACGTGATCAATATATTTTCTCCGTTGAAAAACATATTACATCGAAGGACACATATACACCTTATGAGTACTGTGTCGTATCCAGTTTTGAATGCCGCTAATAATTGAGTATACAAATGAAAAGTCATGTTTTATGCTCCAATATTTGAGTCAAATACAGATTTTAATAGAAAGTTAAGAAAAATCAAAATAAATAGATCACGTACTCTCCTGATAGTTTCCTATATGACTACAAGACGCACCAAAATATAAGTCCATGTCCATCGCCAGAGTTGCTTGTGCATTATTGTTTATGGTAGAGCGAACCAGGGAAGATCGCGGGTTCGTAGTTGCGAATTACTCAGGATAATATTCAAGTTTGTCTATTATCGTTATTTACCCTATTTATTACATTATATTCACCCTTAAAACTTTAATAAAGCACTATTGAATAAGAAAAATATATTTGGTAATTGGTTCCTAAAAGTATGGACCCTAAGAAGCTAATTTTGGCCAATTTTACGCCTTCGGATAACAAAATGCTTATCACTGAAGGTTATTTGAAATGAACATGAGATGTTATGTTTGTTTTTTTTCTTTCAAACTTGGCCCTCGTAAACTTAAAATATTCCACTATTGCAGTTTATTTCGTTGGTTGTTGAACATTGATAAATTGAAAATTTTAATGCACCGTTTAATGCACATACATAATTTCAGTACATTACATTCATATAACATCGTAAAATAAAATAAATAAGTTGCTTCCAAAGTAATGATAAGTTCCACAAGAAAAAAAATATATTCTACAGTTAACGATTCTAGGAACTAACAATATCGCAATAACATTTTTCTAACGATCATTGTTCAGTGCAGTTACTAACAAAAATTTAATTAACAATGCAACACAAACAAAAAAATATGAAAATATTGAGTATCTTCATTAGAAATTTAAATCTAATATTATAGCCTCCACGCTTGTACCCTTCTTTAAGATGCCGTCCTTGAATGCGGTTTTAGAAGGCATTAGTGCTAAAGCGTGAGCACCTACAAAACTATTTAATCGGCTGCTAATTTGATTTCCTGTACTATATGCCACATAAATGTTAGTATTCTGATTTTCTTTTTCCAATCTAGTCCTTCGATATTCGGGCCTTGGATCCAGTTTTACATCTTCGCCCTAAAATTATTCACGAAACAGAAATGTTGAGTACATTTTTAATAATTGCTGTTATTACCATTACAACTGATATACGTGGTAATTCGTACGGTTTTTGATTTTCCAAAAATCTAATTGCTGGTATGACGAACAGTAGACTTGTTACGTTGGCTGACACTGGATTTCCGGGAAGACCGAAGACGATTTTTTTATTGTTTTTGTATGTGCACGTTGCGAAAGTAGTGGGTTTCCTGTTAAGCAATCATAAAGTTGAATGAGTTGAATAGACTTATATTATAATCCTTATTATTCATTCTTGAAGTAATGTCGACTCGGAGCATTTTTAAAACATTATCTCTGGCAGCAAATCTACGTGTTTATTTGATATTTGTCCCCATTAATATAATGACCTATAACGTACAATATGGACACAAAATAATAATTTATATAAGTTTCCCAATGTTCCCATGAACCTTCCAATGTTCTTTATTGTTTGTATTTCAAGATAACGTAACGATACTTTGCCAGCTAACTAAATGCGAATTTCAGCCAGAGCTGGGTAAAGCAGTGTAGAAATGTGCTTCAAATATCAAGTACTGAGTCAGGGTGCTTTATTTTTTAGATAACAAGTGTCAAATACTTCCATTTACAAAAAGTACTTGAATTACCAAATACAGTATTTCAGCGAGTGCCAGCTATTGACAATAGAAAAGTATTTGAAGTCCTTAAAGTACTTTGAGCACTGCTAGACGCGCTTTAAGCACTCCACAATGTGGTTCAAGCGAAAGTAATCGCCATACAAAAAATTGGGACTATTTTACAAATACTTCCATTACTTAAAAAGTGCTTCGATTGGTTTCAGAGGCTTTTAAAAGTGCCTTTGATAATCAACACTATTCAAAGAAATATGATTTTAATCACATTTTTCCAGTTATTCACGGATATAACCTACCCGGGTTTCATATTAAGTCGCCCAAAATGTATCGTCGCTCCAAAATCTTCCAGCAAAACTTCCTTGATAAGATCGAATTCGCTCATTGACACTCCGCCGCTAGTTATTAGAATATCGTTCTGCTGGAGAGCCCCCTCTAGAGCTTCTTTTACGCTATTAGGTCTGCAAAAAGTAAGTACATCGAATTAAGTGCAAGTAATGAATAATTAATGAGGACGTCGTCATGTTTCTCATGTACTCACTCGTCTCTGGCGATGCCACAATCACGACCCGTGTAACCGTATTCGATCAACAGGTTCAATAGGGTTAATTTGTTGCTGTCTCTTATGTGACCCGACCTTAATTTTTCATCGTGCCTTTGCAATTCGTTGCCGGTCGATAAGACGCCGATAGACGGCCGCCTGTAAATTATAAATCACAAGGTATACGTACACATGTGGCGAGACGTGTTAATGGTCGCTTGATTTGTACGAATTAACGTCGGGTTCCCACACACGTGGCAAAAAAATACTTTTATTCGTTTTAGATTGGTTCAATGAGCGAATGTGGACTGAATTATATGCGATGGGGAACACATACGATTTGCAGTTTTAACAGCAGCCTCAATTAAATATTAGTTTTTCCTTTTTATTTAATTTAGAAACGTGGTACACAATAAATATTCTTTAATGGGCGTAGGTAAAGGCATGTGGAATTATCGGACTTACTTGAAAACTGTTATTGTTGTTTTACCAATAGTGGCAAGTACTCCAATATGAGACGCTTTGATCTTTTGAAATTTGCTCAATACTAGTTCTCCTTCACGAATATCAGAACCGACTTCCCTAAAAAATAATAAATTCCAATTTAACATTATCAAGCAAATGAATCGTGTACAAGTAATTGTGAATCAGGAATTAAATATTTGTTTTTTGTCAATTTTAGTAAATATTACCTTATATCCTGACCTAAGGTTGGCGCGACATTGATACGAATTTTTATTTCATTACACGAATCATCATACTCCACTAGCTCAGTATCCTCAACTTGTACAACTGCATCAGCTCCGTATGGAACAGCTGCTCCGGTGCTAATTCTAATAACTTCACCCTTTCGAAGTTCATTGGATTTCGGCTGTAATGTTAGAAATACTTAAAATGTCTCATCCATTATCTACCACCATACGTCATCTCCTGCTGCTGTTGCATTTTTGACAATTCTCACGCCAACACCGTCTTCAGTTTTAACTGCATAACCATCTTTAATAGAGGCTCTGAATAATGGAAATGGTTCTGGAATGTAAACGTCTTTTGCCAATATTCTATTTAGCGAGTCTTCCACTTTAATGACTTCCGTTTGGTCCAAATTTTGGATGTTATCAAAAATCAATTTTAATGCTTCTTCAACTTCAATCATTTTGTATGGGGACTGACGGTTTCTCATTGCTACTTGATTTATTTTTACCTAAGAACAAGGCGTGCTACTTTTAGTCGATGTAAACTAATAAAGATGGTAGTTTTTGGAATATTGCTTGAAATATTGAAGAAAGTTCACATGAACAGGAAAGGAATTATCTATTAGGTAGACACGCTGTGAAACAATAATAATTATGGCAATACCTTGCTAGGAGCAGGAGATTGTAAATGGTTATGCGTTCTTTGAATATCTTCCACCTTATCTATTAAGAGATGAACTGCGTGGATAAGTGAGCCTTTGATAAAGCTGAGACACTCTATTGCTCCTCTAACACTACCTGGCAAATTTATTATCAAAGTTTGTCCTCTATATCCGCAGACAGCTCTTGATAACATCGCCATATCAGTGGACTGAAGACTTCTCGTGACCATAGCGATCGAAATACCGGGAGCTTCTTTCTCTATCACTCGTCTTGTAGCTTCCGGAGTTACATCTCTTTTTGCGAAACCGGTACCTCCAGTTGTCAATACGATATTATATTGCTTGCTACATAAATCTAGAAGTTCTGCTTCAATTACATCAACCTCATCGGGAACGATCTTTTTGCAAACTGTGGATTCTGGGGAAAGCGTAAATATGGATTTCTCCAATGCCGGGCCGCTCTTATCTTCCCTTTCTTTTTGGTAACAAGTATCACTTACTAGAACCACAGATTAATACAATAGTAAATATGGCATATGGATAAAAGAATGACTAACAATGTGTCAATTGTGAATTTGAATAAACATTTTTTTAAATATTTCTAATAAATCACATATTCTTAAGTCGAACGCATGTATTCTTTTTTTTAACATCGTTCGACATGTTTAATTTCTCAGATATATAGTTTAGCTTTATTTACATCTTACGAACTTTCTTAAATAACAAAGCCGTCAAAAAGTAGCTAGTACGAAAAGAAAATAGGGCACTTTGTGAAAGAACGATTAACTCATTTCCTGGGTTTCAGGAAGGTTTCAGAAAAAGCATTCATGCACAACTCTCATGCACTTCGCTGTAGTGAATAGTTCAGTTTTACTGTTTATTTAAGTTAGATAATGACAATGTATTGAACTAGTTTATTGTTTTGTTTTGCTGTTTTATTTCCGGCTTTGTGTTTTAGGAAGGAGGAATATTATAGTTATTACTGCGTATAATACTGACATTTTCTTTATTATAAACAACTGCAAAGTTACTGTTTCACCTATGATCCGTTAATAAGTATCGCGAACATTGTTATGAATGTGGTTGTTGAGATGATGAAATGAGAAACAGCTTCCAAATTACAATGACTAAAACTAACTGAGCTTAATTTAAATACAATGCAGACTAAAACAATGGTTATTCAAAATAAAGCATCCCGTTAGGGGAAATTACTGACGATCCTCTTACCGAGTTGGTACTTAAAATGAAATATTTGGGCTGCTCACTGGATCAGGTCCGGAGGATGAGTATTTTATTTTTAACTTTGGATTAAAAAGTGATCGACTTCACCCATAGCTTGGGGTAAAGCTACCGCAAATGCTATTACATTTTTTTTTAAATATTTCTGATTGACTGACTTCATCGTAAATCCTTCTGCGGGTGAGAATTGCGTATCAAAAATTAAAAATAAAAAGCTCATCCTACCGTCCTAGCCCAGTAACAAATCGACACCCTCAATCAACGTAGTTATACTTTAATTGGATTAAAATATAATAGTTTTTCAGTTATCTGAAAGAATTGTAATTTTTTGTTTGATTTTACACCGGTTGACGCTATAAATATACAGTACACTTCCGATAGTCCGGCACCAACAAAGAATATCAAATGTAAGCTAACTAAACGAAAAGTTTACTCAGCGCAGCCTGGAATTACTCGGACGCGTTTGGTGTGGTTTTTTTAGCAGAACTCGCCCGTCATCGGCGGGATAAGAATTCGCCATTTAATAATTATGATTTTTTGTTGTTGTTTCTAGGTCACACATTATTTCGGTTGTAATTCATTACTGTGCTTTAGTCTTTGTATTGAAATATTTACCCTTATGCTTCCGCTTAACAATAATTTGCTGCCCAACAGATCTATTTATTCTGTAAATTGCACTTAGCAATCGCGGGAGATAGGCATTTTTGGTAATCTAACATAATCCGGCTCGCAGGAACCGGATTATCCGAAGTCTACTGTAATTTTTATTTTTATCACATAAAAGAATTGAATCGAATTTATACATACATACATTAAGGAAGTTATGAAACAAGGAAGATGAAACAAACATTCCAAATGTTCCTTTCTATAAAAGAGGTAAAGAGGGCGCAACGAGTTCGATCGTTATTTAACAAGCTATTACCGGACTATTTCAGCTCTGCCCGCTACTATTCTTATTCGTAGGAAGATGGCGCTAGTAACCTTAATAAATTTAATACTTTTGTCTTACCTGTTATAACAGCGAATTTAATCAACATGGTTTAATTTATATTTGTGTTAGTAGACAGACCTGTAAATTAGAATATATAAATAATTATTAATGTGTCTTACGTCTATAATTAAAGGAGTGTTCTATCGTCGTGCTTTAAACAATTGCAGTAAAAAGTGAGGTTAAGTTTCTTTACTCACGCACGATCCATTCAGTTCTGATATATTATAAATGATAATCTTGTGCAATTCTTATCTAAATATTGCGAATATTAATGCAATATTTTCGTTGCACAAAGCAACCAATTCTTATTCAGAGTGCAACTCTTGCAAGAATCAAAAAAAATCTAATACGTACCTATATTTCGCTGAATCGACCGGAGTATCAACTGAATCAACTGAAGAATAGAGAATTCAAAAAGGCAATATACACATACAACAATAATTGAAATATTCAAATCGTCCACAATCTTGGTTCGAACTGAACTTTTGATTACCTTGAACTACGTGTTAAAAATACCGTTGCGAAGGAAATAAAAAATACAGACAGCCTACAGAAAGTAGTATTTTTATTTTAATACAAAAAAAAAAAAAATAAAAATAAATTATAATAAATTTAAAAATTTACTATAACGGCGTTGATAACCAACTGTTTGTTTTTCAAGTTTATTTTGTGACTTGCAAGATATTAGAAGATGAGAAACGCAATGTGGTAGGTATGAATTATATTTACAATAGTTTCATATAATCTTTAACTGTGTGCGCCCTTTATTATCTATTTCTTCACAATTAAACTCGATTATTTACACTTAGACGCTATGTATGAGGGAAAATAAATGGACATAACATAACAAAATCAAAATTTGTTGATTTAAAATTTAAAACTGGAGAAAGGAAAAACAAAATCGTATCTGCCAGAGATATTAGAGATTACTTATTAAGATTGGCCACAATCGTATTTGGAATAGTTAATCCGTACACTTACGTAATACCGATCAAGAAATATTCGTGAAAATAGAAATAGAAATATCCATCGTTTCTTTCAATCTCACGCTGCGAATAAAGATGTGAAAACTTGAGGAACTATTGGAAAGATGAAAGCCTAAATATTTCCTTCGAAAAAAAAAGGCGACGCATTGTGGAGTCATCGGGAAAAGTAGAAGCAACCTTTTGGGAGACAACGCGATCCGAATTCATGAGCTACTTCCGCTCGAAATGGGAAAAGTTTTAGATTCCGCAGTCCCTTAATAATTTAATGTGACGTTTTATATTCTACCGATATATAAGGCGTTATTCACCGAAGGAATCGAGAGAAGTCCAATGTGTTGGCGAGGTGTCCAATTATGCTACTTCATCAGATATTTATGGAATAATTCTATTCTACTAGCTGCATTTTCAACATTTTGGAATAATGGCTTCCATTGATGCTTCACGGTGGGGTTTTCCCAAATATTATATTTGCAACAGCTGCTTTCCTTTCTAAACCGCAAGAATTCATGTATTTGTAACGGAACTTTTAAAAAGTGTAGATTCTTAGAATAATAGGTTACCCAAGTGCTTTTAATTATGGAAATTTCACAAACAAATCCGCTTTGATTTAATTGAAGTACATTATACAATAAAGATTTGTGACTGGATATAGACTTTGTATCAGATTTTGGATAACAAAAAATTTATTCCTCCAAAAGCGATGCTAGTTATTGAGGTTTGCACAAATTCCTCATTGCTTTTTCTTTCATTATCGTCTGGTAACCGTTTATCATATTCGAATGTAAGCATGAATGAATAGTGCCCAACGTGTTCTTCCATTTTGTTGTATTACGTATCGCATCGCATCATATGGCAGGACCGAGAAGTGCATAGAACGAATTCGTAGACCGAAAATTAACGATTATACGGTCGGCACGTGCACGACGAACCCCAACCCGAAATGCTGTAGTCAGAGGCATTGAACTTTCTGGCTCGGATTCAATGCGGTGCGACGTGTTGCGACTAATATGGGTCTCAAGAAGTAAAAAGCGAACGTACTCGCCTCTAGTCGAGATAGACGAGCAAATATGTCAACAAAAAATTAACGTTTTATGGATTCTCGCTTGCCACTACGGCGAGTTGATGAAATGCTGCTTATTCGATAGTTAATTGTGAAAGATAGTGAACTGGCACCACCCACTATTTTAGATGGAAAACGGCAACGTAAATCAGCGTATTCTCTATTACTTGTGTCAATGTGCGACGTTTCTCGTACGGTGGTTAATTTTTGTGCCAAAATGCGGAAGCTTAGCAACATGTTGATGTAGAAGGTTTCTTTTTCCTTGGCCTTAAATTGATTCTAAATGGGAGCAATTCAATAATTTGCGCACCAAAAGAAATAAGTGTAAAGGAATTTAGTGGCATCCAAGGTATAGTAAAGTAATTCACTTATTCGCGACATCTAAGCATGCAAAGATTTTCTGCTAATTTCTATTGATCTGATGAGGACAATAACCTTCACAATTAATTGCATTATTACGTCTTTTGGAAAATATTGAGAGAATGCTTACAAATAGATTTTTTAAGAGCACTTCCGCATTTATTGCGCACAAGTTGATATCATTTCAGTCCAGTATTGGTATTCATGCAAAGATTAAAGACGGTAATAAATTAAATTCGATTGTGAAATGATCTTCAATTTTTATTTGGCCGCTTGTATCTAGTTGTAATTAAATGGAAACATCTTGGGACATTGCAGTAGTTACAAAGTGGCAATGATTCGTTAATAAGGAAGGTTAGTTAATCACAATTCGAAAAAAATTGTCCAAGATCTCTATTATTCTGGAACTGAATAATTTAATATAATAATAATTTTTTTTTCACCATTTAGTTCTCCGGGAAAACAAATGGCTTTATTTAAAACGTCAGAAAACAAATGCCTTTATTTAAGACATCAGAAAACAAGTGCCTTTAATTAAAATGGCAGAAAACAAATGCCTTTAAGACGTCAGAAAACAAGTATCTTTATCTAAAATATCAGAAAACAAATGCCTTTATTTAAAACGTCAGAAAGAAATGCTTTTATCGAAAATGTTATTCTTTATATGTTTGTAAAGTTTTCAATTGTCGATTTCAAGCCCTAAAATGGTGAAAATTTTGTGAAAATGAAAACGCATGACGCGAATCGCCTATTTCTTCACGCAGTTTGTTTCATTAGAACCAAAGATATGCGAATTATAACGAAAGATCAAGAATAAATATTTTCTTCCTGAATCCGTTATAAATCAAGATTCTTTTCCTTGTGGTCTTTGTTCGTCATGCAGAATTACCATTAATCAATATACAAAAGTGAATATGTACGAAAAACTCCCGTTTTTGGTTATATCAAAATAGGAAGACTTTGTCCTCAAACAAGATCCATAACTGTGAGCGTACTATATGTATTGTATATTCAAGCTTACAGTCATATTAGACGATAGCTAAAAAAAGAAAGTTGGTCAACCGAATTTATCAAAAATGCCCACCAATACTCATAGAAGAATACGAATCTGCGAAAATGGTTTTACCAAATTGGAAAGAAGAAAAGCACAATGAATACACGTAATGAACATGTTTTTAGATTTGTCAAATCTTGTTCCTTCATATTAAAAAAAAATTTCATCCTTCTCGTCCAGCAGTATTCGGGTATCAAAAGATCTTTAAATGATTAAAGATTCGAAAAAGTTGTTTCTGTCAAAGACTCTAAACTACGTCCCGAAAGCTACCCAAAGAAGAAATTGCAAGAAAAACAGCGCCGACATTTTTTTTTGCTAATTTCAGTACGGAGTGTGCCGAATACTTTAGCTCACAGCCCTTGCTGACATTTTTTTTTTTTATTTTAATGGTCAAATTGGATTAGAATGCAATTATATTTAAATTTCATTGCAAAAAAGGGAAATGGAGATTAAAGGAAAATAAAGCGGCTCTTCTTATCTACCACTAATAAACTATGTCATAGCCTTCCTAAGAATGTTCTAGAAGTGAAGTGGTAGCTTTAACAGAAAAAGATGACTGGCATATTCGGTGTATTCGAAACTAAAAAGACGAGCCTAGAACGGTATTACCTGTTCTCGAATTCTACCGCCTATTTTAGTTTCCTCTTGTCACCCCTCAATTTCCGAAGGCATCCCCTGGTGCGCTTTAGGTACGATGAACGTGGTTGAATGACCTGACTGGTGATAAATTTTCGGGTAGAGAGAGCTAGGGACGTCGATTTTTAGTGACGAAGTATACGCTCTGACAAAATCATTAGTATACACCTATAAAATGTCTAACGTAAGCAAGTATAAGGATATTTCATTTAACAGAAAAATTACGCCTGAAAATATTTCTGGAAATGCATTTAGTTGCTGTAAATTTCACCGATTTTGTAAGATTCTTTTATCGCGTTGTCCATTTTAGAACGAGCTACAAGGATAAAAACACGAAAATAAATTAAATGAAAATTGAAGACTTCACCCAAAGAGATATTCCCGGGTGAAAAAGCGTTTCTCAAAGCAACAATCAAATATAAATTGATGATATCAGAATTTGATATGGACAAGAATGGAACAGAAAGGCACCGGTCTAGAGACCGTTATATAGAACGTTAATCGAAATTTAAAGAAAGACCTGGAAGATACAGCGTTGTAGATGTGGGACCAAATAATGGTCAAGAATTTGTCGACAGACGTTTCTTTGATATTCAGAAATTTTTACGTAGATTTGCTTTAACGATGCTGAACCCGTCGTTACTACAGTTATTCATTTTAGTACGAAAATTAGCGACCTCAGTGGCTGTACTTCATACATATTTTCAGGCAATAAGCAGATAGACGGTTTTTTTATCAGTTGTTAGTTGCAAGCTAAAACTTGTGAAAGTCCGTTGGGGTATGATATACTCCAGAACACTAGCAATGTGATTTTTTATGTATTGTTTTTGAACATTATAACGGGATTATACAAGGCAAACCGACAAAAGGTACACAACGTCATTGCAAAGATATTATATACTGTTACGGTCTCTGCGACTGGGGGGGACTATCTATTCGTGCAATTTTTGATAGCTTGTTGAGAGGCATTTAGAGGACAAGTCAGCCAAGTATGGATTGAAAGTCTTTGCCTAGTTGATGCAAAAACGTACTACTACCTCAATATGGAATTTACGCTGACACACAGCCAGAAGAACCTTTTGGACAAAGCAGCAGTTCTCAGGATATTATTGAGCGTTTGATTGAATCAGCTTCTGGAAGTAAACGAGATGTTACCTTCCATAACTGGTTTATCAGTTACTCTCTTATGCTTAATTTGCTAAAAACGCCACAACTTACGTCTGGTGGGACGGTAAGAAAAAACAAAACAGATATATCAGCAGCTTTTGTAGATATACGAAGTTAAAGAACGTTATCCTATCTTCCACTTTACATTACGATGACCCTATTTGAAGAAAGTGGTGACAAGGAATTACCCGAAATAATATAATTTTATAATTCAACTAAGGGCGAAGTTGATACCATAGGTGAACCTTGGAATTATCAGAGAGTGGATGTGTTTAGTTTATTAGAAGATACACAACGCAAAACTATCAGCATACTTCGACCGCACAAGTTTAATTAATTAATCCGGGACAGCCCTTTCGAGGATGCGTCGATCCTCATTTTCAACGGTTGAAAATGACGACCTGCCATACTATTCTAGTCCTTGCTACCATTACTATTATTATTTATTGGAAGGCGTCTATACATAATAATTATCTATCTTTTCTATTGATTTAAATCGCTTCCACTTTTGAATTTTCCATTTTCTTCATGGAACGTTAAACTTTTTTATTTTCTTTTTCGTGAGTAACAAAAGTTATTGCGGTTCCAGCGGAAGGCGCTATATACATATGGAGCAATAGAAGCGCTGTGTTAAAGAGAGACGGAGCGTCAAGCCATGTGAAACGCAGCTACCACAATATCGTCGCCTATTGACCTATTTGAACCATAGAGTGTGTTTGTATTCTCATCGCAAGCAGTTCGAAATTCATTTACGTAAACATATGCAGCGTTGTATACGCATCTACTTATGGGGATGGATATCTATAAAAACTTGAAATGAATTTCTCCCGTCATTCTGACGATAATTTTAACAACGGCGACGGTCGGTGCATAACTTACAAATCCCAGAGAGAAGTGAGAAATTGTTTTTGTTAGGTTAGAGCCATACATACTACGGAGAGAGTCACCGAATGAGAAACTTAAGAGCACGTTGTTGTTCTGAAACCGATCAGTAGCGTGCCAGACACGGCGTAGTGAGTAGGTATGTACGCGATTTTCGACGTGACCGTACTAATGTCGGCGCCACTAAATACGAAAAAGTCGGGATGACCATGAATTCCAAATTTCTACTGCTACAATGCGCGTTTGTTGCAAGCGTTTTCGGCGCGGTTTGCGCGAAATTCTGCAGTGATATTGATGTGCGCGGTAACGTGAGCCATTTCGAAAAATTGGCCGGCTGTAAAGTGGTGGTAGGTTATCTTCAGATAGTGCTATTCGACGAGGCGACCGTCGACACCTTCCGAGGTATCACCTATCCCGAATTGGAGGAGATCACCGGCTACTTTTTGATCTTCCAAGTACCTGGCCTCCTCAGCATCGGCAAACTTTTCCCCAATTTGAGAATCATTCGAGGAATGGAAGTCATCATGAATTATGCCTTCATGCTGTACAATGTCACTGATCTAATGGAGGTAAGTGCGCCTATTGTAGTATCGTGCCGATATACATACGTCATTCATTAATTTTCGACGACCACGTGATCGTACGCACGTTGGAAAGGCCACACAAAAGGAAAAGAAATATATACATTTATGTCTTCCATACATATATATTCAATACGTTACTTCTATACTTAAAAACATCTACGTTCACTAACACAACCTTTTATCGCGTTGTTTGTTGTTTACAACGCGAAATTTTTATCGCCTTATTTCAAGATGAGAGAGGATGTTTTGTAAATACTAAAAATAAACGTATTCGACGTCAGATTATGAAAGTAGTATACGTAGTACCGTTACACCTGTTGGAAACGTTTGATTACTCTCGATCTTTGTTGTGTGTTCCTTGTGAACGTGAGTGTATATATAAGGTAATTGGAAAAGAGAGTGTCTTAAGATCCGGCATATATCCTTATTTTTAATAGATACAACCTATATGACGCACGTAAACATTTGTTTTGTGATATATATCACTTAATCGTTACAAAATCATTTTTCTTTTTTATGAACAAAAGAATGTCGAATGGAACGAGCGATAAAAATCGTCTTTTTTTTATTTTTAAACAGATCATTTTCACAACTACGCAGCTTACTTAATGCCTTCATATTTTAATTAAAATAATTACAGTTTTTGTTATTAAAGACTATGAAGTAAGAAGTATTTACTGCGTTTTCTATTCTTAATATACTGCTACGACCTTAAAAGAACCAGGAGCTAGAAACCTCAAGGCTACGATTCATAATAATGACTTGAGTGCGAAGGAAACCTTGTTCTACCATCGCGGAGCTTATTCTGCTTCATAGTACATGCTTAATGAACGAAAACACTGGTTACACTTATCTCTATCACAGGAGGGTCCTTTAAGTTAACAATAATAACGATTTATTTGCTCAACGCAGACACCATTTACATAAGTTAAATTTTGTATT
Source organism: Marronus borbonicus (assembly GCA_902655005.2). Classification (NCBI taxonomy): domain Eukaryota; kingdom Metazoa; phylum Arthropoda; class Insecta; order Coleoptera; family Scarabaeidae; genus Marronus; species Marronus borbonicus. The sequence continues at coordinate 29,394,102 of LR737381.1, read as the reverse complement.
AACTAATCTTGCCCTATCTAACTGATTGCAGATCTTTTCTTTGAGTTACTTGCATATTGGCAGTTGCGATTAAATTAAACCATTATTTGGATTGCTTAAATAAGTTAAAGCCAATTGTATTCAAAACGGAAACTTATCTAAGGAGTATAATTTATTCTACAATAAGCACGCTTTGATGAAGCCAATAAAAACAGAAATGCGCCCTCGTCTAAGCTAAATATGGAAATGAGAGAAAAAAATTGGTACACATCGTTATATTTGCCATTAACTTAAATTCTCGAAACATTTTATTCATTGTAAAGATGGTATCTCTGAAACATGGTTTTTGAAGGCTTCATCAGGTTCTTGAGATAATAAAAATCACTGTCCAAGAATTCATTGGGCGATAAATCAGGTAAATACGCGAATAGAGACATTAATTCGACGTTTTTTCTTCAAATAACCAGTTGCCTGATGTGCTATGTGCGAGCTGGCAATGTCATGATGAAGGAAGGTACCACGTTGTTGATTATTTTTCCTGATTTCGTCAGTAACTTCTGGCAAACAAATTGCTGCATGCCAAATGAATTAATAACTGTTATTTACCTTTAACAATAGAATCCATAACATAAAGCTCCAAAACCACTCACAAAAATGAATATAAGTAGTAGAAAGTTTGTAAAAACGAAAGTGTAGCAGGTAACAACAATTGAAACGTAAAAAACAGTAAAGTTCCAATTAAGCTCGTACTCGGATCTTTAATCGGCGCTGAATAAATGACGATATTCTTTGCGCACTTTACGGACGCAAGTATTTTTTAAAAAATCTTATTTAAAATGTTTGCATTATTCGCTTGTGCGTTTTTTCAAAATAAATGTTTGGAAAGTTTGAATTTCGGAAAAGAATGTTTAAGGTGCCGGGCTTAAGGAACCGGGCCGTCCGTTCCATTTTAAAAAAAGCTGTGCCCAGTCCGCATTTGAAATATTCTAACCCAATCCGGGCGAGTCAAGTAGAACCGACCTATTCACACCTTTGGTATGCGCCTTGCAATGTATATTATTATATAATATTATCAAATATTAATGTATACGATGGGACAGAAGTAGACTTGGACTACCGACAACCGACGAGGTAGTATCGGCAGTATACGCAAGGCTTATTTTCGTACACATTTCTTTTATCCCATTGTATATACTTTTGTTTTACTTATTCTACATATTTATACTTCTATATCGGATCTCCGAATGGCAGCACGTGGCATATTAAATGTAAATTACTATGATTTAATTTATTGGTATTGCCACTAAGCCATATTATTATGTTTAATTCTATTTATGCACAACAGCCTTTGTATTTGATAAATAACTCTCTCCTTTTTTTCAACCGTTAATGCCTTGATATAAAGAAGCATATTGCCAAGCCACTAAATTATTTGAGCGACTAAATTAATTGTTATTAGGTAGAAGATGTAAACAAAGTCTCGAGATAATCAAAACTGACGAATTTTCGTCGTGCGTTGGATTAATATAACCGGACGTTTCGACTCCGCATCTACCGCCATCTTCAGAGCGACTCCTAGAAAAGCTGCTTCTTGCCAAATTCACTATTTGACATATTCTCGCTCAATTTTAGAATTTGGCAACTAACGGTGCATGTAGGGACTCTGCTTGAGACGATAGTAGATGCATTGCCGGATTATGTTAATCCAGCAGTTTTTCTTTATACCCAATTATCTAAATTTAAAATCATTTCATACTTTAATAGCCACCTAAAATGTTTTCTCTGGTGCTTTGCTGGAAACTTACGCTGAATATAATCGTCGTTTAGTTTTATACAGAAAGCAATTGCAATACAACGGCAATATTTTTGAAATATCTGAACGACGACTCATTTAGATTTAATAAAAACACTTGCTCATTTGTTGATCGATCTATTAACACCTCATTTGAAAATGGCTAAAGAAGTAAGAGTGTTGACTGCTTTAAGATATTGGTTATATCTTATAACCCTCATAGTGATTTATTAATAGCAGCGCCTTTAACATTCTGAAATTCTTCGTGGAATATGATCCACCTTTAAAGTTATTCTAATAGGTGCTTTTTCCTCCCACGTTTGTTACGAAGGAGCGTAGCTGGTGAAATACATATGTACTTCAACATACATACATGCCGCAAGTGCCACTTAATACTTTATGCGGATTTAGTTTCCTAACTATATCGATACCGAAACTTTAAATTATTTGCTTTTACAAAGCATCGCGTAATCATTTCATTAAGAAGTAAGGTAATAAATTCAGAAATTGCAGATGATAACTGTGCTTCAAACGGGCCACCACAAGCAAATCGATGGTTTGCGTTATGAAAACAAATTAGTTCCATTGGTTGTTTAGTCTTGTTTACTATTAGTCAGCTTACATAGAAAAATTTTATCAATCATGTTAGGATCACGATTTTCGTACCAAACAACGACACACTCAAAATAAACAAATCATCAAAGATTCCGCCAACTGTTTGTAATACATATCGAATGACAAAATTTTAACTGTGTGTGATATACGACCGGGTGGGGTGTTACTCTTGGAGAGATATAAATATACTTGACCTATCAAACAATTTATCGCTACAGCTTTAAAAGATTAAATACAAATATGTAACTTTTCATTACACAGATTAAAACCAGTAATACCGCAGATATATTTGTTGGATATGAGATATTATTCCCGGTATTTTCTTTCATTTGGTTTCCTAAATATTTAAATCTTCCGTAAAATTTTTTGGGTAACAAATATTTAGTTCTCAGCCAATAGTTTGAAATACAGAAAAAAGATTAACAATGAATGAAAATCCTAACATCAAGAAAATAAAACATTACTTACGCGTATTTTATGTGATCTATACTAAACACCTCATTCGTATTCACCCCGCAACTCGATTTCGCACGTTTCTTTGAAATATTGAAAAGCTTCCATTATCTCCCAAACGTATGTTTGTGCAAAGTATTCAGTTGGGATCTATACATATGTTCTCTAGATTTACAGAGATAACATAAAATCTATCGTATTCTATGTGCTCGCTCTATGTGTCACTTTTAATAGAGCTTCTAAAAGCAAAGTTTAATATTTAAAAAACTGGAAATGTTTGTTTCTTCCCGCTTGCATATTGCCGGACTCGTTATTTTGTCGTCTCCAGATCTTTTTAGCCCATCGATAACAGATCTATCTATCTATGGATCTTCAGCTCTTCTTTGATTTTATCCTACGCGAAGTTTTTTGATTATCTTCCCATTTCTTGATTTCCAATTTTATGTGGCTCTTTCGTAAACCCCAAGGACTAGTGAAAGGCATGCTCACACCTTACCTTATGTGTAGACATTCTGACAACCTTAAGAAGATGCATTTATAGAAAGGGGCATGTTCCCACATAAAGCATTGAAAATTTCAATAATGCTTTAGGAATTAACAGAATTGCTTTGTTTTTAATTATGTCTGCAGTTTGGAAACTGCAAAATCAGTAGGACGGGTAACACTGGGGATAACGGCTTCTACTGAATGGCCTTTGACAAAAATGTGCTATTGTATGTTGCGACCAAGTTGTGCTGTATTTGAAATCGTTCAAATCGCACTAATCCAGCACTGTTTAATTATCAAAATTTTCTACTTATATTTTCTTCATCACTTCGAAAATAAATAATACCCCACAATGAGCACTGTAGATAGCTCTAAAAATATACTTAATGAAAAGTATATAACTTTATTCAGTTAATTTTTTAGACCTAGTGAAAAATGAGAATATTTGAAATGTATTGACAAGTTACATGATCCTACTTCTTTCCAGCATTTCTCAAAATGTACATATAATGTTAAAGTTATTTTCTACTGTTATTCTTTAAAGTAAAATTGTTTTCAAAATGGTAGATTTGGAAGAAAGCCAAACATATTTTAGTTCATTCTGTCAATTCAAACTGAGAAAAATAAACTGCTAGGTCAACCAAAAAGGAGCAAGGTGAACTAATTTTGTTGGTTCAATACGTGTAAAAAAGTTTTCTGTAATTGTTGAATTAAATTCAACTTGTGTTGAATCAGCTCTATGCAGCTATATAAACTAATCAGTTAAGTAATCTTTTGATTCAGCATATTTTCAACCATCAACATTATAAAATCCGTCAGTCAACCTAATTTTATATTATTGAAATGAAATATCATTCAACATTATGTAAAATTTAATCGAGTTAAGACATGGTTTCAATTGTATGTTACGGTTGGTTTCTAGCCAAATGAAGCAGTCTGGTCCTAGATTATTATTAAAATTACAATAACGCTATGTACTTTGTCTTTGTGAATGCCTAAAAGCATTAAAATAATTCTATATTTCATCTTAAATTTACAGATGGTTCTTGCTGTAAAGTTCGGTCATATTAAGATAAAATACAGAGATCTTTTTTTATTGTAAAAATTCTATTTACTTTGCTAACTTCGGACTCTCTCGTCAGGGGACACCTACCAGTTCCATCAAATTTGTCGGTTTTAAATAGATCGGTGGACATTTTTCTGACTGTTCAAAATAGTTATTTTTTTTATCAGTATACGTTTCTCTAACGCATGAAAAAAAGAGACCCGCCTTGTCATCATTGTAAACATCTATGGGTCTATAATTGGTAATAAAAGCCGGATTTTTTGTTTTAAAATTACCATCAACATTATCTCCGTTTTCTCTTGATATTGCTTTAAAAGTAACATTACATCTGTTTCTGAAGCATTCTAACAAATCAGATGGGGTAATAGAGCTTTTATATTCTTATTGCTGAGCAAATGCCATATTATGTATCCAGAGAGTGGAATATTTTTATTCCTGGCTTTTACGAACCATTCGTAGGCTAATTTATCAATATTATACTCTTCAATTAAAAAAAAAAAACTTTATCCTTATTCTTTATAGCATTTGCTGCCTGTGTTTTTCCTATTAATTTTAAATTTTGAAACCCGAACAGTAACTGTAAACCTCTCTTTGTTGTAGAAGTCTAATATCCGCATCAATCGTCGAATAATAATAATAGTAATAATATATCTTCATGTCGATCTTATGCATAAGTATACGAAATAACACCAACTACAGAAAACAGCATAAAATAACAGTTAATAGCTCTTTAACTTTGGGTTGAAATTCTCTAAAATTACTTAATGACTTGTATGCTCGCTGAGCCAAATATTTAAGGTTGGATTTTTATGTACTACGAATAATTTGCATTGCGTCCATCACCACGTTGGATAGGACCGTGCTGAGCACTCCACCTTGTCGTAGACCCTCGTTGGTGTCGAACTCTTTTGATTGTGTATTGTTTTTCTAACTTACGTTTTGTTCTTATGAAACAGGCTAATAATCGCTATTATTAAGATTGTTGGAACATTTCTTCTTTTGCAGCCTCTCTTCAGATCCAATATTTATAATGTTTTCTTTTCTTTCCTTACGGTGAATATATTGTCTTGGATACTCCGGCCTTTTCTAAAGCCACTTTTTGGATCTTATCGGATCATCTATTTTATTTATTAATCGTATTTCCAATATTCGTTGCTAAACCTTCGATACTACATTCGGCAGGGTTATGCCTCTGTCATTTTTACATCCTTCCCGGTCACCCTTTTCAAATATAGAGGGGACCTTCCTTTTTTCAAGTTTCGTTATTGCTTCCGCAACTTCACTATTTGTTATGGCTTCCTGTTGTTGTCCCAAACTTTCAGTCTCCTGTGTTTCTGTTCTGAACTGAACTTTATAAAAATACAGAAAAAGGAAGGTTAAATTTGGAGGCGATAGAGAATAGGATAAAATACTTTAAAAAAAACAATCACAAGTTATGCTTAGTGCTAATCAAGGAAGGACAAACATTCTTAAGGCTATTTTACACGATGCACATGCATATTTATGGCTCTTATATAGCTTTGCTCGGTGGTTTTCAGAATTCATTATTATGCATAATAATTCTGCAGAGAATTATGCTTCGTGTAAGACAATCTGTGAACTGTCAGATTCCCAACAGAGGAGAAAAGCGCGTGAAACAATAAAGTAAACAAGAAATAATGTTAATAAATATGGGTGAAAAACGGTCTATCACAAGGGTTTATTTGGTCACTTATTAATACATAATATGTTTTATGCTTTTCAATTTGACATTTATAGGGAAGCTTTACGTATTTAATGCCCTGTTTCAAGTTTATGTTTATAAACGTTGGAAGTAGAGAGCTTTATGTTCTTGTAATCTGCTTTGTAATTGTCTACCAGTTTGGCCCATATACACAAACTGGTACAGCGCTGCAAACGAAACAGTTGATTAAATGCTCCTCCCCTCTCTTCCATCACATCGTTTTTATTCTGGTAGAGAAAATATGAAAATTTTATCGGGTATATGCAGTGATTGAAGGATTGATTAATTTGCAACCCCTACAATAATTACTGAATGCATGTTTTTCATTTCAATTCATAGAAATGATTATACTAATTACTATCATATGATGCCAGAATATTATCATTAATAATCATAAACAAATGTTTAATATTCTTTTCAAGCTATTTGTATACGTTTTCTTTCTGATCGCATTGTATTCACAATGAGGAGGTGAGCACATTCAATTTTTGTTTACTATTTACGACTTCATAATTTATATTTTTGTCTGTATAAATTGTAACGACCTTGGTGGCATTTTTCTATTGTTGACGCGTAATTAGGGTCATCTCTTTGGAAAAGAACTCATTCAGAGGCTTCCATAAATTATGTATCGTATTCGCAATGCTTCGTTTGCTCATGATAATAAAACTCACACATATGCATAATGATAATTATGAGCTGTCGCGACAGTTATTCTTTCCTCCACGCTGTCTTTGTTAGAGCCACGCGTAAAATGCTAGCTATCTTCTTTTTTTCACTGTTAGGCTAGTTTGCATAAGGTGTTGAAATAAGATAACAAGTTTATCTTTGGGATGTACATAAGTGTGTTTGTATCGTTAAGAGTATTTAACAATTTTTATTTTGGAAGTTCAACAATCGTATTGTAAATTACGTTAGATTGTCAATTAAACCATTCACATGCATGGTTATTAATAATTCCTTTTTATGTATGTATACCCAGTGCCGGAAGTTCACAACCTTCTCATTTGAAAAGATACAAAGATCGAGCAAGGTGTCGTCGAAAATGGTTCGCAGAATCCTAAAATCAAACAAGCGTGAAAAATATTGGGCGTGCGCTCGACGCGGTTCGAAAACTGGCTATTTTTGCCAACTAAGAGGCGTAATTTCGATTGCTTGGGGCGGGTGCGGGTACATTAATGAACGTTTGATACTTCGACGCGGTAGTGGAAGAACCATACCGAACGCGTGGGGGTTGTCAGGCGAAATTTCACAATCGCCTGGGGAATTAATTTTTTCGCTTTACCCGATGATGAACGGCTTTCCAGTTAATACTAACGCGTTTTCTTGACCCTACGATGTGGATATTGCTGTATCCGACGAGTTTTTGGAATTCAATGAGTAATCAAAAGTAACCTTAAAACGTAGGTTTCCACGGCCAAAGTTAGTTAAGACTAAACGTGTTCCGAGTTCGGACCGTGTCATGTCGCTTGTTAAACAAAAACTCGACGTTTCGCCCACAATCATATGGGGCTTCTTCAGGTGAGGGAAAGGTGGTAGGCAATAGTTAGCACGGTAAAACCACGCCAGAGGCGAAACTAACTGAGCGGGAAGCAGTTGATCACGGTAATTCAGCATGTGAACCATGCCAGAAGCGAAAATCAACTGCTGTTACACTGTTTAAACTTAAGATTCGGCGTCCGTATAATTTCGTTACAATGAATATGATTACAGCAGCAACTTTTAAGGAATTAACTGGTCCATGTGAAGTGTGCGTTGCATCGAATTGCGGTTATTTTGAACTATATCTGTAAGTGCTTAATTTTATCAGTTGTTAATGTGTTTAATGATAATTTAACATTCAGTAAGGATCTGTTTGTTATTTATTATTGATATGCTCATTCTGTATTAAATATTTCTTGAATGCAATTTCCGTTTATACCGTTGTACTCCAAACTCTCCGGCTTCGAAAAAATCACATCTTTTAAGATTCTGCAAACCATTTTCAACGACACGTTACTTCTCTACAAATAAGCATCTTACTTTCCTACATATTGTAACATTGAATCTGCGACGCTCGCTATAATAACTAGATATAAATCAACATAATATGGGTTTCATGTCTATTCTTAACGGATTTCAAGGCCTCGAAGGCTTCTGTTAGAGAGACAATGTTAGAGTAAATAGCCATAACGAAAATTCGTAAAATTGTGGACAAACCACTGAATATAAGCTACATACTGTATGTTTGACAGAATATATGTCAACTACGTTAGGAAAGTGCTACGAAAAGGAGTTATTGACCGTAACCCCAAAATCGTTCATTAAGACTATTGTGCATATTTTGGGCCATACTATCCCCCTCAAGGTCTGTGGCAGTTCTTTAACGCCCAGCATAAACTCACCACGTTTCATCTAAATCGAAATCTGTGGGTTATCGGTGTTGGTGTTAATGTTTGTTGCAGTACATTATTTATGCGCGTCCATATGAATGACAAAAATCACTCTTATATTTATATTTCTTGCAAGGTATTTACCCTTTGCGTCGATGTATAAATTTTACATTTTTGCATAAGTAGATTCTTTCTTGTTTAACGTTGTATTTGTGTGCAATCTTGTTATTGGATGCAACTTCTTCCACTCATCACCTTGTTACTTGTAGCTGGCAGCTGGCAGTTTCATTTTTTGTTGTTTCAAGCTTTACAATAATCTGCTGGTTTATGCGCTTAATCGACCATTTTACTTCTTTGGTCCCACGAATCTATTGTAGCTGATACTTCGTTGTATTTGTTACATATTTTTGCGCTGTTAGTAAACATGTTGTTGCTGTTTAAGTACCGCAATAACATTAATGTACTATTGATTGCCAACGTAAATTAACTAAGTTATTTGTGTTAAACACGTACATATGTACAAACTTTCGCTTAAATTGTTAAGACAGATAAATAAATTGGGACATTTACTGATAATGCTTATTGAATTACATTGTACATTGTTTGCTTGTTTGTGCCAAATTCTTTATTATATTATTAGAAAAAGTTAAATATGCAGGTTTTAACTTCAAAGGTGTACCGCTTGTTTTTTCGTTGCTACTTGATCAGATATGGCTTCCCAAGTTGAAGAACTTCTTCAAATTAATATGTGCAGTTCTTAACAGATGGCGCTCCGTGTATCATGTTTGAATGAGGAATTTATTTTTAGTATTTATGGCAATATTCTTCTCGCTTCTAAAACCAACTGGTTTTGCGTTTCTTTCTTTTTTTACAATGTATTCTTTCAAATTTCATGTTATATGGAAACTTAGTACCTTCCATTTATTACATGCTGAGTCTTCAGAATTTCAGATCCAACTTTTGAATATTCAATTCAAGAAAATCGAATGGAACACACTGTATATAGGTACCCCGCGAAAGCAAAAACGCAATCACTGACGATATATTTCAGTTGTTTAGTCATAAACTTAAAGCAATGGTTAAGCTATAAATAATGTCAAATCATTTTACAAGAGATCTTCAAATAATTTTTGTTGGCTTAATTTGTTGAAGTTGTATGATAAGTTGAAATATATGATAAAAATTATATATTTCATTAAACCTTGTTATTGAGACGAGTCTTTTTTTATTCTTTCATCGGTATTATTGGTGACTGGAGATATATTAAAATCTAAGAGAGAAAGGAGGGAGTTCGACGTATATAAGCTGATGGGGTGTCAGCTTCGACACTTGCCGTACGGGAACGTTATATACGTTATCGGATATAGCTGAACAACACTTGTCATAGCAATTATGGTACGACACAAACAGAGAAATTGGATCACTAAAAGCAACATGGCGTATTACACGCTGTGCGCGGCGTCGAAGCCAATATAATATCGTTTTTGTTATAAAATTGGAAGATGTTTCATTACCGACTCAATGAATTATATCAAAGTAATTGTAAAGGGGAAGAATGATAGAAATACAGAAGTAACGATAAGACCAATAATCGCATACGCAGCAGAAAGGATGTGGCTTACGAAAGAAAGATGAAGTAAGTGATAGAAAAGAAAGATTCTGAAACGAATTTTGAGGCCCAAGAAGGGGGCCGGTATAGAATACAAATATTGAAGGAATCGATGTTAGCAAGGCGTAGGCGGAGAAGAGATTACAATGGGTAACAATTAGGAACAACAAAGTTTAATTCTTACCACCACTCTTGTACTTATTGTCAATATTTTGATTTTATGTTAGCTTCACATTTAAATGTAAACAAATGCTTCTATTGCCCCAAGTTATTTGGTTGCAAAGGATATGGAAATTTATACTATGCTATGTTAATTAATTATATCAGTGTTTACCCTTAAATACGGGGTGAGACTCAAAAGGTTCCGAAATGTAGCGCCAAATAAAATTCAAGAATATCAGCATCATTAAGCCTCCTCGGCATCGATGTAGTCCCTTTATAGGAGTATTTGCAACTGTCCCAGTACGCACGGAATTGTTGTTTTGTTAATGTGTTTGATCCTTGGATAAACGAAAAAATCGCAAGAAGCAAAGTCAAGCTTTGAATGAGGAACAACGGCCATGTTATGTTGTTGTAGACTTCCGCGGTCGTTGTTTTCTTTTAAAGAATTTGGATTTCCAGGTTGAAACCGCGTCGCAATTGCATGAGAATGCCCACATTTAGCTCTCAATTGCATGCAGCTTTTTCTGGGCAGGTGCATGTTGTGTCACTGCTGTACGAAGAATGTACAACAGCGACGCAACATGCAGCAGCCCAGAAGAAGCTCCATGCAATTTAGAGCGAAACGTCGGCATTCTCATGCAATTACGACGCGGTTTCAACCCGGAAACCCAATTTCTTAAAAAAAAAGTGGCCATGTTACTCTTCATCAAAACCTCACTGTTGAAGGAGGATTATGTGCACTCAACAAGATAGGTAGTTTGTAACATTAGCTAAACAGTATTGTAAGAAACAAGAGTAACGCGAAACTTGCAACGTTCGCTGCAATAAACGCCTGCCGACCTTTATTGCGATTATCTTTAACATCTGAACGTAGGCGCGCTAGACGAACTTAATTTACTTTCCTTTTGTTGAATCGTTCTTCTCTATAATGATATGAAATTCATATTCATTAACCAATATATAACTAACATACCTAAATAAACCTACTATTTCTGTACGCCACACACGATATTTCTGATAACGCACTCGATGGCATTGTCAATATTCACGACAGGCTTTTTCTTCCTGTATTCTTTGGATTCGCTACTTTCGAACATCAACAAAGAAATTCTACTGACACCAGCAATCCTTCGAACTGCATTTAAAGGCAACTGAAGTTCAGCTCTGCTTCGGAATTTACAACGTAAGATGCAATTTACGATTTATATACTAAACTTATGAAAATAACCGTTTCTGCACGATTCAAACGCTGTAAACACTAATAAAATACAGGCTATTAATATCTTAAACTGCAGGTCTACAATTGTAAATGAAGCACGATCTGTCAACGTGGCGCAAGTAATTTAAAATTTTCGGTTAACATTTCTACGCATTTAATCTTCGTGTTCATATATAGTGAATTTCGTTGCATCATACCATTTGTTCTGAAAGTGCTGTTAATGACGTGCACTGCTCGTTAAAAAAGGTCCTATACAATGAAATTACTTCGATATTATCCAATTTTATCTTTTTAGAGTTTGTTTCGTAGGTAAGAGTCGAACACGTGATTTTATTAACGACAACGTATAGGAAATTTCCAACAGTTCTATTTTATTTGGAAAATTTGCGAATAGACAGCGATAACAATTACCATCAAATTCTTGGATTTTCGTACGTACGTATGCGCTGCTTCAGCTGCCTCACTATTGAAGCTAGCCAGTTGTCGGTATAAACGTTTTGTTTCAAGTGAGCTCAAAAACGCTCTGTAGGGAGCGGTATATTTATATATAACGTTTATCTAATGTTAATATAGCGTAATTGTAGCTTGTACCATTAGGCCAGAAGATATCGCCCAGAAACAATTATCATCATTAAATGATCCTAGCCAACGTTCTTTGCATCGTTAGGCACATATTTGAGCATTTAGTGTACAATTAGCTTGGAATGGCACTACGAATGTATAACATTTTTCAAATTGTTTTCATCGGGTTTTTTTTTTATATAACGCCTTTCTTTCCACCAAATTTGTTCTTGTTGTTCCGATGTGGATTTTGGAGTATCCGTTTTTATATTGATTTGTTTCAGCTTAAGGCAAGTAAGTCCTGGCCAGTTCTACGCCCCGAAAGTTAATAAAAATTAATTTACTACCTTCTGTCCATCCTACAGCCTAAGAGCTGCGATTTGCCGCTGATAGTATCAGTAGATTCGTCGTCTACTTGTATCGTAAAAAGCATGTTAACTTCACCGGAGACTGTTCACTAATTGTTGCGGGACTTAATTAATTCTTGTTAATTTTAGTTAAAATATTAAATAGGTTTTTCTATTTTATCGGTACTAACACCTACCGATATGCGATAGGGTTAGCAACATTGAGCATAAGAACACGAAGTTGTTTACCGATTACCGGTACTGGCCTGGGAGAGACCGTACATTTTCTACACCACTCCACCATAGGGTTTACGTTTACACATAAACATTATTTTACATTGTATTCAGCGTGTATTTGATTTTTTCGCGGGGCTTTTGAAGTGGCTTAACGAAGTACCAGTGTTTCGCGGCTCACAGATTGAGAACCACGGGAATAATCGCTTGACCTGGAGGTACGAACTATTTATACCAGTTTGAAAGAGGGTTGGGCTTGGAGGTGATTGCTGGATATGGTTAATGGCGTGTAACATTTTAGAATCTTCAGTGTATAAGTAATCAATTGAAAAATGTGTAGATGTATGATGGGACAAAAGTATACTTGGACGGCCGGCAAGCCACGAAGCAGTATGGGCAGTGTACACACGTCTCGCTTTCGTACAGGTTTATTGCGTTTCGTCCAAGTTTGCTGTTGCACCGTCATATGTCTATTGTGATTTCGATTCGAATTAATTAAATTTTTGCACATTCAATTCAAAGTCTCATTCCTTGGGATCTTGACTTAAGACTATAATCAGGTATCTAATTTCGAGTTTTTTTGAACTTACGAGAATACTATTAGATTAGATTGCAAAGGAATGTTCGGTTATTTTGAAAAAAAAAAAAAGATTCAGCAAGCTTTAGAGAAAGATTATTCAAAGACAAGTGCAGTAGAACATAATTGTAGTAAAGTATACAGGATGTTCAGATTTACCTGCATGAATTTGATTTTCGGGAGCGGTGTACATATACAGATTACTAATCATTTGATTATTTATTTACTTTTGAAAATCTCTTTAAATTAAATCATTCTGCGGATGTTTAACGTGGAACTATCAAAGAAGGGGAAATGGTCTTCTGTACGTATATAGTGTACTACAGCATATTTTATTTAATAGCAATAATAATCTTTATTTCGAAAACAGTATACGTAACAATGCGCTTGTTTTGAAATACGTCAATATTATACATAACACAATATAATCTAAAAAGAGGTATAAATAAAGTTTTATAAAAGAAACAACATAAACATATCAAATCAATTGCATAAATAAAAAGAAAAATATATAAACAGTTACAAACCAGTACGGCACAAAGAGTAAAAGATCTCAACAATCATGTGTTAAAGAATTTATGTGCATTATACAGTGGTTGGTATTATTGTCTGTTAAACTGCGTATAGATGGCAGTAAATGATTCAAAAAGCTGAACTGTTGCATCTACCTTGTAAAAGATTGTTTGGCTTATTTTGCGTGTTCAAGTGTGTTAAACTTGAATATGCAAAGCAAACTAGGTCATGCACACCTTTTTGACGTTCATTACAAATTGTAAATTATTTAAATTCATTTTTGCGGGAGTTTGGCGATTTCAAACCCACGCTCGTTTTTTTTTGTAACAAGGATACTTTATGCCATAATTCAAAGGCGCCTGAAATGATGCGAAGTAGTACGTTTTTTTAATATGTTGGTATTGCACGTTCTTGCCAGATGTCGCAATCAATCGCGACAATTGACACGATAACTGCTCCACATGCTGCTTCCAATTCGAATTAATGCGTTAAGCGCAGCATTTTGACGGATTCCGAAAACGTTATCCCGAGACCATTCAAATCTATTTTCGTCGTTATTTCGCTTATAGAAAAGTACAGATGTTGTTTTATCTGTATTGATATGTAATCTACTTTGTGTTGCTCAAATTATTTATAGATATTCCAGATTTTCGCGACATCTTTTTTTATTGTTATATTTTTTGTTATCTATTTGGATAGCGACTTAAATTACTTTTGCAATAATGTACAGTTAGTTGCACTTCCAACAATTGCTTTTTTCTTACAAAATTCATAATGCCATTTGCATCAAAAGGTTAAAGATTTAAATATAGAAATTGTTGGTTTGATATCCCTGTGGAGACGGAAGAAAAAGCAGATAGAGAATATAGTATCTTCATAGAAAAATAAGTTTTCGACGAAATCCCTTAGAAATCAAGATAGATAATAGTTTTTATTTGAAAATCGTCAGCAAAAGTATAACATCTTTAAAAATAGTGGAAATAACAATTATGTTATCGGCACCATCTTGAAGGTAATTTTACGTCGCATATGTAACACCCTGTATATGTGGTTACATTGTTTCACCTTCAAACACATAACGTTAAAAATACGCTGTTTTACACTATATACGTATAGAAAATCTCATTTCTTTTCGTTAGTTTTTACGCGAAACTCCGCCGACACACCCATTAAAACTAATCAAAATGTTTCGGCTTCAGTCACTACTGCCTACCTTTAACGAATTGCAAATAAATCCAAAGCTATGTTAGCGAGAGCTCTTATCACATCATGAGCAGTGCGAAAGATGTCCACATATGAAGAAACACACCACATAACATGCTATCGCCTATTGACCTATATGAACCGGTATGTACAACGTGCTCACGTCGAGCAATAACCACGACACATCTAGAGAATACGCTCGGAACGGCATACGGATGGTTAAGAAAACATATTGTGCTCGTATCCACCGGCGCTAAGACGTCGAAACACAAAATCAAAACGATCTAAGCGAAATCGAAGTGAATATGCTGCTGAGGCAGCGGGGCGGTCTTCGATTAAAAGTCCACGTTGCGATTTGGAAGCGTTCAGTTGTGTAGCGGACGCCGTCTAGAGCCTAGTTATGCCGCACCAGACGGCCGATTCGCGCCAAAATTCAATCGAATTCTTCGCTTCCAGAAGAGAACGCCGGTCACAAAAAACTTTCTCGTGCGTGCATCCTTTTCGCCAACTATTATGAATTCAATGCCTCTGCGAAAATGTGTTACCGTCATCGTTGTGGTGTACTTATGCGAATTCGTCTCTTGCAAGTATTGTACGAATGTGGATGTGCGCGAATTTCTGAGTGATTTTGAACGGCTAAAGGGTTGCAAGATCGTAATGGGGAATCTACAAGTTGTCCTGTTCGACAGAGCTACCAAGCAGACATTCCAAAATATTTCTTTTCCCGAATTAGAAGAGGTCACCGGATATCTTCTTTTCTACCAAATTCCCGGACTCCTGAGCATCGGAAAGATGTTTCCAAATTTGAAAATTATACGTGGAATGCAAGTGATCCACAATTATGCATTTATACTGTATAACCTACAGGATTTAGAAGAGGTACACTTTTGAATTAAATTTTTTGTTTACATCCTTTATTTCAAATGGTTTAAAACAAAGAATAGGAAGAATAATTGGTATAGTTAGTTTTGGGCCTTTAAACATTTTATTAATGCGGTTTCTTTGAAACACGACACAATGATGTAATAAATACATTTTTTGGCATATCAGAATGGAAATTTTTAATAACGAGTATAAAGAAAACACGTTTTATTTCGCTTTGCAAGTTTTCTTATTTGCCTTTTTAAATTTTACACTAGAATATCAACATATAACTCAGTTATTTAAAAAAGGAATGAGTCCAAGTACAATGCAAAAATGTAATTAAATTTTAATGATTGACCGGGATATAGATTGTTTTTTAACGCTTTTGATTCGAAGCAATAATAATGACCTTCACAAATACATAAATTTTAAACTCGAAAAAGCTACTATTCAATCCTTTAATGTCATTTTAATTAAGCTATTCCCTTTCTTTTTTGCTTGTTTTAGATCCAATTTTAAAAACATTGAGAGAGTATCAAAATACAATAAATAAAAATTAAAAAAAGATCGGCGGTTGCAAAAGATCGGCGTTATAGTCATAACTAGAAATCATCGAAGAAAGTAGAAGGAATTTCTATCAATCTCAAAATTATTTTGTTGTTATTCCTAAGAATCGAATTACCTATATTTTTTGAAAACTTTCAGTTTATGACATATTTCAAATGAGATAAAACCAAGGAGGAGTTTGGTTTACTTAAGTTTTGTCAAGCTTTTTAGGAGTTTTCTTTCAAAACCCACCAAAATATATTATTCTCGTGGATCCTTCACTTCACAACATGAACGCTGGAGAAAATTTATACAACGTTACATGACAATGTGAAATTAAAAATAATTGAATACATGACACAGGAAGTTAATAAACTATTTCAGATTTAGTTCCGTAAATATTTTCCAAGTTGCGGCAACAACTCAAGTACAAATCAATACGTTATACTTCCCAGCAGTAGAATGTAAATAAAGCAAATTGCATGTCGGTTTCCGTATTTGGAACAAATATGCACTCGGTAGAATAGTTTCTCACATAAACAAAGTGGGCAGAAAATGTATCTATCAAACGTTATACACCGAGCTGTATGGACTATTTTTGTACGAAAAAAAAATATTCCCGTGTTGCTTCATTCCTGCGCGTAAGGCAATCAAGAAACTCCGAGCGTATGATCTGAGAAAACGAGTTCCTTGACTCCATTTTTGTTCATCTAAACATAGTTGAGGTATGGTATCCACTAAGTCTTATCTGCCACTCTGGACAATATACTACGTTTACCATTACCAAGTTTAAATTCTCCTCGCGTTTTATTTCCACTAACAAAAGATTAAATGTGCAATAAATAAACATTTCAAGAAGATGCTTAAAGGTTCATTTTATGGAGGAGGTCTTAAAAGTTTGATCGTCCGCATTATTTACAAACACTCACGTGCGAGTGTACTTACATAACAGTACGTTTTCGTTTTTATCATTTTTATAGATACAAATCTTTAGATCCACGATATATATTTTTAATCCACGTATGTTAATGGGACTAGCTAATGTATTGTATATTGGTTGTTGATGTTACTTTTTTTTGTACATGTTCACATTTTACATAATAATATTGTAGTGAGAAGCACGTGCGCCGCTCATGTTACTATATCATATAATTGCAATTTAAATATTCCATTTTTGTAATATTTCGACATTATAATAGCAGAATTTAATTAACTTAGTAACCATTTGAATTCTAGCATTTTAATGATTTATATTATTAATTTTTAGTTTTGTTTGACAATTACCAGTTATTTTCAACAATTTCTATTGTTACAAAAGCATTTCACACAATACACTAAAATCCATAGCGTCATCTGCATCAAAAGGTCAAAAATTTAAATATAGAAGTCCTCAGTTTAATGTCACTGTGGAGACGGAAGAACCAGCCGATAAACAAATAAAGTATCTCGCCAGAAAAACAAGTTTTCAATGAAATAATTTAGAAATCAGCATTAAAACTAACTTCATGAGTTATGAAACAATGTTAAGTAATTTAGAAACATTTGGCAAATAAAGAAAACGCAAAATTGAAGATAGAAATATTCTAAAGAACGAATAGGATATTATTGCATATAGGGCAGGAGTCGAAGAGGATATAAAATAAAGAGGATTTCGTAATACACACACACATTACCTACAAAGGGAATTCACTATAAGTTATAAAATACGGACACGTATTTTCTTCCAAATTCGTCTTTGGCTATTGTACTATAGTTTTTAATGTATAATGTTATTCCGAGAACTGATACAATGTTGTAAATTGAACCGTACTTGTGCGTCTCTTTATTTGTGGAACTCATCAACGTAGCGTTTTTTTTATTAACATTTATATAATAATAGCTATGTTAGAGGAGGCTAAGTGCAGTTTTGCAATCGATGATTTTGTTTGCAGATCGGGGCGAAACCGAAGTCTGCAATACATTCAATACTGCAAGAGCACTTATGACCCGAGTGGCTTTCTACTACCCGCTCAGAGTTACAAAGAAAAACATAATTTTGCAAGAATATTTGACATTAGCTTAATATACTTACATAATAATCAAAGTTGTCAAGAATCTTACGTGAAGTTGAAGAAACTTTATTTAGCGTTTACATGTAAGCAAATAGTTTGAGTAAACTTTCTCAGCTTCAACTCTCTCAATTATTATCTAAAAAGACGCGTTTTGTACTCTTTTGCGTTTACGTGTTTACTTGTGTGACAATTTTAAGTCTTGACATAGCGTTGAAAAAAAAAATATTACGACAATAATATGCTGTTGATAATAAGAATTAAGAAAAAGAAAGCGGGATGTCTTTTTTTTTCTTGTGTGCGTAGATTGTGTACTTCTAACTGAATTTCAGTTTCGTTAGTATCAAATTTGACAGCTATTATTTTAATTGGTTTTTGCTTTTTATTACGATCTCTTCGGGTTTTTCATTTAACATTTTACAGTTCCTGAATTGCTTGAAACCTCTCAGTTACAGTGTTGAATATCGTCAGCTGGAATTTCTTTCACTTCTTTTACTTCAGTATAATTGTTGATCAAATAACACTTAAATTTCAAAAGTTTTATTTAACTACAGTTGATGCGGGACAGGTGTGACAACGAACTTATCGTCAATTTAATTCCCTACATTCGTTTTCTTTAATTAAAAACTAAATTAAATCCGGACAAAAAACATGAGTGCTTTTTTAGACAGGTTACAGAGTCCGTCCACGGATAATGCGGTCATGGGGCTACATCACCGGGGGTGATGTAGCCGCTCGGGAAAATACACCTGGGTTGTTAAGGAAAGGACGTTCGCCTGCCTTTACACTTACACGTTGGCAGTAGAAGGTTAGCTTAGCTTAGCTTTCTAAGAGAGTCGTGGTTTTGTGCTATCTTGCTTCTTGGGAAAATGTATTTTTAATATTTCATTTTATGGTATTTAATAATACAAGACATAGTTTACATTTTGCAGAAAAAAAACTACATTAATATGAAAGTATCATATCGACTGGATTTTGAAAAGACAATGTCTTGGGTTAGGTATGTATACTGCATCTGGTCACCATAACTTTAGACCAAGGTCTGTTTGCCTTCATGTTTCTTTTACCGATATACTAAATTCACTTCCAACCACAGCTGAATTAAGTAATGAAATGTTATATCTTTTAACAAGTCAATTCTTGCAGCGATTACTTATGCCAACTGAGCAAAATGGCATCAAGTGATATCCTTATCTTCATTACCAATGTTTACACAACCAAATTAGGCTTGATATATAATTTGCACCTGCTTTGGTTTGGTTCCTTCATAGGAAATAGATAAGTTCAACAAATCAACATCAACAAATTGTTTGTTAACACTTGAAAAATTTAATCCATATTTTTAATTTTTAACAACAATCTGCTTTATTTATATTTACATTTACTACAAACAGTAGAATTTTTGTCTCTTGTTTGTACTTGCTTCTATGTGCAATTTTCACAAAAATATTCACCAGGTTTTGTCACTACTGCACTGCTTTTATATATCTCATACTATTCCTGGCGACATAAACAAAGCAGTGGCCTAAGTATATACAATTCGTACGAAATTCTCATATTTTAATCTTTTCCTGCGTTATGCACAGTATTAATTTTAGGAAGATGCGCGTCACTATTTTAAAATTTATTGGTTATTAAGTTTAGAAAAAATGGTTTAGATTCTATATACTACTAGACCTACGAGATTGTTTTTGTTGGCAAAAGAAACTGGTCCTTGCCTACAATTGTCACAAGCGCTCCGCGTAATTTACTCTTTTATTACTGACATACCAAAACTGTTTTCATATAATTCTTGTATGTCAAAACATTACCAACCGTGACGCTGCCTTAATATCTTTTAGTAAAAATAACCGATTTTCAGTGTTACTCTCTGTGTTGTATTAGATCAGACGAAGTTAGTCTTGTTCGAAACCAATAACGGCGAAATTAGTCCTTAAATCAAGGAATGTGATTGGCTTTCTTAGACATAACATCGAACATCAAATTTTGCGCAATGTCTCATTTTAATTTTGCATCGATAAATTATCGGAAATATGTAACTTTGTATGTTATTTGTGTCCACTTAATTTTCAAAACAGAAGAGAAATGCTTACGCGGGATTATTTTATCTCCATGGCTGGTAAGGCACCTTATCATGATAATGTCACGACAGTGGCATATTTAAAATTAGAAGAAATGCTTACAAGGCTGTTTTCAAATCGTTAACATTACACTAATAGGACGATTATGCAACTGCAGAAATGTGCCGTTTTTATATTGTTTTACGTCTATTTTTATTTTAGGGTATTTCTAAGCAATTTAGAATTTAGTTGCTATTATTGTTTACATGCTTCTGAAATTGAAATTCTTCGAATGATACGGGCAATTCTATAATTATTTCTAACCATAAAACTAAGAAACTGCGAACGTAAACAACTTTATGACTTTCAGTTTATCATAAGTTAGATTTTTTCAGCTTTTTTATTTTATGGTTCATTAAAGGAACGTTTTTTTACTGTTAAGTAATTGTTTATTACACGTTCAATGTTATCGGTATACGATGGAAGCAAATAATACAGAATCTGCGTTTTTCTCGAGCGAATATCAACAACCTGTTGAAAGGTAATACGAACTGCACTGGCCAAGTTGAATGAACAATGGAAGGCTTACCTTATAATAATGCGCAAATTATTGTAAAATGAACACCTCTAAGATGATACATAGACAAAAGACCACTTGGAGAAGGTATAAGAAGAAAACATAACTGATGGCGGCTTACAATTTTAAAGAACTTTTATCCGAACAGCTTGGTTGGCGCGTGGACCAAATATTTATGTGTGTAATCGAAGAGAGTGGCCGTTTTAGAAAGCTGAAGGATATCGCCAGAATCCAGTGATTTACATGATTCATTTTTAAAAATCCTCCTACAACAAAAACCTTCTCACTGCAAAGACACATGTTCTCAGGCAGGCGTTATAGGAAACTTTTAGAATTTTTAGTTGTAAATTCTTTGTGTGGTTAATTATGCTGCAAATGTATTGTAAATAAACTTATAATAAACACAAAAGAATATTTCTTTCTATCCAGGAATGGTAGTCTATTGAATGTGAATCCACATTTAGAGTTTCCATAATGTTGACTTCCTGCGATGGTGGTTAGACGGTTAATTTATATAATTGGCCGGTAGAATCTTTATAGAAGGAAATAATTTTTCTTTAACTTCCGAGCGCTACTATTATTATCTTTACTGGTACTTATATCATAAGTATCAGTAAAGAAAATACCTTCAGAATTGGAAGTTACATGGCACATAATTTCTTATTATTTTGACATGTTTATCAATGTATTAAATCATGAGGAATGTATGTCCAACGCGAAAAAAAATTGTTTACTTCCTTGATTTGACAATACACTGTCATCGGTAGCAATTATACGGGCGAAATTCATCCGTACGAACTGTTGTAATCTGAGCAGAATACTTATCAGTTCGTATCATACTTCACCTAAAGCCAAACTTCATTGTCCTCGATTCAAATTTCATACACATGACCATTACAACTTAATACTTGTTAACGTTTACGTCTGGCATACAGACGTTCGAAAAATGTCATATCGGTGTCTTTCTATTTACTAAAACGAAATTTCTTCTCTTATACAAACATTACATGAAAAACAAGTTCGTTATTGAATTAACATTCCTTTATTTTTATTGTCGTTTCGAAACAAAGATTTACTTTCCTGATTGTTGCTTTATTTGAAGCGTTAGGATAGGGTTTTTTGTACAAAGCTTATTTAAAGTTTGTGTAAGTTCCAATTCCACTACAAACATATCCTTCACTCGATTACTTAAGTTTGCTTCAAACAAGCAATTTGCCATTTCTTTGATCCAATTTATAACATTTCTATTAATCGTCAATTTAGAAAACTTACTTTTGGAGTATATTGTGAAAAAGTATTCTTTATGTATGTACACTACCGGCCATAAGTGTTTACCCACCCTTAAAATATTAGAAAATAAGTCAAATACTAATTATAAAATAAACCTTTATTCTGTGCTTATAAAGTACTTTAACAGTTATAAAAACAATGTGCTTGTCAATTTTCTAACAATGATAATCACAAATTTACTTGAATTTGGGATTCCTCAATATATTCAACAACCTGTTGAAAGGTAATATGAACTGCAGTGGCCAAGTTGAATGAACAATGAAAGGCTTACCTTATAATAATGCGCAAATTATTCTAACATGAACACCTCTAAGATGATACAATAGACAAAAGACCACTTGGAGAAGGTATAAGAAGAAAACATAACTGATGGCGGCTTACAATTTTAAAGAACTTTTATCCGAACAGTTTGGTTGGCCCGTGGACCAAATATTTATGTGTGTAATCGAAGAGAATGGCCGTTTTAGAAAGCTGAAGGATATCGCCAGAATCCAGTGATTTACATGATTCATTTTTAAAAATCCTCCTACAACAAGAACCTTTTTACTGCAAAGACACATGTTCTCAGGCAGGCGTTATAGGAAACTTTTAGAAATTTTTAGTTGTAAATTCTTTGTGTGGTTAATTATGCTGCAAGTGTATTATAAATACTATTGTAAATAAACTTATTAGGTTAATAAATTAATAAACACAAAAGAATATTTCTTTCTATCGCATTGCATTTTTTCCTATTTCTAATATTTTTTTTATTTGCATATTTTTAATAGGAATGTGCATATTTATGCCGGAAAACCTGCATATTTACGCACATATTTTCAATTTCTTTGCATATATTCCGGCATTTAGCGATAACCGTTGTCTTATTTTCAAAGGACTTGAATGATTATCGAAAACTTCTTGAGTTAATTCGCCCACGTTTATTGAGCGTTACATAGACTAAAAGTGAATAGTGTTGTTCCATCAAACATTCCATTAGCAGCTAGCCGGCTAGGCAACAGTAAAGAAAGGGTTGGGTTCCGATATACCTTACAGGGAATCTTGTTTGTGAATTTTGAGATAATAATATGTTAACCGTAAACGTAGGAGGTTGTATCTGTTAATGTAATTTTTAATTGTAAATATGAAAAAAAGTTTATAACTTATTTTTATATAACTCGATTAACAATTTTAAGATATATATAATTAAAGATTACTATGATTTTTTTGTTTGACTTACCTACATACACAAACATGCATGTTCTGCGTAGATGTGTCTTCTCTTTTTTGTTAATTAAGTTAAAATTAATCACGGTTGTATTTTCTTTATATGCTTACATTAGTTTGTTTCGACCCATGTAATGGTTGATTAAAATAAATTATTTATCTATCTAATAATGAAAAAGTAATTTATTATATGAATTACATGGACCACAAGCATCAAATTACGAGAATGCAATGGCAAGTAAAAAACTAAGTATGGATACCGTCTAAGGTAAAAAAAATACCTAACAGCACCATATTTTCACACAATATACATTTGACGTTACTTCTGGAAGCTGTAAGCAGCTGCAATCATCTTAGAAATGTACGATATTGGAAGGAGCTATCGATAATAAGCCGCAAACTTGTAGCCTGCGGCGACACTGTAACAGCAGAACCGTTTGCCACTACCTCAACATGCCCAGATCTCGGGTTCTCTCTCAAGCAGAATACCAGAACTCTGTAGATTTGATCACCAGAGCATGGCTCTCAGTAAACCCTGTGACTGAACGGAAATTCGTATTGATCCTATCGACAGTACCGATCAACTCATCAACAGGAGACGATAGCTACAGCATCGTATCATGTGATCTTGCAGAATTCTGAGGTACCGATAATGAATCAGATCTAGTACCATACAACTGCATTGAGTGAGTTCTTCCTGTTAAGAAACCGATATAATGAAGAAAGTTCTGCACCAAATCATGACTCTCCACTGAAATCTAACAAAATAGGTGCTGTAATAAGTGAAGCAGGTTGAGATGAAGTTTTAATTGATCGCTGAGTTTTCTTTGCAGTACCTTAACGAACACCAGACCACGACAGAATGTTAATCGGTCTCAACTCAGAGAGAGAAGTTTGGGCACGGGCAGTACAATAGCGGATTTCCAAGATCCAGGAAAACAGTGCGATGTAACGCACGAATTTATTTTGTGTGTAATGTTAGGCAAGATATGTAGCAAGATCACTCGAAATATCCGAATACTAATCCCATCAGTGCCGACGGCATTACGCTTGAAATGAAAGCACTTAAACACAGTATCGTCATCGACATAATTCGTACGAAAGACATTTCTGTTAATGTTATTCATGTAATAATCTAGAGTTTGAAGAGAATATGCGTTAAAGCCAAATGAAGTATTGACTATTTCTACGTTAGCAAGTATACGATATACTGGCTTGGTACTACCACTCAGGTTCCATTTCATCCTACAATAAACAAAATTATGATCGAATAGTTCTGAGCATAATACGCCGCATCCCAATACTTGTATTTTCTTGATAGCGATATCTTTAATGTTACAAATGAAAATAAAATTATAGCTAAGCTGGTTATCTAAATACTTGTTGCATTGCTATCTGGAACTATGTCGCCGTGTAAGTTCAATTGTACGTCAGGAGGGATGTGATGAGCAGTGAAGAACTGGAAACTGCATTTATGTGTGTACAATCAATCAATATTTTGCGTCTAATTCTTCATGTGATCCAGGAATGGTAGTCTATTGACGGTGAATCCACATTTACAGTTTCCATAATGTTGACTTCCTGCGATGGCGTTTAGACTGTTAATTTATACAATTGGCCGGTAGAATCTTTATAGAAGGAAAGCATTTTTCTTTAACTTCCGGGCGCTACTATTATTATCTTTACTGGTACTTATATCATAAGTATCAGTAAAGAAAATACCTTCAGAATTGTAAGTTACATGGCACATAATTTCTTATTGTTTTGACATGTTTATCAATGTATTAAATCATGAGGAATGTATATCCAACGCGAAAAAAAATTGTTTACTTACTTGATTTGACAATACACTGTTATCGGTAGCAATTATACGGGCGAAATTCATCCGTACGAACTATTGTAATCTGAGCAGAATACTTATCAGTTACGTATCATACTTCGCCTAATACCAAACTTCATTGTCCTCGATTCAAATTTCATATACATGACCATTACAACTTGATACTTGTTAACGTTTACGTCTGGCATACAAACGTTCGAAAAATGTCATATCGGTGTCTTTCTATTTACTAAAACGAGATTTCTTCTCTTATACAAACATTACATGAAAAACAAGTTCGTTATTGAATTAACATTCCTTTATTTTTATTGTCGTTTCGAAACAAAGATTTACTTTCCTGATTGTTGCTTTATTTGAAGCGTTAGGATAGGGTTTTTTGTACAAAGCTTATTTAAAGTTTGTGTAAGTTCCAATTCCACTACAAACATTTCCTTCACTCGATTACTTAAGTTTGCTTCAAACAAGCAATTTGCCATTTCTTTGATCCAATTTATAACATTTCTATTAATTGTCAATTAAGTGAACTTACTTTTGGAGTATATTGTGAAAAAGTATTCTTTATGTATGTACACTACCGGCCATAAGTGTCTATCCACCCTTAAAATATTACAAAAACAAGTCAAATACTAATTATGAAATAAACCTTTATTCTGTGCTTATACAAAGTACTTTAACAGTTATAAAAACAATGTGCTTGTCAATTTTCTAACAATGATAATCATAAATTTACTTAAATTTGGGGTTCGTCAATATGTCCACCTTTCACTTTTATTACTGCCGCACACAGTTTCGGCACACAGCTTCGCTAGTGTTAAAGGCTCTATTTTCCTCCACGTATCCTGTAGTTGCGCCCGAAGTACTGTTGCCGATGTTGGAGCAGATTTTTGAATCTGTCGATCGAGTTCCTCCCACAAAAGCTCGATCGGATTGAGATCTGGACTTTGGGGCGGCCATTTCATCACAATAATTTGGTTTCTGTGCTCCAGCTGTTCTAAATACTCACGGCATATCTTGGCAGTGTGTTTCCGATCATTATCGTGCTGGAACACGAAGTTCTCAGCGATTAATCGTGTTCCAGATGGGATAGCATTCCTCTCTAAAATCTCCCTATAGCCTTCTTTTCTCAGGATACCACCTATTTTGACCAAATCTCCCACAGAGCACCGCCAAAACAACCCCAAATAATAACTGATCCTCCTCCATGTTTTATTGCTGGTATAACACAGGATTCAAGTGCTCGTTCCCCTTTCGATTTACGAACAAATGTCCTTCTGTTTGAAGCAAAAGTGATAAATTTAGATTCGTCGGTCCAGAGTACTTTTTTCCAATCTTCCAACATCCAATCTTTGTGTTCTGTTGCCCATGTTAACCGTTTAGCTTTGTTTGCTTTGCGTAATAACGGTTTCCGCATAGCAATCCTTCCATACAAACCAGCTTCGCGCAAACGCCTTTTCACTGTGGTGACACTAACTGGCTTTGGACGGGAAATATTCACTTCGGCAGCAATTTCTGGCGCTGTTTTTCATCTATTTCGCTTGCTTGTCATTACCATAGCACGATCTTCTGCTGGTGTTATTATTTTTGGCCGTCCGGGTCGCCGTTTATTCGATGCACTGCCACTTGCTTGACACTTTTTCACATTGTAATCCACGGTTCTAGGGTTTAATTTCAATAATGTAGCAATTTCTCGGTTACTTTTACCGATGTTGTGATATGCCACTATTTGAACGTGCGTTTCTGTTGATAATTCTTTTCTTGTCGACATTACTTTAATTTTACTGGCTGTTTTAAAACACGTGGGACAAACTCTTCACTATTCGCTGCTTGCAATGGGAAAGCTGAATGTAAACTAAATTTTTCATTATATTGATGTGCCTGTGTCGTCTGTTATCATATTTTATGACAGCCGCAATAAACATTTCCCAGAAACTGCTCTTTATCTAGTCCGTCTACCTGAATGGACGTAAACCGCAAAAAAAGGGTCATTTACAATATCTTAATGCCAGTCGGCTCATTATGTAACACAGAACATTACGTAGAAACTATAATTTATCTCGTACTTACAGTTTAATAATACAAATACTTTTATAGGGATAACATATAGTATATTTTAAGAATCGCCAATTATGAAGGTGGGTAAACACGTATGGCCGGTAGTGTATATTATATAATTGCATATGCATTGAAAGTATCAGCAATGTTGCACTCCGAGCTTGTAACGGGACTTCCAATTCAAGCTTTGTTTTAATTGGTATTTATTTATTTTCATATAATAGAATTGGTTTCATTTATTTAATTCCCTGAATGTATTTATTTCATCTCATTTACCGCTATATATTGAGTGCAGGTTTTTTTTTTTAGTATTGTATGTGTAAAAGTCACGCATGTGCGTACCCACCGTATTCACTAGATCTGGCCCCCAGCTTTTTCCGTTTCCTAGGCTCCAAGTTTCGCCAAGAGAACAGAGAGTTTGGTCGAATGAAAAGGTCATCTCAGATTCGTCGAGAAACAAAACTGAATTTAACAGGGAAAATATTCGTTTCTATTAGGTTGGAAACTTTTTTATGTATATTTACGTTACATCTATCTGGTGGAAAGGTGGCATTTGAATCGATGGGAAATTAAAAGGAAAAGCTTAGGAGATAATAATACTTTGAGAATGACGTATCGATCAATCAATCCTAGTTGGGCGTGACAGTATCAGTAAACAACCGGCTTATTCTATTAGTGAAGAACGATTGCTAGTTCAATATCAATGGAAGGAGCCGGTTGTTTAATTTCTGCTTGATAATTTCTCCTTCTATCAACTGGAAATATAACTTAACACCACCTTCGGTTGATTTTAACAATCTAGTGGATATACGAATAATATCTATCATACTCGCTTCTACACTTTTTTAAAGCATGTCGCGCGTCGCGTTAATTTCGCGATGCACTTAGCACGTTCGCGTCAAGTAATTTCAATTACCGCATGCCAAAAAAATGTCTACAATCGTCACGTTCAGAACTACAAGTTCTGTTTGAACGATTACTATTACAGAATTCCAACGTTATTATGTAGGTGTTTGCGTGATTTATCGGAATGATTTTTTTTGTGTATGCTAAACAGTTCATAATGCATAAGTACGTGCAGCTCCTGTATGTGTTCTTTATAATCTACGTAGATTTGAGGCAAATGTCGATCTGAAAGAGTAGAGGTAGGTCTATTTATGGCCATAGGTATACGAGTAAAGAAATGTCGCAAAGGGAAAACGAAGTAGCTCTATAATAACCTTCACGTTTGATATAATAAAGGATATTTCTCTAAATAATGTAAAAAGGAATTTCATGAATATTTATGAGATCTTTTAATAAAAAAAGGAAAACATGGTGCACAGCAATAGTTACCAAAAGTTCAGCTAAAATTTTCATGTGAAAATGATTTCTTTGATGGTTTCTTTTAATTTAGAAAATTAGCTCAAAGTTCGTCCTACGTAGTATCGCAGTAACAGCTGTAACTAGCTGTAAGCTATTGCAGAATGTATAATATGTTGAGCTGTTCCTACATCATGCATTTCATAATCAGTTCATATCTTACGATTGTTGCATGTATAAATAAATAAGATAACATTTGAATACGAATGTTTTATTACTAGAAAAACCAAACGTTAATTTGTTATTAGCTTGTATATATAAAAAGATAAGCAATTAGATGGATAAAATCAATAACGGAAAGTCATCTAATGAATTAATCCAATATATCGCTCCATTGAGGATTATCTTAATTGGAAAACCTTGCACCTAGCACGCGACCCGATGCAGAGGATGCAAAGCGCAGAAAGTAACCGTATTTTCCCCATATTGTCGTTATTAAGTGGCCGCGTTTACTTGAGTCTCGGTGGCAATCCAATCGTGTGTCTAGACGGAGGAATACAAATGTGCTCCTATTAGACTTGTTTATTTTCGATGACTACCGCCGCGCTGCTGGTTCAATTTTGCTCCCTTTCGATTAAATCATCTAGTCAGTTTAAGGCTTGCAGACGACGAAGATTACTCAGAATAATCGTCTAATAATAGTCTGATCGTAATTATTTTGCGCGGTCTGGCACTTCAGATACGGCGATGCGATAATTCGTATAGATTTTAAAGAAGAATTATGCACATTATTTGTATCTAGATAAATTCCAAGTAAATCGGGTACGCAGTTCAATTACACTTATGCATGTAACCTCGTTAACGTAACGTTTACGCAGCTTTATTTTCCATCCTGCAGTATACATTTGCAACACAAATGCGCCCGTTTAAAGTGTATACGGCACTAAGGAATTTGATGTTTTTTTCTCCGATCAACGCATTCACGTACATACCTGAAGGAAAACGGGATATACCTTTGCATGTAACGGAAGTTTCATACCAATAAGAATTTTTATGTAATGTAAAAAACATTGAACATTTAAAATCTGGATCCAAGTTGTGTTTTTTTAGATAGCGCAATGTAGAATCATTTTTTTTCTTTGTCTTCGGTAACTTTCGAGAGATGTGATTTTGGTTTGGCCAATATTCAAATGCCATGCTATGGAAAGCATAGAGATATCCAATAAGGTTTACATTTAAATTGTTATCATAATTATATAGGTTTGAATTTTGACCATGGTGCTATTGTTAATTTTAACAATCACGCAAAAAGTATGAAAAAACACAGTTTTGATTAAAATTGAATGAGGTATATTCTATAGGAATACCTAAAAGTATGGTGCTGTCTGCAGTAATTTGCGAAAACGTTTTTCCACTAACTGCAGCCAGGAATCCTTCACATATAAATACCATATTAATTCTTTTTTGTGAAATTCACTTTATAAGTAGCTTATTAAGCATGAAATTTTGTATCAAATAGTTTAAATGGTAACGTCATTATTTTGTTTACTACTATTATAGTAACCAAACAATACTAACATCTGGATTCCTTTAGATGTAGTATTCACTTGTGACTATTAATATTGTCACGGCCTATGGTGATATGGGTAGCTCTTAGTAGATGAACTCTTTCGCTAGTTACTAAACCACATCTACCCCTCAAGGGCGTGCTGGAAGTATGTACCAACAAATAAACCTCTCAAATCATATTCGTACCCACAATACACATACCTAGCATGTAATATTATCTATTGCGGGTCCAATTACGAGTCTTAATCATTAGAGTTACCTACCATCCATTGCTTAATCGGAAGCATCAAAGTCCGATATCATTGAATTAACCGAAAGATCATAATCTTACGTGTCAATTGTCTAGACGCTCAGTCAGCTCTATGATACTGGTCCGCCGATTGAAGAATAATTGCGTATAGCCAACGAATGAAAAGCAGCGGAAGTCTGGTTAACAGCGTCTATAAAAAAATAAAAGCAAAGCGTTTATTCACCATAATACCTGTGTTAGTTTGAATACAAGAGACATATATGCGCTATCATATAAAAACGTTAGAAATATAAGTTTCCTATAAAATGTCATCCAACTTTGGTATGTTTAAGTTAGTCACGACCATTAGGAAACAATTTAACATTGTTTAAGCGTTAGTTTTCGATTATAAACAATTTAGCCAGCACGTTTAAATTATACGAAGAGGCAGATTATTTAAATTTGTTTATTATCTACAGAACGCAATAAGATGATATCAAGCATCCACAGAACAGAAATCGTTACCAAACACAGTTAAACGAATAATACGTAATACTGGAAATTTCGTATTCGCCAAAGCTAAAGTTCATGGAAATTAATTTAACATACATCAAGTGCATAGCATTGTAATTATTGCAGATGTCTTCTTTTGATCCATGAAGTGAGTGTTCAGTTTTCTGTTCAAAGAGCTGCACTTATTTACTCTTTTTTTCGCCGTTTAAAACTTATTTGAGTAACTTCACAACTTTTTTTAAGTCTCACTGCAATTGCACTGCATTGAAAGACTTTAAATAGGAGACCCCATCCATTTTGCGGAAATCCCTGATATTTTTCACTGTAATGCTAACGAGGTATGGTTCTAAGCTATAATCAAATATCCTGACCCTTAATACCAAATGTCAGAATCCTAAATGAAAGAGCCTTTTTGCCTTTACATCGAAAGGGATCTTCTGTAATGGTATCGAATCAATACGCCCAGCTAATTTATTTACTCAATAAAACTCGAAACAATATTTGGTTTCAATATCCATATCTGTAATTTAATGAATGCCAGCGGGTTTTTTTTTGAGGAAAAATTATTTGAAGAAATATAGGAGGCCATATAAAATATATTTTAAAAGGGGACCCCCTTCCCCAAAAACTCGTCAAAGCGTAAACCATTTTGAAATGAAATGTATGCTTACAAAATGAAGAAAGCATATTAAATGGTATTCAGCGTTATTGGCGAGTTTACGCCGACGATAGAACGCGAAAAAGGGAACATTTGTTGTTGTTCGAGCGTAAATACGTGTTGAGTAGTCTGAAGCGTTAAATGTAAGTAAATTGTGCTTGTAAGCTCTAGTATGTATATTCAAGTGTGGGTGTATAATGTTTATTTTATTCCGGAGAATTGGAGTAAGGTTCGAGTCACACCGGGGTTGAAATTTCTTTTTATTAATTAAAAAGCCTAATTACGCCTGGAAACCTGGGAAAGCACGGATTTTCCACATTTCGCCGACGGAAGCCGATCGATTCGAAGTTACATCTTATTATTGTCGAAACTTATAGCATATATTTGTTGGAAATAGAAGATACACGTATGCTGTATTTTAAAACAAGCTTATATCTTCAAACGGAAATAAACCAATACGCCCTCTGCGTAGTTGTTCACGCAATAAACGTAGGTGTTTAGTCGTGTTTGGTGGTATCAATTTAACCATTTAGGGTGAGAGATAAAACGGTTGAATGAGAGTTTCTACACTGCTTTTTTCTGAAATTGCTTTCTTTTCTCTCGATGCAATACGACTTTTGTGTTTAAATGTCTCTGCTTTGTACGTACATTCTTGAAGTCCCTTACGCAATGAAGATAGAATTTTCGTTCGGGTTTGGCACTGTTTTTTTGTAATAATCAATATTCAGCTGACTATCTTACCAATTACCGCATTATAGTGGAAACTGTATATAACAAAACTCGGAAAAAGATTCTCATTAAAAATTTCGTAGTTTTATTGTGAGACCTGAAACTTTGCTTTGAATTTTCGATATACTTTTCTTAAACGCAAGAATTAATAGTATTTGTTGCTTTTATGTACACATAATGAGATACTTAATTTAAAGCCACTTGTTTGCCAGAAATAAGTAAAAATTGTCTCAGCTCTGAAAGAGAACAGTAAGTAATAAGATTAGTTTACGCAAACCATTTCTGTTCTATTAAGAAGCAACATCACATTTTCATTTAAACTTTGTATTTGCTATATACAGGAAAATTCACCTAAATTTTGAGCTTCGTAAATATTAAAATTTCGTTATGTGTAGCTGTTCAAACTTTGTCCTGTGTAAAGCTTGCAATATGAATAGCTTTCGTTTTATTGTAAATTTTAAAAAATCGCAGCAATAGCAACGTAGCGGCGTAGCAACTTAAAAAGAAATAAGGTTATTTGGATTAGCAATAACAATAAGATATTCATCCTCTCTAGGTAAACAAAATTGTTATTTTCAATGCAGGGAAGAGAGCAAGATACACAAGTTTTTTTCAGCTAACAAGTTTTTGCTTTCTTCATTAATTGCGCATATCGTGATGTTATTTTGGCGTGAGTTCCTTGTTATTGCGCGTACTTTTAGACGAAACGTATCACCTTCGCAAGAGATTTTTGGATTTTTGGACATATCTTATTGGATTAAATAATAGTGTTACAGTTCTACTATATTTTAAAAGTACAAGGGTTTGTTGCCTTTAATATTAGTAATTTGCTTTCTAAACCGAGTTAATTGTTTACATGTACCTCTACTTGCTGGCTACATGATTTTGAGAATTATTATTTTCAGTAACGGCAGCTTTCTTTTATGTAGCGATCTTTCTTTAACGCGCAACGAAAAATAAAGATAATAATACACCAAACTTGCTCCAAGCGACAAAAATGGTTTGGAGCTCAATAAATATTGGACACATTAGAAGGTATACGGTGAAGATAATCTGACCGATACCCTGTAAAGCTCAAATAAAAGGATGAAATTCAGAATTCAGTATTGAAAATATTCCTTATGTGCAGGCTGTATCTTGTGTGTTCGAGTATGTTTGTCGTGTATTATTGCCACCATAAATCGCTGCAGTAGCTTCCTAGAGTTTATGTACTATCCAATGAGAGCGAATCGAATCGAAGGCAAAGAGAAATGGTAGTGAATTTGCTTAATGCAAAATAATCAAAAAAGACGGAGGAAAGAGATTGTTTTCGATATTGCCTATACATTACGAAAAAAGGTAAGGTAAATTAAGTATACAAAAAAAAGCAGAAGGTACATGTAGAGGTTATTTACCTATCTTTATGAAAGAACCTATCTACGTCAATATTAATTTTGTAAGAATGTCTAGGTTGCCGATTTTTTAACTTTTCAAATTTCAAACAATTAAATGTTACCTTTTATATTGCTGTAACGATATCTTTAATGTTGGTAAGGGCTCTATTAAAACAAGCTGTTTCATAATATCAAGAGCTTGCATAATCGGCTATGCACTTGGGGTATATATCCACATTAAAGTGTTTAGAATGCAATTGAAATTCTTTTGTAGGAGCAATATAAACTGGGATTGGCTACTGGTTAAAATATATTAAGCTCCATCTACAACATATGTGCAAAGAGGCTGTATATTTAAAGCTATTTCAAGTAAATGCGAATTTGTAGAAGGATCTATACAGGAAAATATCCCGTAAGCACAAATTTCCTTTACCCTTTTGACTAGTTCGGGAAGTAGGGCGGAGTAAATTAAACGTCCTCTAAGAGAACAAAAGGGGCGCCCGCGGCTTTTGTATTTGATGTAACTCTCGCGCAACTCTCTCGATTCGTGTTAGTACATATAACTTCGTCTTATATGTTTCTTATTAAAAAAGGATGTTCATTTTATGACGTTTGACAAAAGAAATATATAGGCCTGATAGTCATCCTTCCGTCTGTGCAGGGTAATCGATGGATAGCGAACCATGCACTTGCTTTTTTATTTCAAATGGTTTTTGCTTAAAACTTAGAATTAGCAATTAAGAGCAGCAATATCGGTATGTTTTCTTTACGGTAGCTATTGTAACCAAACAATACTAACACCAGAAATCGCTTGAATGGCGGAAGCGCGTTCAACCGCAGACACCTCGTTTACTTTCAATATTAGACATACATATGCATTATTATAAAAAAATGTTAGAGATATAAACTATAAAACGCTGCTTCTATAAAAATTTGAATTAATCCTTTCGTTCACCGTGTCCTGTACGCAGGAGACCCGCTCCGATGCTCTAGTTTAAAATTTATAATCAATAATTGAGTTAATAATTAAAGCAAAAAATATGCTGGTTGTCAGAGAGTTTGATTGGTTAATTAAAATAAAAGAATTATCGAGGGAATTAACTCGAACGCATGATAAATTGAAAACGAGATACAAAATTAGTGCAAAGATTGTTCAATATCAATATTTGTTCAGGGATATGTGAACTTAATACATAAAGAGAAAGATAAAGTCTGTTAAACTAAGAAGAAAAGCAGGAATGAGGGAGAACGAAAAAGGGAAGGTGGTGTCAATAACACGTGATATTGAAATTCTTAAAGCCGGTAAAGTTTAGAAAGACAACACGACTCGCCAACACATGGGTTGCTTTTCCAATATACAATATATGAAAATGCAAATGCCCATCTGTGTTGAACCTGCAATCCAGTAAACGGGTATCCTCTGTGAAAAAGGAAAATGGAAGTTTCCACAATGGATGATAGATGCAACCTTTGGTAAGTTAGGATACGTAAAGAAAAAAAAAAATTAATTTTAATAGGTAATAGATACTACAAAATTACTAATAATACGATCCAGTAACCTTTGCAAAATTTTACATTACCTGCACATGGTTTAATAAAATGGAAATACGATAAAGCAGGTAAGAAAATGTACAAAAGCTGTATCGAAAATAAAAAAAAAATACTAAATAAAACTAAAAGTGATCAGAACTAAGCGACTAATCGCAAGGAGAGTCGGTAAGAGGAAGAACGTATCTGGTCGAATATACGCGGGACAATTACATGCAATAAAAAGGAACCAAGAAGACTGCAACGAACAAAAATAAACATTTGTGAATATATACCGCTTTTCAAAATAATCAAGACACTTAACAGCAAAGCTGTTACCTACCTAAAGCAATTTGAAACACGGTCTACGTCCTCTCTCGTTATTAATTTGTGCAAATACACTTATCATGGTTCTTGAATTTAATGATAATATTTCTTGAGTCAATCCACATGTTCACGCTTTTTGGTTGTGTTTATTGTTTACGAATAGACAGAACTGCTTCAGACGTGGATATGATAAAAGGAGTTCTGGGAGATGTCTTATATTTACGTCAGTACATTTCCGTATATTAGCTAGTTCCTTTCTATAGAACAATAGTGTATTGCATGGAATGTGTTTTTTCTGTATGTACCTTCCATCCTTCCCTGTTTAAACCAGAATTGCTAGATATCGCACGAGTAAATGTTTGCCCGCTGCGCTCCATTTCTGTGTTAGGCACGTACCCATATCTACGTGACAATCACCAGTTATTAGGAGTAAATATTATATACTGAGTTTGCAATTCAACAAGTAATTTTTTAGAAACGCTGGGTATCATATCAAACCTTTGAAAACAATGGATGTTGAATGGTTGATGGGATCCAAATAAGGACTTTTAGTATAGGTATTACAAGATTCCATTAGCTCTAGGTTAATATAGTATTATTATATTTATATAAATAAATAAATGGCAGGAAGATTACTGATTCCAGAAGATATGAGGCCCATGTCGATATTATTGAGAGCAAGAAAAACAAAACAGTTGTTTAGAGTAACTCTCAAAGAAGTGAAAGGAGAGAATGGTTAAATGGGTATTATTGCTGAATATTTGAAATAGAATTCTAAAATATCTTGGCCCTTGTAGATTGCAGGATACAGTACTATAGATCGACCAAGTTAATTTTCTGTATCTGTTTTTTTCATATCGTAGCATAATTTGTACGTTCGCACATTTTTACGTGCGAGTAGAAAAAATGAAAATGATTTTTTAAATTTATTCATCACAATATAACTTAATTGCTAACATTGTGCATATCTGTATTATAGATAATTTTGTTACTCTGATAAAAAGCCGCAACTACCGCAACTAACCTGGCACAAAATTCTCAAGCAATATCTGAAACTGCCGATGGGAATGATCGGTTGAATGTTGGCTACGCCCACTTTTCTCGTGCGTTCGACCTCATAAACGCAATTTTTCGGCATCGGCAAGAATTTTCTTCAATTAATTTGATCATATTTTCTGCGCAAAATTAGTGATACCCACAGGAACTAAATTTAATAGTCCTAAGAGCGGATAAAACATTTTGCTCACTAAGCGGGTGGAAAAGAAATGGCGAGACAGAAGCGTTAAACTTATTAAACAGATACAAGGCATTTCAGGAAGGATCACGCAGCATTTACAGAATCAACAAAATACAATTAATATTATCCCAGCAATCCAGCAATATTTATGAATTATCTACAATATCGGGCAGTACTGACAATATCTCGATAATATTCAACTAAATATTAGAATATTTCCTGACAATCTTAAATCTGGTATAGATTTTTTTTGATTGTTCCCGATATAAATAGCCGCTCCCTTAGAAATTGGTAGGTTTACATATTTGTGGAACGTCCTATGTCTTACTAGTTAAAACAGAGAAAAATGAGAACAGCACAAAGCTTTTATGCCAATTTTACATTAAAAAATGCCTACCACTGTATTACAAGAAATTTAATGTTTTATGTGATTTTCTTGTAATGCCAGAGGTATGTTCCCCACAACTTAAACTGTGATTAGTTACGATATCTAAATTTGTTGCTTTTAGCGGTAGATAACTTAATCTTTATTTTGGTCAATAACATTTAATGGTACTGTGCTGTTCTATAATTAGAGAACACTAGATTGGCCGCCAAAACTAATTGTAGATAGAGATGGTTGGTTAAGCATTGCAATTTGATCACTAACTATCACCCTAACCCTAACTCCCTGTTATGTTCGTCCTTCAGGCAAGCTTCCGGTCTTATTCAAGTAGCCATATAAATTTCGACACGTAGCAGGTGGTATACTTAAAGCCGAAAAGAATAAATAATGACGCTTAATATTTGAATA
Source organism: Marronus borbonicus (assembly GCA_902655005.2). Lineage (NCBI taxonomy): Eukaryota > Metazoa > Arthropoda > Insecta > Coleoptera > Scarabaeidae > Marronus > Marronus borbonicus. The sequence goes on along the minus strand of LR737381.1, from coordinate 29,356,454 downwards.
TAATGGTTTGCTGAAATTCAAATGAAAGAATATTTCATTTACGCTATTTATTAACGCAATGGCGTGACGTACGCAAATAGAACAGTTTTTGAGGTGGTCTAAATTCCATAATTATATTTGGAACAATAACATTGTTATGTAAAAACATTTAAATTGATTGGTTTGTGTGTGTGTACTCGGAAGAAAACCACCGAAGTTACTATTACTAACTTTATTTCTACTTACTAATGATTAAGTACATATATTGTTTGGTCAATGTTACATCTTATTGCTAAGAGAGTTGAGTCTTTTGCGAAAAATTGAGATGCAGCATCATCCCCTGCAGTACATAGATATGTATATAGATACATACACTGCCGTTCAGAGAAGTTCGGTCGGTTAGTAAAAAACATGAAAAGGTTACAGAAGCAACCGAAACTAAAAACAAAATGCAATTTTATTGTATGTACAGGTAAAAAAGACAAAAATAAATAAATAAAAAGTTATTCTGGCCTAATATAACATACTGAACATTATATTTTTTTTCATCGAAAAAAACTCCTTTGCTGTTAATCACCGCTCGAACTATTCTAGACATTCTTTCGATAAGTTTTGTTGAAACGGATTATGGAATATTAATCCATTCATGTTGCAGAATATTCCGTAAATGTTCTTGTGAAGTCGGGCATATTTTTCGGATGCTCCTGTCCAGTTCATCCCACAACAACTCTATAGGGTTCAAATCTGGGCTTTGTGGGGGCCATTTCGCTTTCGGGGTGTGCTGTTCTTCTTGCTCCTTTAGATACTTCTTCCATACTAACGCAGTGTGTTTTGGGTCGTTGTCATGCATGAATGTAAAGTTACGGCCTATTATACGCAATCCTGATGGCACTGCATGATTCTGGATTATTGCAAAATCTTCCTCATTACACCCTGCACTCTGCATAAATCTCCCCTCCCAGCAATCCCACACTAATACAGAACTACGCTCTTGCTTCACTGTTGGCACAATGCAGTCCGGGATCATTTTTTCGGTTTTAGATCTTCGGATATAAACTCGTCGATTTTGCCCTCAAAAACCTCAAACTTTGACTCGTCACTCCAAAGCACGTGTTTCCAATCATCTCACGACCAATCTAGATGAGAACGGGCCGACTGTAGCCGTTCTGCTCTGTTGCCCCGACGTAATAAGGGATTTCCTATGGCAATGCGTCCATGAAGGTCCGCTTGTTGAAGTCGATGTTTTACCGTACTCGCCGAAACTTGTTCTCCACGGCCGCGATTGACTTCGGCTGCTATTTGTGGCGCTGTTAATTTTCTATTGCGTTTGCTTAATAATACAATTCTCAAATCTTCAGCTTTTGTTGTTTTCCTAGATGCTGCAAACGCGAACGGAAATAAAATATACAAGTCGTTACAGGGAAAATATTGCAATGAATCGTAAACAATATGTATGCATATGTTACAAGAAAAATAGTACATTACGGACGTTTCTGCACTTGGAGTCTAACAAGCAAATAAAATAGAATCAAAAATAAAAGAAGAAAGGGTATTTAACAACATTATGAAATAAAAATCGCCAACTGCAGAAGGGATAACTTTCACTCCCCCATGGCGCATGGCCACCTCTGTGCAGGCCCATTAAGGCTGTAGACATCGTTAGCGTCGTAGTGAAAAATGTTGACTCTGAATTACGCTTAATATAAAAAAAAAAAAAGCGCGATCTATAACTTCGGTATTTTTTCTGTCGCCTCAAATACTACGACGCAATTTCCGTTTAATATTTAAGGGGAAAGAACCAGAAAACAAACGAAAACGAGGAGAATTCAGGGCGTTGTATCCATTTTACGATCGTGCGTGTTCGTAATCCATAAGATCGTTGAAGTATTTTGGTCGCTTTAGGCTACTTGACCTAAAGGATTATATCTAGACGAAATAGATAGCGGGCTATTATTGCGAAGGTCAAAAGATATCACCGAGGCAATCTAAGGGTATATTTTTATAGAATAGTTTCATGCTTTGTACGGTTTATGTCGGGTTTAATAAAATTTTACATGAGAACACGTTCCTTGAAGTTTTAAGATCACAAGAAGACGTACGTGTATAAACAGGTAATTCATCTTTTACAACTACCGCTTTAGAATCCTTCGCGAAATTTAGGGAAGGATTGTACAACACTTCCCAACATTTTTTTTTACACCTAGTCCTTGGACGGAAGGTAATTCCTTTCTTTAGCAATCTAGAGAAAAAGTTTTGAGATAAATACATTTGAAGATGAATTCTGCACGGCATAAAATTATATCCACGTATACAGGATGTTCACTTTCCGCTGCGAACGATAGAGGTTTGGTTTTCTAAATGGAGTATCCTGTGTACTATTACGATTTTGGATATCTCTCTTCAATTCCCGGCAACTTTCATCAATATTTTCTATACCTATCTATCTTAGTATTCGAGACAATTGAGATAATTTGAGATTTTTATGAAATGTCGCTGTTTTTTTAACGTCCAATATTTAAAATTTTAAAGCTTTACACGTTAGCATGTGGCAAATTTTATTCGATTGAATATTTCTTGGAGCTTCAGGCAATACGTTAAAAAAGGTTTTTTTATGTCAACTGGAGTCTACAAGAAGACCATCGAAATTGTTGCCATGTTTGATAAATGTTATTTCAATTTTTAACACTCGTGTCCAACGGTGCAAGTACAAAACGAACTTTTTACTGCACAAATCAGCACAAAACAATATCATTATTCAATTTTTTAAAAAAGAAAAATTGGGGGGGTGCTATTAAATAAGGGTCCGCACCAACCGCCGTTTTCAAATATTCTCCGACACTCAAAACAGGGTAAACAAAAATACGGAGAGATAGAACGGTGAAAACTCGCTAGAAATTATAATCAGCTATAGTTAGTTATAGTCAGCTATAATTAGCTATTATTATTAATAGTTATACGTCTATTAATTTGGTAAGAAAATTCGTACCCATTCTTAGCTTAGTTCTAACCTTTTGCAATTGATTTATTGCCTCACCATCTCGATCTAGTTCCTACGCTTTTGTTCGTGGTCTTCACGTGTTTAGTCGCATAAATTTGTATCCTTGATTTGAATGTTTTAACTTGGTAATTTTTAAAATGTAACCGGTTTCTCTGACGAAACAATAAATTAAGTTCTAGTTATTTAAGTTAGATACCATTTTTTTTGTCGGTATTATAAGTATGGATGTATATAAAGTGTTTCATTTGTATATGGATATCTTCAAGAAAACAAATTGAAACAGTAATGAACGTAATATCATGCCGTTGCGCGTATAAATTAGTTCATTACGTCTTAGAATGAGATCCTTTGTAACATTTGCCATCGCTTTCGCTTTTTGTAAGGCCTCCAAACTGAAATTAATATTGGAAACTTTACTCAACCTATGCTTCCGCGAAAACGGCAATTGAAAGCCTTTTTATTGTAATGCAAGGAAGAAATGTTATGCATCTAAATTACACCTACCTAAATGAAAACATCGAAGTATTCTTCGGCAAAGAAATTTTGTCTTTTTCGTAGCAAACTAAATAGAGCAAAACAGTTCTCAGAAAGTCTGGAAGATTTTATTTAACTCGTTCACCGTTCATAAACTTAAATACTGCTAATATTGATTTAGTCTTACCAGGAAGAACTAGGGAGGGTTAGCATAGGCTCTGCAACAAGTGGTCTCTTACTTTTGGAAACGAATGTGTTTATTTTTTCATTAAGGTTTGACAAAGTGTGCTGTATATTTTAGCCTGTTTCTGAAAGGATATCGTAGTTTTTATAAAAGCGCTGAATACTAGGTCAAAATGCTGTGATGCACTTCATTATATTTTAAATTTTTATTGGAAAGCTACACGCAAGCTCATTCGTTGTGCACCCTCACCATGGGGAGCCCGCTTATTATTGGAGATAGGGGGTAAATTTCGCAAAGTCACTAAATTTTGTGTTTGTTATTGACCCGAAGCCTAGGTACTAAAAACGTAGTTACGCAAATCATGTTGATGTAAATATTATGTAGCATGATGTAGGAGTCCTAAGTGATGACGTTTTCGTTTAGCTATAAAAGAGCTACTAAAGAAATTTTTTTTTACATAGACCCTGTATTTGCTACATCTTCTAAAGTAAGCGAAGAAAATTGACTATCAAATTTATTGTAAAATTACATTATTTTTATTTACTCTTAATATAAGCTTATTTTACAACTCGTATTGAAAAGCAAGTTACATGAATAATGCAACTTTCACTTATGCTGCGTTTGTAAGAATTCCATTCAAAGGTTTCATCTAGGCTGAAAGTAAAAATATTTATATTGGCAAGTACCCAAAGCAATAGCTGTTCATCCTAAAACACTAAGATGTGTTTTTAGCCACAATCTTACCTCAAAACAACGAGAATTTATGCATACATGCTGCTCACATTCATTTACGATAGTCATTACTATCACTCTAGAAATACGGTTATAATTTGAAAGCGACTTGGAAACTTTTCTGAGTTTTAATAATACACCTACGCAATGTAAAATAACGAACTCAAAAGTTGGCTACTCTTTACTAATTTTTACTACTACTGATTTTCTGTTATTGTTCAATTAACTGTAATAGTAAAAAGGACGATTTTTCCTCTTCGTTGGTTGTTAGAATTCGAAACCCATGTATTTGCATAATCTACGCAAAGTAAGTACAAAAAGTAATTGTTTGTTTGCCTTGTCATTTCGTTGTTCACACATCACTGGTTAATTACCGACGTGGCTCCCAACAACTTGCCTATGTATTTGGGTTCAACTATACGTAGAAGTCTGCCGATTGAGCGAATCTAAAAGTGGGCATTTTCGTCAGACTGATTAAAGTTGGGGTTAATGAACTCCGTAGCTCGGAAAGTACGTCTTATAATATTATCCAATCAACATGCAAACGAAATAAAAAATAATTGGAGATGTAGTTCTTAGATAAGTATCTACTATTGAAAATATTCAAATTTCGCTTGCTTCTCCTAGCTACAAAGGAGCTTCTAAAGATTTAAACTTACATAGTTCAAACTATGTACATAATTCATTACTAATCTTAACTGTATATTTATTGTGGATTTAATTTCACCGAGCGTGCGTCTATAATAAATATAATTGATAAGAAATAATAGAATCGCAGGTCGAAAATCGAAAATTAAAGGCACTATTTGTTCAAATAATGTTGTATGTTAGTTGCAGCCACATCTGGCAGTTAAATCCATGATTAAAACATGAAATTACGTTTGGCATTTATAGACAAGTTAAATTACATTTGATGTTTATCGATGTATCGTAGAAATTAGAAAGGATGTTTACTGCAGGTCACCAAACATTTAATATTAAAAGCTATTTTCGTAATAGGCAAAAGTAACGAAGAAAACGAAGACTAACCTTAATTTATGCAACTAATCTGCTGTTCAATTGAAGCAGTCCACTAATAAAAAAATTAGTAAAAACCAATTAAAAAAAAATCAAAGAGACCTAATATGACAAAATAATTAATAAATTGTTAAAAAAATAGAATTAAGAGAATTAAAAAAAAATGTTTAAGCTGTATTTTTTTAACACAATTAACAACTTTGAATATGGAACTTTAATTTTAATATTTTGAGAGGCCCCCTCGTGCTTGCGACATCGCATGCTTTCCATCAGGATATCGATAAATCCTTATAGAATTCTTAACCATTCTTGTCGCTCCGTCTCTGTGAGCTCATCCAGCATTATGCGAGGACGACGGGATCGCAATTGTCGATCGAGTTCGTTCGATGCAATTGTAGTCCGGAGAATTAGAAGACCATTCTTTCAATGTTATTGGTAACAATGACGTCGTTCACGATTCGGGCTCGGTGAGGATGAGCATTATCATTCACAAATACAATTTTTTTTATGGCACAACGATCAGCAGAATACTCAAATTTATCAAAACCACCAGCTCAACCCCAACTGACACACGCGAAGCCATGTTTCTTTCAAGATACCATTCTTCAGGCCTCCTCCACACTAAAACTCCGCTATCAGAATCTTGTATTGCCTCGTGGATAGCAGACATATGGCTCTTCTTCTAGCCCTCAAACCAAATTCGTGCAGCCTTTTTCTAACGGTCGGATTAGATAGAACCACTGTTGTAGCTGCACGAAGCTGCTTGCTAAACTTCATGAAACTGGTGCAATAAGTCATAAAATAAATCTTTTACGTAAAAAGTCAATTAGATAACTTTCTTTGTTATTTAGTATCCACATAAAATTGCAATACTGTAATCGGTTTGAAAGTCACATGAATGATTCTTCTCAGACAAAGCTTGGTTCCACCTTAATGATTTTATTAACAGATAAGATATCATGCGTACATATACAGAAACAATTGCATTCTGAAAGGTTGGGGTTTAGATAGCGGCTTTGCGGAGAAGAATTATTGGTCCATTATTTTTTCATGAAACGGCAAACGCAAGATATTGTAATAATCCATTGCAACCGTTTTTAAGTTGTCGTTTTGCTAAATTATGTTCCAGCGAAACGCCTCGTAAATAATTTAATTTAGTGATTGTGTTGGTGTTATAATGGGTAGACTGCAATTCGAACTTCTAGGCACTTCTTATTTCTCAAATTGCGTACTGTCGTGGTCGACATGTCAATATGATCATTGGGTAAGCAATTTCAACGAACCCGTAAACGAAATACGAGAGGTGAATGATAATCCTAATTCATGCATATGTTCTAGCTGAATTTTTAACAATCTACCGTATCATTTCACAGGGGATAAAATCAATATTCAATCAGCAGCTAATTAATTTACGAAGACAATGTAGATAGCCGGTAATGCATGTTAAATTTGAATAATTCCGTGGAGTTTCACAATGCACGAGATTGAATTGTAATGGTACAGCCACCTGCTTTCGTGCCATGAGAACCTCTACTTGCTATTCGCTTTATTTCTAGCGGAAATTGAATTGAATTCGTTTCTGGTTCAGTGAAAAATAAGTTTTATTGTTGCTGATAGTAACTGTCACCTAAAAAAATCTAGAAGATAGCAGTTATAGCTTACGTGCAGAGTAGCGAGAAAGTACCATTGTAATATGTATTTTGACAATATTGGAAACTTCCTTGGTTGAATTATACGTATTTGTTATATAATATTATGTATGGTTATATGTACATGGTAATTAAAAATAATTGTACGACGTACTAATCCACAAGGTACATATTAAATTAAGAAAAAAAAAGTCACAGTGAAAGCTGTGGTAACTAGTCGATATTATTGTTTTTTTTTAATTTTGTTAGGCTCTCTTCAATATTATAATTAGAGTAGGTGGGTGCGCACCACATAATGGAACCACATCAATCGTCATCTTCAATTTTATTAGCTTTTCGACGAATAGAGGAATGTACTGCCCAAATAATTTCAAAAGTGGTGTTAAAGCACATTGGAAAGATTTGAAATATCCGGAGATCAAGTCTTAATGTTTATACCCCTGAACCACCACAATCGATCCTTACACGTTGGGGAACATGGTTACAAGCGGCATTTTACTATCATAAATATTTTGAGAGTATAAAGAAGGTGATTCTATTATTAAATCCGAAAGAATGTGCAGCTATCAAAACATGTCAGAAAAATTTTGAAGATGGTCAGGTTAAAAGTGATTTACAAACTATTCACAGCAATTACATTGGAGTAGTGCAAGCAATAGAAAAATTACAAAGTTCTACACTGTCGTTAGAGGAATCACTGCAAATTATGAAAGATGTACACTCACAGCTTTGTTCGGTAAAAGACGCAAAGAATGAGTGTGGTCCAATTAAGTTTGAAAGTGTTTTAGACAAAGATTCAGATTTTGCCACGCTTAGACAAATCTGTGAAGGTTCGTCTACAGATGCGTTAAGTTGTTTCAAAGATTTTTTTAATTATGCAAATATAACATGCCTAGAGTAGCCTATGTAGAGCGATCGTTTTCTTTATACAAGAACATATTTTCCTCACGGCGGTCGCGTTTTGCAGAAATAACTTTGGAAACGTACCTTGTGTTCAAAATATTTAATCTCGCTTCTCCAGTTTTTCAAATCCCGGAAGACGCTTAAGACGGTAAGTTTTTTTTTATCATCGAATTACATACACTCTCGATGTTATTTTTTATACATATGACTAGAGATGGCAATTTCCCGTGTTCTTTCAGTAACATGATTTATCGAGATCGGTTTATAATCTACAAAAACCATCTTGAAAACTTTCTTGTAGCTAGCACCGGAACGGCAGCGTTCGCGATAATATATCTCCCTTCGCATTCAACAGTCCATTCGTTAGCTAGGACCCGAATTTGCCCACTCTGATTATAATCAGTCGCTACTAGACTTGTTTCTTCTTAAATACATAATTTTTTTTGACGTAATTGCAGTTTTTACTTTTTTTGTGTCCATGTCGTGCACATACCAGGTGTGTCGGTAATTCCTTTCCGGTTTTTCCGGCAGATGTCACTGGCCATAAGTATGAAATGTTATGATTTGATACATATGTAATTTTATTCTACTGACATTAACCTTAAAACTACACAAGTTACGTTCCGCCAAAATAACAGCGTTATAGATTTATAATTTTTTGAAAATGTCGAGTTTTGTGCCTGAAAACGTGCATTTGCGGCACGCATTACTTTTCTTGTTTCATCAAAAGAAAAAAGCCGCTGAAAGTCATCGTTTGCTAGTAGAGACTTACGGTGAGCATGCTCCAACCATAAGAACATGTGAAACGTGGTTTCGACAATTCAAATGTGGTGATTTCAACGTTCAAGATAAAGAACGTCCTGGTAGGCCGAAAACGTTTGAAGACGCGGAATTGCAGGAGCTATTGGATGAAGACTCAACACAAACTCAAAAACAATTAGCAGAAAAGTTGAATGTGGGCCGAGTAGCAATTTGTGAACGATTACAAGCTATGGGAAAGATCCAAAAGATGGGGAGATGGGTGCCACATGAATTGAATGACAGACAAATGGAAAATCGAAAAATCGTTAGTGAAATTCTGCTTCAAAGGTATGAAAGGAAGTCATTTCTGCATCGAATAGTAACGGGTGATGAAAAATGGATTTATTTCGAAAATCCCAAGCGAAAAAAATCATGGTTATCACCTGGCGAAGCTGGCCCATCGACTGCAAGGCCAAATCGCTTTGGTCGCAAGACCATGCTCTGTGTCTGGTGGGACCAGATTGGTGTCGTATATTATGAACTGTTGAAACCGGGAGAAACAGTTAATAGTGATCGCTACCGACAACAAATGATCAATTTGAACTGTGCATTGATCGAAAAACGTCCACAATACGCTGAAAGACATGATAAAGTGATTTTGCAACATGACAACGCGCCGTCTCATACAGCAAAACCAGTCAAAGAAATGTTGAAATCACTTGGATGGGAAGTTTTATCGCACCCGCCGTACTCTCCAGACCTGGCTCCATCCGACTACCACCTTTTCGCATCGATGGGGCACGCGCTTGCAGAGCAGCACTTCGCCGATTTCGAAGAAGTTAAAAAATGGCTCGATGAATGGTTTAGCTCAAAGGAGGAACTGTTCTTTTGGAATGGCATTCATAAATTGCCTGAGAGATGGACAAAATGTATAGAATCAAATGGCCAATACTTTGAATAAATAAATTTTAACTATCCATTCTAAGTAACGTGTTTTCTTTAGCGAAAAAACCGGAAAAGAATTACCGACACACCTGGTAGATGTAATTAAATTTTATTTCAATATTATTTCTTCTCTTTTACAGTAAGCCGTTGCAAGTTCTTTTACAACGTAGGTAACTTGCCTATCTTGAATAACAGGATAACAGCAGAATTGCCATCTGTGTCAGACAGATACATAATTATTTTTACACGAAATTGCTTCTACGCGGATGCTCACGCAACATGAATATTTTTAACCTGTCCGCACAAATTTTCGTTTGCTATCCACTAACTACCGGTGAAACCTATTAAAATGCTTTCCCATTTCGAAAACATTCAGATGCCATGAATATTAATAAAGCTATACGGCATAATAATATTCTCACTTATATGCACAAACAAATGTAATATAATTCTTGTTATATTTACTTTGGCTTTGTAAAAATACTTTTTACTTGTTACAACGTAAAGTGTATTCGTCCTTAACGGTACTGGGCGGATGATTACGGCAAAATGTAAATACCTAACATACAAGTAGCATCGCAAAGCAGATTTTATTAATCATCTGTTTATTTTAAAATAAATTTTACTACATTGCTGTAAAGTGCTGACCATTAATAGCATTTGTTATGCACTAATAAGTAATTCCAACTGTATTGGAAATAAAACGAAGGAAGTGAAGTGGATAATTACGTAGATATCTATTATAAAGAGAATTAACGGCATTACTGAAACATGGTTACATTACGAAACATAATAGTGTATGCTATTGACACTACGTCAGTTATTCACTATTAATGTGCGGAACGTACAAATCACGACGGAGATTTAAATATCATATTAATGAGATGCTTGAATTTAACATTGATTAATGGGCATAATGTAAAAGAGTACTAATGATTAATGGGTCTCTCTTCTTTTATTGTAGTTTCTTCCTTACAATTCATTTGGAGCCGCATGGTAATTAGAGAAGTGTTTAGTTTGACGTTCGCATGCCGCTAAGCATCGTAAAATCATGATCAAGTTGCAAACTGGTTTTTAAATTCGAAAAACGGTGCTTCTAATTATGAGATGTTATTGCATAGGTTTTTTTTCTTTGCAGTATTCGTGAGAATATTGTTCCTGTTTTCTTCTAAAAATTGATAAAATTTCTTTGTTTTTTGACACCTATTAGTTGCTTAGATACCTATATATACGCGAAATTACAACTTAATGTTTTGCAAATTAGGCTCACGCGACTTTGATATGTTATCATAATGTCAAGTTAGTTCACCTGTAAATTAGTATAGAATCGCAGGCAGAAAAGGAATCTAGTTACTTACACCATGGCACAATAACAGTACATGTATTAATGAATTCTCGACGTATTCTCCTTGGTGCTCTACAAATTTGGTCCAGCTGTGTATCTTTTTTAAACCATTCAGATAATGCCTTTCTCTGTTTTGGCAATAGCCGCTTCATTTCACGTGAACGGCTTTCCGCCAAATCATTTAGAAAAATAGAACGTGAAGAGAGTTTCTTCTTTCTTTCCCTTCAACCGGCTTTTCTTCTAAATTCAATTTATAATGACAAGGATGATGTTAACAATTTAAGCAATATTTACAATAATAAAAAAGAAATAAAGTAACGAAACGGTTCTACTGTTTTCCTCTGTGGACTAAAACTTATGCGGTTCGTATAACGGTATAAAATTATATCTTTTGCGAGGTTAAAGTCATTTTAACTCCTTAAGGGTGAGCTAAAGTGAAACTTCTTACCGCTTGAACACTAGGAAAAAGGAACTACTTGATACTTAGTTACTTTTCATCACAACGGTGTTACGTAGGTGACAATTTAATCAAACTGCGGGATATATTTACACTATTACGGAGGAATTTAACACCGTTCCTTCTTACTCCGGCAAATTGTTACATGGGTACACAATTTTTTTCTTCGCTATGAGGAACCGTTTTTTGTTAGTGTAGTGGCGATTCTGTTCAATAAATTGAGAAAATCGCATAATCCATTTAAAGCGAAGGCTATTACTTACCTTCCATACATCCTTAATATTCTCTCCGTAATTAGCCCAAGTTTTTGAAAATCAGTTGGCATTCACTGGAGCTTTGTGTGATAAAAAGTATGCTTCTCCCACCACTGTATAATACTTTGTGGCTTGAATATAATTTTATGTTGTACAAGGCCTGCTTCCGAGTAATTTTCATCTGAAAACTTTTCCTGTACTGTCCAGGAAAGGAATTATCTTCTTGACTTAGTATTGACTACGTATTCTTGAAGGAAACGAAATACAAGAAAAATGAGATAATTTCATCCGGGAAATGTTTTTCGTCCGACCAAAACAACATTGTTGCAGTGATGGAAACAGTAAGCATTAAGAGTAAAACTTGTGGCCGACATATATAATTCTAAAAAAGATCGCAAACGTAACAATACAGCTTTGCGGAAACGAAATAAAAGAACTTCATTAAAGAAGAGAGGTAATGTAAGAATAAACAAAGCCTAAGGTGACCTGTACATCCGTTATTATTAACTGCCGCTTTAGAAAAGTTTTCATTCCGCAAAGATTATTTTCAATATTACATTTTTTGCAATATACTGCGTGTACATGGAGTTCACTTAACTGAGGTAAAGGTATTCGCAAGTGCTAAACGAACTGAATAACTTGGCTTCGTTATGTACCTACATTCTTATGGACACTTGTTACGCTACTTCTTGTATCGCACAACAGATCAAGAATTTTCATTCTCGAATTCTTTTCCGCTCATAATATTTAATATCGCTATGCCCGTATATTCTTGCTATCTACACATGAAGATGTTTCGTATTCGATCATGTTGCGAACAGCGTAGAGATCTCGCATGCCATAAATTGCGAAAACAGATTACCAAGTAACGTACTTTATGGATGAATTCGTTGAAAAGTGTATCGTCAAACAAGATAAACTAAAAAAAAATAATGAAAAACCACCTTTGTTAACATAGAATCAGGTTTTACTCTTGCAGAAATACGTATGTAGTTATATCGCCTTGGTTATTCATGTGGCCATGATCGTTCACTATATTCTGGCTTTAAATAGAATACTTGTTATTTTTTTTCGTTTTTTTTTTCTATAAAAATTCTAATTTAAGATTAAATTCAGAAAAGGGTAAAGGTTGTGTACAAAGTTAAAAGATTTACTAACAAACTTAGTATTAGTGTTGTGACGGGTAAAGCGTCTAGGCACCAATTGTTATTACGGTTGTGACCCTACTACTTTTTTTCGAAACCGGAAGATGTACGATCAACATCTGGTACGAATTTTTGATTTGCAAACGCATGTATGTGTTAAACAAGGAAATAAAACGAGGAAGATACAGGGTAATGCCTTATTTTTTACAATGGCAGGGCTGATACCACTACCTTCCATTTCCTGAATATTTAATTAAGTTTATACATTTACTAATTAGCAAATAACGAAAGCTGCGAAGCAGCAAATCCTTTTGCGTTTAGTTCATTTTCCGAATACCTTTGTCATTAAAAGGCAGCGTAAAGCATCTGATATAGAGTAAAATGGATGGCAAAAAAAAACTGTTTACTTGAGAAAGTCGACAACCATTAACGAGGAAACGAAGAACAAAAAGGAATTGTTTTTCTTATATAACACCTGAAATCCCAATTTTAATAATAAAAAAAATTAAATCCAGTGTTAACACCTATCTAAAATTACAAACAATGTTGAGATTTTATAATTGTGTGTATTGTGTAATAATCAGTGACTTTCGAGTTTGAAAATTTTTTTTTTAAGAATTTTTGAAGAATGAAGATTCCTGTACGGAACATAGGCATCTGATTTAAAGGCATTATAACTCACTCCACCATAAAACGGCATAAATCGACCACAAATTGTATACTGCAAACGAAGTTTCAAAATCCAGTGGCTGGCGTGTCCTCAGCCCAGCCAAAAAGAAACCGTTATAGCTCCGTTAAAATTAAAACACAAAATTTGTCGTTCTTTTTGCGGCACAAAACGGTGGCGTACAGGAAATTTCAAATTCTGGGAGTGGCGGGGTCCCAAAATTATAATCGGTCCAACTTGTCCATACATGTTGTTTAAAACAAAATGGAGTTGGAATAATAAAATAAGTAGTAGCCCCAGCCAAATTTCCTTTAACAAAATAAATTTAATTATTTCAACCATATCGGCATTTTAGTGTACACTGTCTATATTGCTGACGATGCAAGAGTTGTGGTAGAAAACTTGTATTCATTTAAACGTGGTTCCTCACAACTCGTTCCGTACTCACCCGTTAAAGAGTAACAAATTGGAATTCCTTAATTTTTAATGTAATTTACGTTAATTATCATTGTTGGAGGATAATACTCCACCTATTTAAATTAATCGGTACAAATCTTGCTTATACATCGCCTTCCATTGCACAAACTTAAAAAAAAAACCTTTTCGACTAATAACTAATTAAATTCAAAAGAGCATTGAATTTTTCGATTTATATTGACCTTGCTATAAATACATCCACGCGCTGAGGGAAATCTGAGTTAAACTTATTTTTTTTTGTAGTGGTAATTATAGGCCTGTAGAATATCCAGACTTACCATATAGGCGCGTATTTACAGATTACTAACTTAAAAGGTTTTAACAATTTAGCGACGATCCTGCTGGGTCGTCGCCATCGTTCCTATAACCCAACGCTAGCATAATCGAAAGTTCAACGACCAATCGGTCTGGAAAATGATAAAAAAGAATGCTAATACAATCATGGCAAGGTACCTGATACGTATAGCAGAGTGATGATGCGACTAAAACGTCGCATGAAATAAGCGTTTTCTAAGTACAAGCCCCTGAATTAGCAAGTTTTGTTTGCAAATGCTTCGTGATGTTTCCGAATACGTAAATGTAATTAAGGTTAAATTGAATAGGTCATTGATACCTTGGATCGAGGTGTTAATACGCTTACATGCTACTTATTGCAAGATCTGTAGTTGTCATCCTTTTAAGAGTACTCGTCTAGGAATCAGAATCTACGGATCTAATGAAAAATGTCGAGTTGAATGAAATCCCTAACAATGCCTTTCGGGCTTATTAGTTGAAAAATGAGACTAGCGAAGTGTTATTGGTTTTTCTGATATTTCGAAAGGAGTTGAGATTTCGATTTGGAGTTTGCGGCCTTTACGCTAATTATCAAAAATTATTCAAGTTGACCGAAAGATAATTTTCTGCGGACGCTTGAATTTCATTATTTGTAAGACCTGGATATACTAGCAAACATCCATAAGCTGAACAGGATTATGTGGAGCAATAATAGCGAAACATTTTGAATATTCTGCGATTGTTTCCTTTTCAGATAAGCCTGCGTAATGGTATTATGTCTAAAATACAGAAACGTAAAATAAAGCAATGGAGATTATTTTGAGCTGCAATAGGTGTCGCTCCTACAAATTAATTTTTGTAAAATTAGCATATGGTGTTATGTATCTTAAAACTAATTTTAGCCTTCTCTGGAAGAACTTATATTCTAATTACGAATGGTAATTG
This sequence comes from Marronus borbonicus, assembly GCA_902655005.2. Classification (NCBI taxonomy): domain Eukaryota; kingdom Metazoa; phylum Arthropoda; class Insecta; order Coleoptera; family Scarabaeidae; genus Marronus; species Marronus borbonicus. Next base: position 29,341,269 of record LR737381.1, on the reverse strand, counting down.
GTGGAACACAAGCCTTTCTCAATAATGAAAACGTAAATGACTAACAATTAACAGAAAAGGGTGTTCTCAGAACGGCCTGCTCTAAAGGAAATCACATTTACGTGAATGAAAACTCGCCTAATGAAAAAAAAAAAACAAATTTCCAGGCATTCTTGCTATTATTCCTTTAAAACAATGGTTTTTATCGTGTCTCAGACTTTTTATTTCTGGTAGGCAAAGGCAATTAACAACTTTAAACTACTGGAATACAGGTGGTAAGATAGGATCAATGAAGGACAAAGTTCCCAAAGAAATGACAGGGTATTGATTTTTTTTATAAAGGTTGTCGTCTTAAAAGGAAGTAAAAGATATGCTTGTTATTGTTAATAGTTGGTAAAATAGTTTCGAACGGCACAATGGTAGTACCTACTCAAGCGCACATTGTTAGCATTTATTTATTTACGATCTCGTTTAACCTTGAAAAATGTATTGATCCAAAATATGTAAAAAAAATGATGGTACAGGAGTAAAATGCGGATAGCTATATTCATTTCGTTAAGTGGAAGACAAGCGAAGAACCTGAATCAATATATATAGTCGCATTTGCCTTTCTTATCACCGAAGCAGCGGAAGAAACGTATGTTTTACCGTTAGTCATTTGATAAAATGTGGACAGCTTAAAATAGGAAACAGATACCTGCGTATATGCTTTTATATAGATTTCATTAGTCATAGGGGCAACGAAGGCGGGATAAACATGCGATGGCACCCACGAAGAGTGGCTTGTGTGCTCAAAATGTGATGCAATATATCATCCTAGCGCGTCGGCGAATGAAAGCAAAGAGGTTCTCTGTTGTAAGCAATTCACCTATAAAACCTCTAACATAACCGAATAAGAGGAAACTAAAGACCTACAAGGGCAACTAATAACATAAAAAAATCCTTACAAATGCAAGGAAAAAAAACGAAGAAATTGCTAAATTCATGTAAACAGAATGATATTCAAAAGAAAAAGATCAACGGCTAGCAGTAAACCAATTGAAGCTTCACTAGGGCAGCTGAAGAAGCGGCCATTGGAGATGGACGAGAAATATAAGTAGGATACAGGTACAAATAAATAATTTGAACGTGGACAAATGACGAAAATAACTTTCATTTGCATTGAGGATGTCCTCTGACCTCTTTCCATTTTGCATACATCCATTTTACGTATGTATTTGTCCGGTTATTGGAGTTGCTCGTTCTTTTATTTGAAGTGTGCGCATCCGTTTATTAGCCCATTAACATAAAGAAATATTGGTTGCATATACAAGTATAAGCTGGAGTTTGGTCCCAAGAGCTCTGTCAAGATTATAAAGACTTCTATTTATTACAGCTTTCACGGTATCTGCAGAAAGAAGCTTATTTGTTAGGAAAAGGATAGGTGCATTATTTATTAAATTTTACTAGCCATTCTCTCAATATACAGGTATTCTTTTTTTGTAACAGTTCTACTGTTACATTGAACTATTCTAGTTCGATTAAAAGTATCACTTAAGACCACAAGAAAAAACACTTGAGAATATTGCAAATTAAAAGTAGGTGTATACGTTTTAACCAGAAAAAAACTAAATGGCCTGCCGGAAGTACAAACGATTTTACTATAACATGTAACTACATTCCTAATTACAAAAACAGACAGTAATAAAGCGTGAAACTGCCATTTTGAGTGAAGCTGATACCTTCACCAATACGTCGATCGATATTTTCGGAGTCTTGTTTGGCCACGTCAACCTTTATAAACGAGTTTCATAAGACAGCTCTAACCATTTTTTTCAGCAATGTATATACATCTATTTGCGTTAATAATTTCCTTGCTTGTCACGTCATCCTTATTTATGTAACACACATTAATATGTATTCAAAATATAAATGTTGTGTTTAGGAACCATCCTTTCTTGAATTGAATATTGAATTTCATTGAATATTGAGAGGGATTTTGGTTAATTAAAATACCTGAAAAATTAAAACATCTAGATTAATGGACAGACAACGTGAACATACGTTAAAATAGGTTCTTTTCTTCTTTGTCTGATTGCGCTGCGTATACCTCATTACTTGGATGCATCAAAATTCCACGTAGATTACTGTTGCCTTTAATACAACGCGAGCTTAATTTCATTTATCTGGATGTTTCTTTATTGCGCTTGCTGCTACTCCAATTACCTTCTCTGAAACTTTATTACCCTTTGTGTTTTCAAAGATGGAGCGATAATTTTCAGGACAGTAAAAGAGAGGATATAGTTTGTGGTGCTTTCTAATTTTAAAAATACTTGTTTATTACTTACATCGTAATCCCCTTAACAGTGTAAGAGCCTGTACTTACCATGCTCTTTTATTTATTTTATTGTCCAATCTATTGTTGGGGGGAGGCTATTTTCACAATGTAATTGTCTTTGTTATGAAGCATGAGTTGAGGAATAGTGTAACTTTGTCTACTGTAGCCCGTTTGTCCTCTTAGATCCCTTGGAGTTGCGTACAATGTTTATGTTTCAAAGAGATTAATATTATATTCAAGAATGTTGAATCCCATAATCCTTGTAGTTGCTTTTTCTCGAGAAAAAAACCATTTTGCCGCTTCTTATCAAAGATGGTTGTTCGGCCATGCTGAAACTCATTAAACCAGTATCTGATGGCAGTCATCGACGGTGCGTGATCCTTATAAACTGCATCCAACCGCTCTCTGATTTCTGAATTGAATAAATTCCCGAAGAAAGAATTGAAAAATTGAAGAAAAGTCTATTTAATCTTCTATCCAAAGCAGTAATACAAAGGCTGCTGCTTGTTGCCATATCCGCTCAAACGAGAAGTGATACCACGTTGTTAAAACCAAAATTATAAATTGACGTGTCGGAGTATTTTTACTCACGTGAACGCAGTACTTCCCCAAATCTCTTCTCTGGCGCAAAGCCTTCCATTTCATATTATGTTTCCCATTGTCGTGAGACACTATAACATGTCCTCTATCGACGGCTTATCCCCATTAATTCTATTATTACGCATCGTAACGGTTAAGGTTAACCAATGCGGTTGAAATAACTTTTCAGCGCAAAATTACTACGCGGCATACTGAAATTAAACGTACGCCGTTTGTAATATGTTTTAGCACGTACAATCTGTGCCATGTAGATGTAAACACGGTCGTAATGATTAGTTATTTCATATCGTAAAATGAACGACGACGAAAATCGTAAAACTGGAGGTCTATATGCATGCAATATTTTATTGATAATGGCGTCGGCCTTCTCTGTTACTGTAAACAACGACATTAAAGTTGAGTTTTTAAAGTGTCCAATATTTTCAGGTGGGTACTTAGTGGATCGTTTGTACTAGGCGCACACGTATATCTGGGTCGTCCTGGTGCCTTACTCGCTCCGTCTCCAGTTGTTACGGATTCTAGCTTTTCATTTTATTGTTTTCGTATTTCCTATTTCATTCAAAATAGTTGATTTGAGTTAACCCACAACCACAAAGATAATTTGTAATAAAAAATACACTCGTTATCAACCACAGCTGCTTTAATAGCTGCAGATTTGTTCCAACCACCAGTTTCAGTACGTTAGATGTATAAGTTCACACATTAATTATTGCGCATAAGTCAGACATACATCTTTTCTGAATTTTGATATTGGAACACTTTTGGCAATGCATTGAGTATCGAGTTTGAGAATGAGAAAAAAACATCGACGTTGAACATGTCAACATCGATATTTACCATCGGCGTTATCGATATATCGGCCCAAAAAAAAAACCATGTCTCCGAAACACTGTGTTTGATTTAAATTAGTATTATTAGTAGGGACTACGTGCAGAAAAATGGGTGCCAACCCACTTAGAGGAAGGCTGCTAAGCCGCCCAGGCATTCAGCCGGTTCCCACCGACCAAATAAGATCTGCCCACACGAGTTCGAACTTCATTAGAAATACTTGATTTCCATAGTGGTAGATAAACTTGCTAAACCATACAGCGTGTGCCAGAAATCTCGATTTTTTTTAATTGCAATTCTCAATATTCTGAACGATATTAAAATCGACGTAAAAAATAGAGAAAAAATTTACAGCAAGTGCTACTACTAAAGCTAACAGTTTAGGGGATATGCTTGATCTTAAATATTGCACTGTTAACATTAATATGGTAGTAGTCTTCACTATTAATTGATCAACATAATTAATCCTCAATTATTCATACTACACTAGCGCACGCTCCCTCATTGAAAAGCCGGCAACTTCTATCGATAATTAGATTCAATCTGCTGTAAATTATAGATAGGATTAGTCTTCATTTTAAAATCATAAGCTCGACATTTCGTTAAACTCAAGAATACATACAATTATGAATAATCGTACTACAGTATGATTAATTGGGAGTTAATTATGTTGATTAATTAGTACTGTTACCGTGCTTATTACTGTTGAATATTAAACTGTTGGTTGCATTGCTAGTAGGATTCAATCAACAACCAGACATACGAATCACGCAAGCCAGGGAACGAGAGAACTTTATCAGTTATTGGAATAATGGGTGATTAGTAATTGGAAGGCGAATGCAATTACGCGCTAAGTTGCTTGAAATTGGAAAACTATTCAAATTAATTATCTCGTAAGAATGAATGGGTTTAGATGATGATAAATTAAATTAATTGCTGTTCGCTAGATGACACAGACACGCACATTTTGGCGTTTTATGTTCAGACCGCTACAATTTTCTGGAATTGCATTCTGTATATTGTTACGTTTTGGTTTGTTTTCTCCCAGTCGAGTACATGCAGATACATCTATTTTCCTCAATGCTTGGCTCTATCTAAGAATTGTATTAAAACGTTTTCGAAATATATAGGACGTGCAGCATTAAACACCAAACTCCAAAAACCCTAGAAGGTCACTTTTATAAATGGCACCATATATATATTTTTTTGTATCCACAGCGCAGGTTTTTATATAACGATGTATATGTCTAACATTGAAAGTAAAATAGATATTTACAGTTAAGTGCGAATTCTGTATTTGGATATTGCATCGAAGTGTTGGTATTATTTAGTCACTATGACAACAATAAACAAAACATATTTACATTGTAAAAACGTAGGCTTCCACGGCCAGAGTTAGTTGAAACTAAACGTGTTCCGGGTTTGAACCGTGCCATGTCGTTGGTTAAAATAAAACTCGACGTTTCGCCTACAATCGTATGGGGCTTCTTCAGGAGAGTGATGGCAACAGTTATCACGGTAGCAGATGTGGACCACGTCAGAGGCGAAACTAACTGACCGGGAAGCAGTTGATCAGGGTAACTCGGCCTGTGAACCATGCCAGAGGCAAAAACCAACTGTAACAGCAACTGCTTCCCGCTCAGTTAGTTTCGCCTCTGGCGTGGTTCACACGTTGAGTTACCGTGCTAACTGTTGCCATCACTCTCCTGACGAAGCCCCATACGATTGTGAGCGAAACGTCGAGTTTTATTTTAACCTACGACATGACACGGCTCAAACCCGGAACACGTTTAGTTTCATACTTACATCGTTTTTGTTAACTGTTGATTGAAAAGTTTAACCAAAACGATCTACTTTGGAAATCAATTACATAAAGAGTATAGAGTTAATATATCGTTATGATTTATGTATGAAGTTAAGAATAACCCAAGCATTTTTGAGAGCAACACTGTGTGCTAAGAAAAGTGTAGAACAGCCTCTATAAACGATTGCGCAAATGTATCGAAGTCGAAGGAAGGAATTTCGAGTATTTATTATAGATAAGTAAATAAGGAGATAGGTATTAATTATTGGAATAAATTAATGATCAATACAGCCAGTAGCTCCATCAAATTTTAGCTTTAATTTAACCAATGTTTTCGGTTGTGAACATCGTCGTTCAGAATAACAAAGATTGTACATCCTGCTAGCTAAGATATAGCATATCTGTTTGGATCTAATCACCAAATGCCAGACTCGCCTTGAACAGCAAGTAACTTGGAGACGTTAACCAAACAACACTAACACCAGGGATAACTTGAATGCAATACCCAAATGCAGGGTTGTCGCCTAACTTTTAATGCATCATTATATAAAGACGTTAGATATATAAATTTCCTATACGGTGGATATCAAAAAAGGTATATGGAGCTATTTGAAAAGTGAAATTTCTGGTTTTTGAGTTGGCAAGTATGCAGTTTAGTCTCATAAAAGCTTTCGCTAGCATTTCAGATTTTTTTTATGGAAATAGATAAGTATATGTAAACTTAAGCGATTGAGGACTAAATTGAAAATATTCCGAAATCTATTGGAAATGAAGATATTATATTAGTTTCTTCCTAGATGAAGAAGCCAAAGGCGTTCCGTTTAAAATAGCAAAGTACGTGCATGATCCGCTACTCGTCGTAGTAGTTTCCTACTATTTACCCAATAAAGGAATTATCATTATTATGAAACGAATTCCATTAGATAAATATCATTACTCCAGTAATTGCTTTTACATACATCAAAGAAGGAGCACTTTATACAAGAATAATTGGTAATAGCTCCTTTGTAGACAAAAGGATAATACGATATGTATCTGTCAACAGAAATGTGCACTGGATACAGTCGATTTGGTACATGCTATGCTATCGACATGAACATTTGAAATTAAGCCATTGCTCTTGGGAATGATCTGACGTTGTGCTCCAACGTAGTTCATTAACACGTACAGACGTATGGAGTTGAGTGTGTATCAATATTAAGATTAAAGCTTTGTTTGTCAGGAATTGCTTTGTCATTTTCTGTTAAATTATAAGTTCATTCAAAGTTGTTAAGCCATCTTACTTACTACCGAATACCTTATACACGGCGTTTTTTAGGTAAGAACCGCTTTGTATAAAAAACAAAGGAATTTTTATTTTTACATGATACTCCGAACCTTGATCTACTCTTCAACATAATTTCCGCCTATATTATGGCGCTTATAATATCGTACTAATTGGACCGAGGTTCTTGAATTCTAGCCTCATTACCATCTGATATGCTAGCCATTTCAGCATGACCGTTTTGACGTCGTCAACATCATCGTAGCGGTGATCGGGGCTACATGGAGGATGATCAAATTGTTCCCAGTGATATGGCCCGATGAGATAAAAACTTGGGTTCGCGTGAATGGGCATTGTCGTGAAGCAAAATGATTTTGTATTGGATTACACTACTTAGTTTATTTAATGTCTCGCAATATGTGTCAGCATTGTCTTATTTACGCCGAGGCAAGAGATCCGTAAGCAAAACACCCCGCCCAACAGCGCGTATTTTACAATCGGCGAAATTTTAAATAGTCTGAGGCATTTTCGCACATGCAAATGTAAATATTATCAAATGTTATCGTAACGGAATCTGGGGCTAGCCAGGGGATGGTGGTAATTAGCGCGAAATGGTACTTACTTAAAAGATACACCTGTACATCACAAGTAACCTAATTGCTACTTATTGACTTGTTTCTAAATCGAATTAATCAACCTTTGTTAACAAGTGATTTGTATATAATTCTGTGGTCTTAAACATAAGTTATAAATTTTTATTACGAAAGATTAAATGGATACATTAATTAGAAAATACGTAAATCAATATTGTTAGCAATAAAGTAATTGTCTGCTAAATGAGGTAGATCATTAGATACCGTAAAATACTATAATAAAAAAAACTAGGTAAGCTGTAATAAACCGTAATTTTCATGTAAAAAACTGCAATATAACATACATATTACCATAAATATATTAAGATAGTACTTAACAATAACATTTATGGGTTGTTTACTTGATAAGTTTGTGCTTTTAGAGTAGGCGTATATTCTTAATTAAAAGGTTGTTGATGAGCAACAACTTGCATCAACAAAATAACGAATGTTTATAGCTGTATATTTGATGTTTACACCTGAATTTGTAGAAGCCAATTAAAACGTCGAAAACCAGAAGCAGTAAAAAGGAAGGAAAACACGTGCTATTATTGAGTAGCCGCATATATTCATAATAAACAATGTTGTTTACTAACTCAGTAATAAATCTGCCTTTGTGCATGCAAATTTCTTATATTTTACACAACTGGTATCAATTTAAACTTTCAATTTTAAAGTTATATTTCAGCATTTCGACGTATGTTACTTCGACCGTTCTTCAAGGCAATCGGTACCGGGAGACTAGTAAAATCTTGCGGCTAAAGACTGATTTTTTAAGCTCTCAACGACAAATTTAGCGACAACTATTTCGTAGTGATTTTTAAGGCTCTGTTTTCAGTTGGTGCCGCGTACTTACATCTATGCGAATAAGATCTATATTGTCTAAATCAAGAATTTAAATTGTGTACAAAATTAAAAAATGTGAGCTTGCCGTGTATACTCTATGGATGAAACCTGTGCTTTCCGTGAGGATTTTTATCATTTTTTTGATAGTATTTATGAATAATTATCCTGTGTGGTAGAACTGGAAGTATACCAGGGATAAGTTATTATTATTTTGCCGGTTTTACAGTTTGGATAAATTTTACTTTTGAGGTATGCTTAGCATAAATAAGACGAATACTTCTTGAACATCTAAATATGAAAATGCCTAGATGTACACTACCGTCCAGATTAGTTCGGACATGCAAATAAATTTTAACTCATTTTTCCAAAACTTAAAATTTTTATTACATTTTATTAATGGCGATTAAAATTAAAGTATAAACGTAAAAAAAAGTCATTCTAACAAAAAATAAAACAAAAACTTCTTAAATGAAGTTTCTTTGATGAACGGAATGCCGTTCATCAAAGAAACTCCCTTTTGCGCGAAGAACAGCTTTCACAATTCCTCTTGTAAAATGTTCCACAAGTGGCCTACGGAGGTAGGGCATACTTTTCGGATCTTCCTGTCCAATTCATCCCATAACACCTCGATGGGGTTTAGATCGGGGCTTTGTGGCGGCCATGTCATTATTTGTAAAGTGCCATTATCTTTTTCTTCATTTAAGAAATTTTTACATATCACTGCTGAGTGTTTAGGGTCGTTATCCCGCATGAATACAAAATTTTCGCCGATTAGATGTTGTCCCGATGGTATTGCATTTTCTTGCAGTATTTCTAAATAACCCTCTTTTCGCAAAATACCTTCGATTCGCTTCAAGTCTCCTGTACCGGCGTAGGAAAAACAACCCCAAACAAGCACAGAATTTCTTCCTTGCTTGACAGTTGGCACTACACAATCCTGCAACATTCTTTCGCCTTTCGTTCTTACAAAAACGCGCCTTGATTGTCCAAACACCTCAAACTTTGACTCATCAGTCCATAGCACCCTTTTCCAATCATCCACTGTCCAATTTCTGTTTTTCTGCCCACTGTAGCCGTTTTTGCCTGCTTCCCCGTCGAAGTAGGAATTTTTTTTGTTGCAATGCGGCCGTGAAGAGTTGCAGCTTTTAATCTTCTTTTCACTGTAATAACAGCAATTTTTCTTGCACGGCCGCGATTCATTTCGGCGGCGATTTCTGGTGCTGTCAGTCTCCTATTTCGCTTGCTCAGGAATTTTATACGCTCATTGTTGGCGTGAGTTGTTCTCTTACGACCTGAACGTGCCCGATCTCTTAAACTGCCCGTGCGTTGATGTCTCCGAATGATATCACTAACAGTCGATTTATTAACTTGTATTTTTTCGGAAGTTTGATGCACAGAATAACTTTCTTGATGAGAAGCAATAATTAAAGAGCGCTTTTCTAAACTCGTCGGTTTTCCTCTCGGCATTTTAATAACTTTAATCAGGTTCACACAAAAAGATACGCTATTAACACTAACGCACGCACAAGCAGGTTTATTTAGAAACTAAAGTATTTATCAATACACAATAAACTTTCGGGTGGCCTGCTCCCACCCCAAAGAGTATTGTGAATTTATTACCTGCAGTATTGTCTCAAAAATAATCCTATTTGTGTGTAGGAGGATTATTCTGAAAATGCTACATTGGGTCATAAAATATAAAAGGTTTTTAATCATTGTCTAATTGGTTATAAACTTCATAAAGGACCTAATATAAATATGTTATTTATATATGAACGCAATTATATTATCTTTTAGTAGAGTTTACAACCTATTACTATGTGTCCGAACTAATATGGACGGTAGTGTATGAATCATAAGCCTCCATAGTATAAATTTAAAAGCGAATATCAGTCTATATGTGATCTTAAAGAACCTATGTGTATATACATACATCTGCCACGAAATATCAAAAAATATGACGGTTAGCGCTGGTAGAGAAAGATAAAAGTGTCACCTGGTGAACATGATAAATTAGGTGCTCCTACGAAAGCCACTCAACAAGAACTCGCTTTTATGTATGTATATATTATAGAAGCTGTGGAGAGAAAATACGGCATGATATACGTACAGAGTGAGTTATTTTTTTGATGTTTAGAAATAATTCTTGCCACAGAATCTGAATCCGCAATAAAATATAGGGGCTCCTATTTAAGATTACAAAGTTACCCCACCTACAAAAAGGGAGAGAGGAGGAGCAATTTTACCACTAACATATTTTCTCCGAAAAATGATTAAATTGTAATATGGACGAAGTGTTTATTCTTCGAGATATTTGAAGGTTTAACGTAGAGTTAAAAAAATCACCCGGTATATTTGTTAACTAATTTTTCATTACGTCGCGTGAAGAACAGAATCTCTCGTACCTCACGTAGTTAATTTAACTCATTGTCATCATGATGCAAATTCAATTTTCCAGTTATCCAATCCGCTATTCAAATAAACTCTACGTCAACGAGTAAGTACAAGCGCAAGGATGCGTATAGGAACTATTTCCGTCCTTGCCGCTACCGGTGCATTGGGACTCACAATCTTTGAATGAACGCCACTGCAGCTGTATACGCTATTGCTACTTTAAACAAGCGTGCGTATTTCTTCAGTACGCTGAAAGGTCACGAGTAAAATTTTTATCGCCGTTTGGGACGTGCCAAGAAAAGAATATCATTACGGCGCGGTAATTGTACTTTTAGCTTTTAGTAAATTAAAAGCCAAATGTTTTTTTTCGCAACTGCGTTTATATTTATTTACATATGTATGATGCCACAAAGGTATACTTGGACGGCCGGCAAGCGACGAAGCGGTATGGGCAGTGTACACAAGGATCGCTTTCGTAGAGGTTTATTGCGTTTCGTCCAAGTTTACTTTTGTGCCATCACACATATGCGTATATTCCACAATGAGCAATCAATTTTAACTTAGGACGTAATGTTCCAGAATTGTTATCATAGGAAATTTTGAATGACTGTGAATAATAGTCGTTTGTGTCAGACGATGTTAATGCTTCTGTAAAAATTGAAAAGAATCGAATATTAGTAATATTTCGGGCAGCTGAATTTAAACGTGGTCGTATCAACTTTGAAAGTCACTAGACGATCGTCGAATTAGGTTAGAGAGATAACAGAAAATTTAGGCATCCCGAAAGAACGCGTTTGAAGATTTGGACATGACACCTCGGATGTTGCGTTTACTCACTCACGACCAAAAACCCGTTCGAATGAACATTTCGAAAACCCTGTTGAAGAGACGTAAGTCGGAGCTTCGGTGTCGATTAATAAGTGTAGGTGAAACTTGGATACACCAGTACACTTCTGAAACCAAGGTACAGTCGATACAGTAAACTGCGAAGGGTGAATCGGCTCTGCAAAGGTCGAAGACTGATCCATTGGTCGCGAACTGGAAAATCTTATATGCTATAGCGGTCTTTCAAATTTTATTCCACAAAGTATTTCTTAGTGTTTTCAGCAGTGTGTTTAGATAATTTCGAACGATCTAGATCCTAGAACAAACCTATCAAGATCGTTGCCAGGTTTGATTCGCATTATTTCAATATTTAAATGAATTTATACTTTGTACTTTTCTGACGAACAATGTCCACAATAAAACTATACATAAATACCACACAATGTACGCATGAACTTGCAGTTCTTACAATAATAATTTGCGTATTTTACATAGAAAATTTCCACACAATTCAAACCAATTCTTTATTCAGTTCAGTTAAAATACCGGAATCACGTTAAAAATTATAAATTTCAGTAAATATTCCTTCGGAGAACGAATGTTATTAGTTAACCATTTTGAGGTAGCTTTAAATAACATTCCCAATCTACTCGTTGCGAGTGTATAAGTATTTTTGCATTCAAACAACAAGGGAGAAACCTACTGCCAATTAAAGATTTCCTTCTTTGTTAATGATTGGGAGAGCCAAAGTCATCCTAATTGTTTAAGCAACGCAGTAGTAAAATGTAATAAATTTAATTTCTCTAAGGAATGAAAAATTATAGGTGGCATTGTTTATTTTAAAGTAATTTAATGCGCACTCTTAGCACACAATTTCTTTATCACTTTGAAAGCTACTGGAAGCAGAAGTCGAAGCCGAATGTTAAAATAGAACTTGTAAAATTAGAAGTCTTCTTACCGGCGCGACGATGTATTCCTAGCAGCGCAAATAAAACTTTGAAACAGCTTCGGAAAATAATAATAACACTTCTGCCAAAAGAGATATGTGTAGTTGTATCAATTGAAGAAGCTAGAGTACAAAGGCGATACAACAAAACACAATTTTTTGCACAAATGTTTGCCATATAAGATTCTTTCCAATTTCCGAGCTATCTTATTTACTCAGGGAATTGGCAGAAATTGTTTTCTTTGCCTTTGCCTCCACGTATGTTTTTTTTTGTTATTATTGAGTACATTTTCTCTTTTTGAATATACCAAAGGTGGATTCTGTTGTTGCGCAATTCGTTTGTTTAATAAAATTTATTCTACACGACGGATACAATAACATCACGCATTTTGTCTCGAGTAGAATCTCGTTCTCTTAGAAATGTTTGACAAATATCAGAGAGCTAGTATTTGTACAGAAGTTTATGTAGTGGCGTTTTTTTTTTTTTACCGTTATACGATCTTAACAAAAACTGTATAATTTGTGACAGTTTCATGTTTTGTTCCCATTTTAGTTTATGATGGGTATTCCCAATAAAGGCGGTTCTGTGCTTTTATTTGCTGAACCTAAAGTATTTGGCCTTGCCACGCGAAAGATAACATTGATATTTATCTGTTTCAAGGGAGAGACAAAACATAAACCGGCCACTGTACTACTACACCGATAATTTCTAATATCCAAAACAAAATTGAAACAAAAATTATTGTAAAAAATTTCCCGTATTTGCGCTAATAAATACAATTACGTGCTTATGTATTCCACTGGAAAAATCAGAAAATTATATGAATTAGTTATAGATACATAGATTAAAATGTCTCATTGTTTATGATACGTAGACCTTCTCCAGGCGATCTAAATTTTATTATAGAAAATAAGGAAGTAACTTGAATGGCTTTACTAAATTAAGGAATGTGATCTCAGTCTCAGATGTTTATTCCTGGAAATAAGGAGTAGGTCGGCATAGAACATTTTGACGTAAACGGTTGGAAATATAATACTGGGAATCATATTTTCAAGACAACGTTATGGCATTATGGAGGATTCCAGGATGCAATGAAACTAATCAAATTGGCCGCACAAATACAAGAAAGATATGCTCATATATGGACGGGTCGATGTCAACTCGGATCCCCTTCTTAGGAGATTGAAGGTAAAAGAAATAAGGGTAGAGAGAGAACAAAAAGAACAGAAATAGATTATAACATGGAAGATCTAAAGAACATAACTGTTGCAAAGAAGTATTAGTCAGCAGAAGGCGGAAAGTAAATGGAAAAAATTAGAAAAATGGTTGGATCAGGAGTGTAAAACAAAAATAGAAAAACGGAAAAACAAAGCAAAAAATTATTGGAATCGAACAAAGAATTGAATAAAACTGAATGTTAAGAACAAAGGAAAAACTTTAAACGATCATGCAGACAACAGAAAAGACAAACCACTGAGGAATTTTTATAAGAGTTGGAGGAAATCCGAAAAGGTTACAAATGCAAGAACAGTTCACTATAGCAACAAAGAAGGAAATGTAATTTTTCATAGTAAACGATTGGCTGCGATTAATTTGCGATTTCTGTTGAAACAAAGCTATAATAAACGTTATTGATGAGCTTTTGTACATAACAAAAAAGGTGAAACATCTTCACACTTGTATTAGAGCAATAATAATAAGTTTTACTGCTTAGTATTAATTTTTTTCATCGAGCAGATTATTTGGCAACAGATGCATATCTATGTTTATATTTATAACCTTTGAGTAAATCACAAAGATAATACGCCAACGAAACAACACTATGTCAAATAAAACATCAAGTATTTTGCAGTAATTTATTCGAATTTCAAATCTAAAATATACACTTAAATAATACATTAATTCTAAGTAAACAAGTTTAAATTGTCGATAAGTAAAGAATTACTTACCATAAAACAAATAATGGGAATATTTGGCTGCCCACGCACCTATATACAGGATAAGTTTTTTCCGATGGATGATATCAGAATCTTGGAAACTAGCCAATATAGAGACGCGATAAATGGGGAAAGTATTATGAGCTCAATAAGCCTTTTGTTTTTTTAGAAAGAGAGCACTGCTAACTAGTTTTTTAACGGAAACCACAGCCATGACTTTATAAAAAAGGAATTTTTCAAAGATTCCAACAATATAGCACCTAACATTATTTTTACAAATAAATAAATTACGACTATTTCCTGCTTTCGAATTAAAGAAAGAATTAAAAATCACTTTCTATCAAACATTATTAAATAAAACCAGCGTTGTTTTTTAAAGCTAATAATGTTCCCCAGCTGCGAACGGTGTACCGGACTCACTAAGAAAATTTGATCCTAGCGAGACTCGAACGCACAGCGCTTAACTCTGCCTAGTCAAGACACTCTTACTACTGGATCACCGGAGTTTTACAAGAAAAATAATGTTTATTCCGTTTGAGGAAGGAAACAATATAAATTATACGTAATTTAGATGATGAATAATTTCGCTATAAGCAATTTTTCGTAACTATATAAGAAACAGTTTATAATAAACTTTAAGAAAATCTATTCGGAAGATGGAAAGTATAAATAATATATTTCAAAGGTTATATACAACATCGGCGATTATTGACCCCCATCTTCCTTCTTTTACACACAACTTATTTTGGCGCGTTTCCAAAACGCATTAGGAAAAGTAGAATGCTCAAAGTGCTGCTAGCAACGCAAGCCGCATGATTTCTAAATAAAAAAAAAGAAGCAAATCATGCAGGCCGAAGTAACATTGCTTTTCTTGTTCTGCGGGTTATAAATTTGGAATGCACCATTGCAAAATACTGTTGAAGAATGTGTAAATTCTTATCTTTGGCATTCTAAAAGAAGCAAAACTACTCTACTTAAGTGAAGAAATATTCCGACAATTATAATTGGGTGAAATTTTTAACATTGGAACATTTTAGCCTCATTCAACACTATGTTGTTGTTTAATAGTCGTTTGGGTCTGTGGATGTTAGTGTTGCTGTGAAAATGAAACAAATCGAATATCGACCCGCCCTTAAATTTTTGAATTTTAATTAATATTGAGATAGACGCTGTTTCTGGGTACTATATACCATCATTTGCCACGGTGAAATTATAGGCAGCTAAATTTAAACACGGTAGTACCAGTTTAGTTGATGTTGAACGTTCGACATGGCCAAGAACTGCAACCGCTACTGATACCATCGGAAAAGTCCTGCATAGATACTTTGTCGTAACAAGCATATTTTCATGTTAATTAATTTGATAACACTGAGCGCTAACGAGAAGCGAGAGTTATTTGTTTATATTTTTTTCTGTAAATGAACTATTGTCAAATTGTAAAATCAAGTTAATAAAATATTGAAGCATTAAAACTATTAAATTTTAAATATTGATTGTATAAAACAATTGACACGCTCAAGTAATAAGTAGTTGGTCAACCCAACAGCGAATGCCATTTGCAGGCCCACCTTCATGTGGCTTTTCTGGATATTTTGGGCTATACTACTTCCATTCAAGCTTTATAGCACCTACATTTTAGCACCCTGTATACAGCGTATGCATCTACTGCGTAGGTGGTATAATGTATAATGTTTTCGGCAGTGCACCGAAAAGCTTTTTACACCAACGAAATTCTACGAGATCATCATCGAAACCATTGCCAGATTTGATTCATGTGATTTCAACATTTTTCTGTGTTTTTCAGGATTTTCCATAAAAGCTTTCCCCAAAATCAATATGGGGTTCTTTTTTGTAAGCTGATCTACAACATATTTTTTTAAATTTTTCCATAAGCTCGTCAATTTAATTTCATAACGGGAGACTTACCGCGTTATTTAACCATTATTAACATATTAACTATAGCAATAGTTAAAATGCGAATATTGTAAAGTTTTAACAGAAACCTGGACATAGTACCATAATATTAGTTAGTGCGCCTGTGAAGCCAATATTACAAATAAGAGTCAAGGTTAGTGAAAACCCTGAAATCCAGGATCTTCCCAAAATGTCAAAGGGAGATTTATACTTTAGGGAATTAATTTGATTGAATGAAATACACCCACTTTATTTCTGCAGAAAACAGAAGTTAGAATTGAACTGGAATAGACTATTGCACTTTTCGCAAAATGCTCGAGAAATTGCCCACGGTTGTGCACATTTAAAGGAAAAATAGGAGACCATGACAAAAGCTTACTCTGGAGTTTCTGTTTAAACTTTAAGGACTTTCTTGTTATTCGACTTCTATTAATTCAAAAAACAAAATCATCGGTTGGATACATATGTACCGTTAATGCAAAACAAATATGTCCGTCTAGCTTACTCAGTACTCTACAATTAATGCCGCCATAATTTGAGAATTGCGTCACGTCGCTACGTGACAACCGACCAATTAGATTGAAAGCGGTCGCCCGATCCGTAATTAATTTGTTTATTTTTCGAAAAGTCTGGGCGAGAACACGTGTCTGTTGCCATTTAAATCGACGGCGTATCAATATTTGAGAGCCCTGGGTTTCCGCTGTAGGTGTATAATCAAACATCGGTGCTATATATAGGAGAAAGCAACGTAGCTGATAGCAGTCCGTGTTTATGCAGGGGTATTTCGCGAAACTCGCCAGTTAGAAGTTTTAATGATGTTACGAATGAAACTCTGAAATAAGTAGTTGTAACATCGGACCTATTAACTCGAAATAGTTTCGACTACCAAACGTTCCCGGTTCAACCGGAAGTCTTTCGCAAGCGAATAATATTTGTAAATATTAGCTTCGATGCTGAATTTCACGAGGACATCATTAACACTTATAACTACCGAGTTTCGTGAAATACCCTTTATATCATATCTTCGTATATTGTTGATCTTCGACTTTTAAATTAGGCCACGTTTTTGCAAATGTAAGAAATATTGTTTCGTATTTCAGCGTAGCTGTTATATGGCTGTGTCCATGCTTAATCAGTTAATCACGCAAAGATATGCGATATAATTATTTGCTAATAAAAACTTGAATTTGATTAGCATTGCTGCTGATTTAACGTTTATTAAACAAAGTTTAAATGATATACGGCATTTCTTGAAGTTTGGTTTATTTATTTAAAGGATGTATAACAAACACTGTAAAATGAGATCAAAAGTGTCGAATGAAGCGCAGCAAATACAGACGAATCTAATATAGATGTATACGCAAAAGGATGTTTGCATTAATATGTAGATCGGTTGGCTAATGTTAAAATAGTCAATGGATGTAGGTTTTTCTTTTGATTCTTTACACCTATTTTTGTTCTCCTCTTTGGTGAGACAGGCGCTATTTGAATTGTTAAGTATACAAATAATGATAATAATATGCCTTTATTGCGCAAAATTGCCTAAAAAACTAAATACAGAAATATATGCTAATACATGGAAAAAGAGAAAAAGGAAAAAAGGCGTAATGCAAAATGAGTAAAACCTACGGCAATGCAGGGCGGAGCCCAGTTTCATGAAGTATGAAAACTGCTTTCGCTTTACCCTGTTCTATAGGGAATTTCAAAAATTGAAAAAATAAAAAGTTCCTACAAATAAACTTAACCCACTCGGTGCGTGCACCATCTACTAATATTAAACGCATAATATTTTTCATAAAAAGGATAACAATAAAATAAGAGAGCAAAAACACTAATTTACAAGGAATCAGACATGTATAGCTGTTGCGCAAGGCGCCATCTGTAATCGCTGCTAATACGACACACAAGGCTCTCAAAACATCGCAGTCTATCTTCGGGACAGCATAGACCAATGTATTTGATAATTTACTAACAAAACAGATTAAATAGAAAAATAGAAATACTTTTAAAGTAGATTCAATGAAATTTCATAAAAATTTTTACAGGCAAACGCTTATTGACCAAAACAATAAATTATGGATCACAGGAAAAGATGCCAATTAAAATGAGTTTTAAAGTTTAAAAGTTTAGATTGCTTTTCCTTTTGTAAAATTAAAATTTTAAATTTTAACATCGACAAAATTATGCATCCTAGAAATAAATTTAATAAATACTGGAGTGGAAAGTTACTACAAGGCTGATTGAAATCCATAGCCTTCAGTAGTAATTTTAAAGAACTTATTTGAGGCTCCATAGGTAACCTGTAGAAGCTTAAAAAATGGCTTCCATGTTGGGATAAACATATCATCAAAAGTATTATCGATCACATAGACTGAACGTGCTTTTGTAATCGCATGCTATATAAAGGAGGCAGTCCTAGTTCAAGTTCAATTAATGTTGAACCATGTCTGTTTTAAATGTAAAAGCTCGAAAATAAATCATCTTTGTTACATCAAGAAACTGAATTAAATAATTCCTTTATTAAAATATTTTCAGAACACCCTGTACATTGTTCTTTTTTGCATTAAAAGAATTACTGTATATTAATTTCGGCCGCCGAACGAGCTCCTCGGGCAAAATAGACCCGGCACGATATGCGCCTGGCCCAATCCGGCCCATTCGCACCTCTATTATAAACCTAAGCAGTTTTGGCAGGTATATCAGATTTAATTTTCCAAAAAATCTCTCCTTTAAATCCTACTATTTATTTTCGAGGGATTGTACACTCGCCAAACACCTAGATCTCTTAGTTTTCTTGTTAAGTCAAAACGAGCCAATCGAGCGCTATAGTAAATAGCGCCGCCCAACGATAAATTATAATTTAGATCATCGTTGATAATAATAAAACGTAATAAAAATATAAATAATAAAAACTCATCGGGTCATTGTTATTAATGTGTACGTTGTAATAAATATTTCCATTCATTTCAAACATTTTTATGAGGATAAACAAGTACTCTAAAGCACTTATCAATTATCAATGAATGGCGATAAGTGAAGTGAATAGCAGATAGCTTTCGTCGAGTGTGCATTGTTCTGCTTTCTCTTTTTTCACTCTTAATCGTTGGATAACACGTAGCGGGGACAGTCGCCTTGATTTTGAATGATTCTACATATTTAAAATGTAGTTTAACACTATTGGACATTTCTAATTTTAGACGACCTCGTTCTCCGATTGCACGTTAACATAACGACGTAGATTTTTTGGGCGTCTAATTTACTAAATACGATAAAATAGGTTGAGATTATCCCAACGTCCTCAACGAGAAAGAAAGGGAGAGCAGACCGTTTTGTATGTACTGTAGCACAGTGAACTATTATCGCGTAAAAATATAAGAAATAAGAGTGGATACAGTATGACGTAGGAGCAAAGACGTTACTATAAAGTCAACATCTTTATCCATCGCATATAATAAAATGAGTTCGTCATGAATATGCATGAATGTTGTCAGTTTAGTTTGATAGATACGTGCATGATATTTTTTATCAGTTTTCGTCTCTCTACCAACATAAAAATAACTCGCCGTCTTTTTACCAGCGGTAAACAAGGTCACTCTAAATGTGGGTGCGATACTATGTGGCCGATTTTTCCAGAAATGCACATTTATTGAAATCGGCCGAAAAGCGAGTTGCGACGTTGAAAACCGAAATATTGACAAATTAATTTATTTGAATACGAGCCACTATTACCCAAAAAACACTAAAATTCCAAATGGTCAATTAAAGGATCACGTGACCCCTCCAAAGTATGCAACCGAATGTACGCCGTTGCTACTGTACAAAATAAACGGAATACATATTTTATAGTATACTACATGATATGGACCAACACTATGGAGGAGGGCCAAACTTGGCAGAAATGCATAACTACTCGAAGGTAATAATTGACTATAGTTTTGTTGCCTTAACCGGAACCAATCCACCATCATGCGCTGTTATCAGTTATGGATTAGGAAGGGCCAGGAAAGTCGCAGAAGAGGAACCGGGGGCCAGCTTCACCTCTCAGCACTAAGGGACCGATTCTCCAGTACCAGGTCAATTGCTGATCTGTGGTAGCTAATGAATCTGTAATGTGGAACATTATGAGAAGGAAACCGAGGAACTGCGATTTCTCCGCAAACACTGGAAGCTCTCCGGCATGAATTGCTTTGGACACCATACCCCAAGAGAATATTGGCCACCTTACTGGAAAGGAAAACTTTTGAATTTGCTCATGTTTACGCCTTTCGTAATACATTTTATAACATCTGAGTAGCCTACACATATAACGAACTCATCTCCACCTCCCCACAAGCAACCTTTACATTTATTCCTAAAATGAGCCTAGAGCCAGTTTTAAACAAAAGAAAATTTTAAAATTATTGAATTGTGCAATATTACTAGTTAAACTGAACATAGAAGACCACCAACTAAGAATTAATTAAGCGTGAATTTAATTACGGGCAAAACAGAAACATTTTAAAATGAACATCGAAGTTTTAAAATAAAAAGAAACTTTTTGTTGCTTAAAAAATTGTTGTCTGGTATTGGACTTTAGGGTGCGGAACTGGTCGTAATATTTAATTGAATCGAAGAATTTGTGAGAGAGTTTTTTATTTGCAACCTTATCGATTAATGTGCATACTGCATCAATAGCATTGTATTTGAAGGGATTAGTAAGTAGACAGCTACGATTAAAAATTCCAAAGTTCAATCCTATTTTATCATTGCCCTTTTAGGACTGGACGTAAATATTTTGATTTTGTGTCGACTTCACTTTTGAATGTCAACAAGTGCTTCCTTCATATCAAATTTCTTTGATAGAAATACAATGTGAATTGTAAATTTTAAACACAGTTACTTCCTTAACTACTGTTTAATTAACGGAAATATGATTGCTTCGATAAAATGTGTCCTCCGAAAAAAATTGATAAGAAACAGCGTTAGATATTTATTGGTGCAAATAAAAATTATCGATCAAGTGAACTTCCCATTCATTCAATTAATATACATAAAAAAACTAAAAAATAGCACATAAAGTTACAGGGTTGCATTCAGTCTTTTCATAAAGTTTAGTTTTATTTGTGAACATCGTCTCATAAGTCTAAATACTTTTCCCAGCGATGCTTCTATCTCTTTAATTCGTCCAAATAGTAGCTGGTATCTTGTTCTGCAAAATGTGACGGCTGAAACCCTCTGTTCTTCGCGAAACTTTGATCCTGGGGAACAGAAGGATGTCACCGACGTCTAGATCTGGAGAACAGGCTAGGTAGTTTATAAATTTGAACCCTCCAATTCCTTTTTCAATTAACGCACCGATGGAACATTCTTTATTCACTCTTTGCAGTGCATTTGTTTCGATTGCGGCTTGGCTTCAGGAGTGTAGTGATGCCATCTGCAGCTATTTATCGACGTCAAAACTCAGACTTATTTCGCCTAAACTGCTCCAACAGGAGTTTGGAGATATTCAATCGAATACATTTTTGGTCCTGAATGAGCAAGCGCGGCACCCAACGTGTAGTTAGCGGGTGTAAATGGGGATAAGTTATTTCCTCTATGCACTGGCAACACTTGTTTCGAAGACTACTTCGTGTAAGAATTTCAAATTCCGGGAGAACCACATCGCTAAATTATTGTTAAAAATATATAACTGCATTTCATGCATGTACTTATATGAGTAGGACTTTGACTAATGTGAGGTATTCAAACGTAAATGCTTAACTTAAATGTAATACACTGTTGCTAAAGCAATGTAAGGAACATCCCTAAATAACCAAAGTCTTGGCAATAGAAGTAGATGGGAAACCCAAATTACCGTGTTGCAACGATTATTCTGTGCCATACTACCTTGTACTTCGATGAAGCAACTACTGGTCAGATTTGCATCATACGCGCTTAAGATTTAACTTTACCACAACTTCAACGCATAACTGATATGCCGGATTATCTAATACTCTATGTGTAACTTCATCATACAAACGATATGTTTATCTGCACCTACTGCATTTCGCATAGTAACTTCATCGGAGGAAAGACGGGTGCTCAGAGAAAGCAAGAACTTTATTGTATGGCAGGAGGGTAAGAAAATACAAGTAGGGATATGATTCTACATCAAAACAAACTGTTGCGTTCGGAATTGTCTGAAATGGACTTAATATTCTCTACGATTTCATAATTTACACAAAACTTGGTTCATGCGTGGAGGCAGTAGCCACCATACATAAGCTACAGCTTGTTTAACACCTGTGCTTTTCACTTTGCTAGTAAGATCTATCAGCAAACATTAAAAGACTACCCTGCTATGTATTATATTTCAGAATAAACTAAACTTTCGTAATTTTTACCTAAAGCTGGCCCCCCAATCTTTTGAATGTATTGTTTATTGCTGCATTCTGAGAATAATAAAAATCAAATTATGAAATTAATTAATATTATGTTAGTATAATTACTATTACTTTTTTTAACTACGCAATTAAAATACGACTAATTTTTTTATAATCACATTATAAGTACCATTGGAATGGTACCTATTTTATTTACATTTAGACGTGTTAGTATTACTCCCTTTTTTGTTAATTTTAAAAGGGATAAAAATGATAAATTTTATTAAGATTATGGTGCAAATTTAGAAAGCTAGTCACTAATAAAAATTTTATTCAAGTTGAACGCTCTAACAATGTTTACTAATTTGGCAGCTTTCCTTATACACAATCTATTCCGTAGTTTATATATATTTATATAAACTAACCCGAAAGACGGAAATAAACCTTTCAATTTCAGTAAATGATGTAATGTAGCTGAATATTTAGCTTAAACAGAAAATTGTTTATAGCTGTTCGAGATCAAAGTACTTGACCCGAAAAGACGGCAGTCTGTGCCTAATGTAACATTTTCGTTAAGTTTTACGCGACATTTTGTTTTGCTGGAAATTTAATCTTCCGTTTGTTGTTCTTCAAGAAAGCATCAATAAATAAGCGAACGCTCAGAATTCCATAAGAACCATTGTACGGCTGTTCTCATTATTTGTTCCATCTTCGTTCCCGTTTGCCCTAACATTGTACACTACATAATGTTTATGGGTAATTCCGTGCATTTGTCGTGTTCGTTTGTCCATCAATGTAACTGTTGATTGTTTTTTGTACTGCGCTTCAAAAAGAAAAAAAGATGTTTTCAGAATTATTCTTTTTCTTTTACCGTAAGCAGAAATAACTTTCAACAAAAAGAACTTCTTTTGTTCATTGCTGGAGCACTACACAAACGCAAATTTATTTGTTTTCATCCATTGATAGTAGTTCTGAGCAATGAGAACGATCACGTGATCATAATTCTATTACACTCTGGAACTAATGCGAGAAAAGACAAACGAATAAACCGACTATCGATTAGATAAATTTACACTAGATCATAACATAACAAAGTAAATCAGTGTGATGTCGCCTGCCAAAATCTTCCAGTAATTTGTTAGACTTGTCTGCAGTGCGCCATCCAGTAGTACATATCTCTTATGTTATTACATATTCCAACATTTCTTTTCATTTGTTTGAGTGAGTTTCTTCATGTTCTTTATTCGGCCGTCAAAAAAGGTCAACAAACAAATTAGATACAACGTAAACAAGAGTTATGGCCTTGCTTTAGAGAATTTTTGTGTCCCATTTATAGAAACGACGCTATAGTCGTATGTACTAGTAAAAGAGGGAGACGAAACTATAAATCAACGACCGATTATAATAAGGAAAGTAGATACATCAACCTTGACTGAATGAGATGTATAGTAAATATTAACGTTAAAATAGTATCTTGCAAATGATTGTAGCGTAATAGACTACTGTCTATCTCGGTTACATCAATGAACATCCATAATAACATTATTTCACGTCGATCGCGCTACGTCGTAATCAACTCATTACGGCTTCTTATTTTTAATTATTCCACTCTGCTTTCTTGTTTATGTTAATTTATTTGAAATGCATTACTCCTTGCTTTCGCATAAATGCATGTTTAAATAGGATTTAAGAAATACATTCCAACGTTTCTTATGTAGTAATAATAAACGCTGACAAAGTTGAATATGAAAATTTTCTAACCGAGCTTGAGGCTTAATATTTCATATGAAGTTAAACCTGTTTCTTTCAATTACAAGTGTTAGTAAATTATTGATTTTCATTATGTAAGGCATAATCCTCTATATTGGACAAACAATACCGACGGTTGGAAGTCTAACTGCTTGAATCGTAAATTTCACATTGACAACAATATAGGTTCATATATAACAAATACCTTTAGGTTCGCTGCTCCGATATATTAACTTTTTTTGACACATGAAAGTTTTTTTAATTGTAAAAAGATACATTTTTTGAGCCAATTTCTTTAACAGAAATATATATATTTTTTTTCTTGTAACTAGAATACGTACTAGATGCACTATATATGTATATAGTAACAATTTTGGATTGTAAAGAAGAAATAATTGGTTTTAGTTTTAATAAATTTGCACTACTTTTGGTTCATAATTTTTACTTTCTTTAATTTTGTTTTGCAAAATTCTGTAATTCTACTGTTTTTATTTTTCTTGGATTTCTCCCAGAATGAGAGATTATTTTATTCATCTATGGTAGAATTTGGGCATTCGTGAAGTGATTTTGCTAGCTTCACTAAGACGGACCATATTACATACTAATATTTTAAGGGTATGTTTTTTTGACATGGTACTTTATGAAACTACATAGAAATTGCCACCGTTGATATAGATATAAACGTGTTTACTTATTACTATTATGTAGATTGATTGCTTTGAACATTTTAGGGCAAGCAGATTTTAAACGGAAATGAAATTGCTTTATGGATAGGATAAACATGTAATTAACTTTCATTTCACGTGCCAAGAATCTAATGCACGTGAAATAGAATTTTTTTGGCTAATTTTTTCATCTTTGCGTGCAACCAAGAGTTTCTTAAGAACATAGAAATTGGCCATGTAGTTTGTTTACAGAAAGCGTTTAAAGAAATCACTTATGTGAAATAATGTAAATTTCACGTTGGATGATTCTTTTATAATGTTAGCAAAGGCGTAACACAACAACAGTGCCTCGAACTGCCAACTTTTGGCAACGAAGCACCTGAAAAGACTCTTTGTAGAATTTCATTATGGTCGTGCTTCCGTTAGTGATTAAATGAATTTTCGCGAGGACAGAGGAACTTCAAAATCCGTATACACAACATTGTAACGTATGACAAAGACTTTCGGGCAAGAAGCTAAACAACAGTCAATTGATTGGATGTTTCCAAAGAAAGAAACAGATATTTATATTTATCGAAAAAAAAAACACTTTATTGTTTCTCGAAATATTCGCTTTTAAGTTTTAAGCACTTTCGCATTCGATGAAACCAGGTGTCGAAACATTTATTCCAATCTGGGAAGAAGTCATTAGGTAATAATTCACGCGAATACGGACAATGGGTCATTAATTCTTATTCTCCTTTAAATAATCGACTGTTCGGTGTGCTGTGTGAGAGCCTGGCGTTGTCGTGGTGAAAGATGATGCGCCGATGTCTCTGTTTTTTTCTGATTTCATCATATTTATCATACTAAATGTCGAAATTTAAGACAATCGAAATAGTGCCATTTAGTGGTTAATATCGGAAATCTTTAGAGTTCCCCCCGTATTTGTTCCTGAATGTCAAACAAAAAATCAGTGGACAGCGATTTTTATCTTAAGAAGTTGGTGAAGCCCTCAAAAACCATTTTTTGGAGGTACCACCTTCCGAGTGGAAAAAAGTGTTGGGAATTGATTCGAGTGCATGCAAAAATTGTTTTAATGGCGAATATTTCAGAAAAACAAACAAGATTTTTCTTTCCTTTCATTGTATTTGTGAAAACTTAGACAGTATGCCTCGTAGACCAAGGCGCAGGTATTTTTATATTGATTGGCAATAATTGTGATACTTTCATAGTACGACGTAATATCATTGTCAATTTCCTCAGTATTTTGTGAGTGGAGAATAGAAGTTTCTAATGATATTTTTTGGTATTGGTAGCACTACTACAGTATATCCTTCTATTGCCTGGATATAAGATAATTACTTACCCGAGTAATTTGATTAAGTCACACAAACAAAAATCATTCCCGTAAAATGCAGAATTCCAGTATACAAGATGTTTTTTAATGGAACATCCTACATTCACATACAATTCATGTCAACCTTCTTCAATATTCGGATGTTTCTTTGCCACCTTATGTACTTGAGTAATGAATGAAATTTTATTCGATTATGTACTTCTTCCAGGTTTCCGCAATATGTCGAATTGTTTGTTATTATTTAAAAGGACTTGAATACCATTGATTAAATATGGCAACGATATCGATTGCCATCTTGTAAAATTTACTCGATATACAACAATTTACCCCAACACCCCAAAAATACCCAAGCAAATAGAATTTGAATTACCTCTCAAGTATACTTCAATATAATTTTTTGTCGTGTAGGAGTTATCTCCGATTAATCTTTATTCAGAAACTTTTTCTCTAATTTGCTCAGGGATGGAAATATCTTCCACATATGCACTAGGGGGGCATGCTACATAATTAACTTATATTATACATAGATATATATCTAGATATTATATAATCTTCAGACAGTAAATAGAATTTATGTAATCTGCGCTAGCTTAAACCTTGCGCATAACAAAAAATGAAGGATACGATTCCGAAAAGGGGAACAACGTAAATAATACTAAATTCCGGATAACGGCAGATAACAATTTTGAACTAATTTATATTTAAATTAGAAAATATAATTCGTTTAATATTTATGTCTTATTTTCTTTTTTCTTTTGATTTCAGATTGGACTTACAAATCTTCAGCGAGTAGGAAATGGTATTCGAATAGAGAATTGTCCAAAACTCTGCTACGTTGATACGATAAATTGGGCGCAAATATCCGACGCCGATGTCGAATTTCCTGATAAAATTAAATGCGATGCTATCTGTCCGCAACATTGCAACGGTAAGCTCCGATTCCGAATTTGATACTTCTAAACGCTATCTCTAGAATTTGATATTTTAATCTCATTCACTGCGTAGATATTTCAGCCGATGCCACTTAGAATGTATGGTAGCGGGTGCGAATATATTCGCCTAGAATAGCCATGTCTGCTACATCGGGTCTTAGTGGTGTCTGTCTATGCTCATTAAATTGAAAGTGTTTCCTATGTTTTAAAAGCTTCGCATTTTCGTTAGAGTTTAGTTAATTATTTGAAAGCTTTACAACTTACTTTACAACATTAGCTTGACACTAAACTAAAGTTACTAACACGTTAGTATCATTGCTCCAATACTGGTAACCTAACAAAATAAATATTGACTTTCAAAAAGCGCTAGTAGTTTGTTGCCTAAAACTCTGCGAAAAATTAAAATTGAAACATTAAACAGAGTGCCCCATTAAAGATGGGAAGAAATGCGTTCTAGCGAAAACCTATCATACCATATCAAGGCGCACCTCGTTAGCCGTTGCAAAATCATATACCTTACCAAAACCATATACCTTTAACAGATATGAGTTAAACGTGTATTCTTTGAGAAATATTTATTGCTGTAAATGTGGACTTATTCAAAAGAAACTATAATAGCTCCGCAACTCTTAATTTTAGGAAGAATTTCATTATTTTTGGACTTAAAATTTAATGAGAAGTCCAAAAAGTTAGTACTACATAACGTATTCCATTAAAAAAAAATAAATCTTTAAGGTGCTACGAACCTATGAAACACCTTTTAACCAACTTTCAGAATGTTAATATTATATTTTTTACTTGAGAAACTTAGTGTGGGATGCTTCATAAATCTAGTCCTTTTATGTTGAACTCTAACCAACATTCGCTTACTTACCTTCGCTATTTATTATTTATTCTGGTTAACTTACTAGACAATGTATGTATGTAGGAAAACGATGGTTACTTCGAGTAGATGACCTATTTGCTTTTAGAAAAACTTCTCTATTAGATTTTGCAAAAATATACAGAGTGTTCCTTTTAAAAATATTGAAATAACATAAATCAAATATGGCAACGATGTCATCGATGACCATTAAAAATATTGTCTGGTTAGTATAAAAACATCTTCAATCGAATAAAATCAACGTTCTAGCATGCAAGATCGCTCGTTAAAGAAACAGCGACATTTTCCAAGAATCTCAAATTATGTCAATTATCTCAAAAATTAAGACATATTTCTCAAGATATTGTTTAGTCAAGATTAAAACTGGACTCCCGGCAGAATGTGTATATAAAAATAAATAAAGGATGTACAAACGTACGAATGAAAAATTACCTGGCTAAATTTGTTAAACGGACAGATAGTCAGTAGTCATATATTCATCTGCGTTATAAAAGTTGTCCGTTGCCAAAAATACTTTAAGTAATTCTTTAAATCTACGCGTCGTTGGTTCTCTCCTGAGTTTGTTCGGTAGTAATAAATAATTGGGCGGTATTTCAGGCCATTCTGATATAGTGATGTGGGATGAAATGGTATGCTAACTAATGGTAACTATTCTGCTATTCGCGTTCACGATGAAAGGAAAAAATTCAACAAAATTCAGCAAACTTTAGTGACGTGTCAATTTACAATTTTGGTTTGCCATTATTTAACCTACACTACAACGTGATATCACTTTTGGATTGAACGGCAATGGCAATGAGACAATCATTTTATATAGAACAGCCTCTATATGTTGATGAATTTGGATAGAAGATTATATAAGCTTTTCAGTAAACTCTCCGTATTCAGGTTCAAGTCAAAAGGTATTCAGGTATTATGAACAGTTTTTGGGCAATTGTAACCGCGTGGTGACGACCTAACGGATTGTATAAGCTTCTAATTAGAGAGCTGGTGGCAACTTAGGTATATGATTTGCTCATCGTAATATACAATATAGTTCACATTTATGTGCTTTAGAATAAATGGTAGAAAAAAAATAACTATTAAATCATTTCATCGTCTTTTTCTTGACATTTTTGTCCTTAGTAGAGCCTCTAGAAAAAATATAGAAAAGAGGACTGACATGAAAGTTTCTGATTAAAGCAAAAACAAATATTTGGATTTCTTATTTTCTATTTTTAATTTATTGCATTATTTATTTATTGTGCATTATAATTTTCTTCCTCATTTTCATCTTCACTATTTGTTGTTTTATACATGGCGGATTCCTCATCTGATAGTAGAAAAACATTAGAATGTTCGTCACCACCGATGCTAACTTTATAAAGACAGAAGCCCTGTTTGTCTGTACATATATATTGTTACTGTAAAATCTAGTAAATTTATGATTGCTGTGAATTTTTATATTACGTCGTCCAGGTTGAGCATAGTAGTTGAAAAGGCCCGTCATCCAAACTGCTGTAATTGTTATCGTTTCAAACAAAGAAGCTGAGACACGACTGTTATCTAGACAACTAACAACATTCACAACGGATATTGTGTTGTATTGTAACATAGTTATTGTGTACGCACACACTACTGGCTACTTAAATGTTTTAAATAAAAATTGCGTTATTTAGTTTAGCTATATGAGGGTTTCCGCAATTTCCTTAGAGTGTAGGAGCGAAACCTTGCTGTACTTCTTTATAAAATTGAAATAGGGTATTTCTGATATTTCACATCCATCGCTTGTGGTACCAATTGTACCATTTTTCATAAATTATTTTAAATTTGCTTAATGTTAAACATATGCTGTGTTTTTCAATTAACTTTATATTTCCTGATTCCTTCTATCTAAATTGCTACCAATTTCGACAACAGCCAAATTATTAGTAATGAAAAAGGCTATTCTTAAAATTGCTTTTCATTGCTGTGCTTTCGATAGAATTCAAGAAATATGAAATATTGAAATGTTTCCTTTTATAAAAACATGAATATCTAATCGTATGACTCATGGTTTTAGGATATTGCTGGAATAGCCAACAGTGTCAGAAATGCGCGACTCCTGCCACGATGTCCCCGCATTGTAAATTCTGCGAGACGTACCTCGATGGAGACAACTGCGTGAAGGAGTGCCCTAAAAACAAGTAAGTCTTCATGTTAATAGCAACCCCTAAACCAATATCATCAACTGTTAGATTTTCAGATTCAATTGGATGTCTAGATGTGTTACGTATGAAGAATGTACGTCACTTCCTGATAAGGACATGTTCATTATTGGCGATAAGAACTGTACCCACACCTGCCCCAAACGCTACCAAATGAAATATGAGAATAAACGCAAATACTGCGAATTTTGCGGAGATAATTGTACAAAGGAATGTGAAGGGGTGGAAGTAGAGAACATGAACATCCTGAAGAGTCTGGAAGGATGCACAACCATCAAAGGTTCATTAACGATAACTTTAGGGAAAACGGCCACAATAACTCAGAAAGAGCTGGCGTACAATTTGGAAGAGATCCGGATAATAACAGGCGAATTGAAGATACAAAGAACGTATCAAATCGAATCTTTGGATTTTCTAAAAAAGCTTAAGGAAGTTAGGGGATTGAAAACACATAGTTTACATAAGTATGTGGTAACGGTTCGAGACAACGTAGATCTGATAAAACTATTTGACTGGTCGACTGTTCAATTAAATCTAGGTCCCGGTAACATATCATTTCACTATAATCCAATGTTGTGTTTATCGGAAATTGAAGAATTTGCTAAAAGGACGAATAAAACGGCTAGCTTCGAACCCGAAAATATACATATTTCAAAATTATCCAACGGGGACCAGGCTGCCTGTTCGAAACGCTACGATTTGAATATTGAAGAATTCAATAAGAATGCCACGTTCATGACGTTGAGATGGAGTGATCCAGAGGAGTACAGAAACGAATTAATCGGTTATTATGTTCATTACAAAGCGACTAAGAACTGTAATGAAACAAACGATACCAGCAGAGACAATTGCGAATCGCAAGACTGGATGACGCATTTAGTAACGGAGCCGTGCGTTAACCTAACAGATCTGACTCCGTTCACATCGTACCTTTACTATATCAAGATCTTAACGAATAAGTCTAATTCTGAAACCCCAGTTAGATGTTTTAAAAGCTCTGCCCATGATCCGTCTCCGCCTTCAGATGTCATTCTGGCTCCAATCACCTCGGACACTATAACATTAAAGTGGAAGGCACCTGAACTACCAAATGGAATCCTATCGCATTACGTTCTTTTCGGTTTTATGCAGAAAGACGATCGGACGCTTTTAGATACGCGAAACTATTGCAACAAAGGTATAACGTTTGACAGTGAATCAAAGAAGCTCCAGAGTTACTTGGAAAGTGACGAATCCAACGGTACTTGCAGTTGCGACGATTTTATCCATCTCAATACAAAAACCTTAGAGAAATTATGCTATTACCACGTTAATTTAGGAATGGACCTTCTGAATTCCTGCAACGATTACAAGGTAGAGATAATAAACTTACCACCAGAGTCACCCATCCAAATTAATAAAAGAGGTGAAGGTTGGAATCTCGACGATTTAACGTATAGAGAAGTGTATGAAAAAATAGATGCCGATGTTACCATTTATAATCTTACAAACTTATACCATTATACGCAGTATGTCTTCTATTTTTCCGCATGCAATACTGAAGATAATATTTCGCATTGTAGTGCGGTTATGATGGAATACGCTCGAACACTTCGTAAGGAAGATGCTGATGACATACAAGGAATGGAAATTGAGATCGATAAGAACAATACGTATGTATCTTGGAAAGAACCTGAGAAGCCTAACGGTATTATCGTCAACTACAATTTAATTTACGGCCTCGTAGATAGTCCCGGCACTACCAAAGTTTGCATTACTAGAGCTAAACATGCGGAATCGGATTTCACATACGTTATCGAGGGTTTACGGCCCGGAAAATATGAGATACAAGTTCAAGCGGTGTCTATTGTCGGCGATGGTAAATTTACCGATGCGAAAGTATTCACGATTACTTCAAATATTTATGGCGAGTTAATAATGGCAATTGTAGCTATTTTTTCGTTGATTATATTTCTTGTAAGTTTGCCCTTGTATTGCCACTACAAACGACGAAGAGAATTAGACAGTATGCATTTAATAACCAGAATAAATCCCGATTACGCAGGCGCCATCTATATCCCGGATAAATGGGAAATGGAGAGAAGTGACGTAGATGTTCAGAAAGCATTAGGAAACGGTACTTTCGGCATGGTCTATAAAGGTTATATTAAATCACAAGGCATCCCATGCGCCGTTAAAACTGTAAACGAAAATAGCAACATACACGATAGGTTGGAGTTCCTGAACGAAGCTTCTGTTATGAAATCCTTCAATGAAGCACATCACGTCGTGAAGTTGCTAGGTGTAGTATCGAAGGGTCAACCTCCTCTGGTGATTATGGAATTAATGGAAAGAGAAGACTTAAAAACTTACTTAAGAGGATCTAGAGAATCATCGCAGAATATAACCTGTTTAGAAATGTACCGGATGGCCGCTGAAATTGCCGATGGCATGGCTTATTTAGCGGCTAAGAAATTTATTCATAGAGATCTAGCAGCTAGAAATTGTATGGTATCTGCGGACTATACCGTGAAGATAGGTGACTTTGGAATGGCCAGGGATATCTACGAAACCGATTATTATAGAAAAGAAAGCAAAGGTCTGTTGCCCGTGAGATGGATGGCTCCAGAAAGTTTAGCTGATGGGGTTTTCACGTCAGATGCGGACGTTTGGAGTTATGGAATTGTCTTATGGGAAATGGTAACCTTAGCAGAGCAGCCGTATCAGGGACTCGCGAACGAACAAGTGTTTCAATTCGTGGTCGCTAGAGGAACACTGGACAGACCGTCCGACTGTCCGGATTTACTCTATGAAATAATGCAAGTGTGTTGGAAGTGGAGACCGTATGATAGACCTCTATTTACGGACATAGTGGAAAAACTAGAAAGCCATATCGGGCAAGATTTTAGATTAGTTTCATTTTATCATAGTCGCGAAGGTGAGGAGTATCGTATGAATACTAGGGAAAGAGTGTACAATCCTCCGGCACTGTCACTGCCCTTGCATGACGAGCAATTTGTCCACTGGAAGAGTTCCGACGAAGAGGTAAGCTTGTATTCGGGTAATGCTGACCGTCCAACCGAAGTTTTAAATTCTTACTCACACCAAAGACATAGCAGACCGTCATCAAATTACCACTTAGATAGTAGTACATCGCAGAACGGATATAACGCACTCTCATCAATGTGAGGATATCGAAGTTTCCCTTGTCTTAAGTTAATTATTGTTCATAACATGTATTACATGAATGTGATATAATTGTTTAGTCATTAGGTGTAATTGAACACTTTTTTGTTATCACAGTTTTCCTGAATTCATTTTTCAAACGCATTTTGTGTCGATTTCCATGTATGATTTACTGTCAAGTGTTGTACGTTGCATTAGTATTTGAACGAAACGTGTTTAGAATTTAGAAGTAACTGGAAACGTATGTAATCAAAATTTGTACGGTATGAAAGGAATAATACTGATGGAAAAAACGATATTTTTTTATTTTAATTATAAATGGAGCATAAATAAAAATCATGAATTATTGATCATTCATATAGTTGGATATTTTACAAAAAAGCTTATTTAAAAAGTATTTTTGTTTGAAATATTAATATTTAGCATATCTTAGTGTTCCTTTCAACTTGTTAGAACTTTGTGTTTTAGCTAAACAATTTGAGACGGCTTTCGAGAATACCCGTAATAAAGGCATAGAACGACTGCTAATATTTCTGTGCACCTAAAATAAAGATTACAGTATGAAGAAAAGAAGACACCTTTATTATGTCTTCTTTTCTACTAAGATTCTCGAAATTAAAGATGAACAAAATACTTAAGTATTCCTAGAAATCCCTTATATAACCCTTGAAAGAACTTTTCTCCAACTTTTTCTCCAACTATCTAATTACAAATAGTTTTAAACAAGTCTTTTAGACCCATACCTGTTTAATTTGTGTCTACTGCTTCCTATCTCTTGCTTTAGATCTAGGTATTTGTTTCTATTTTAAATGATTTGAGACAGTTTCCCCCCATTTTTCCCTTTCTTCCTTTTCTCTTCCGATTCTCTCTAAGCTATTGTTTTCATTATACTTCCCTCTTTCATTCTTTCCCTGCCCATTGCCTTGATGATCTTTGATTCATCAAATACGCCGTATATTTCTTTATTCGTTCATCTAGTTATCCTCCACACGCTATCCTTAGGTGTACCTCTGTTTCTTCCTTACATGTGCAATAATAATTAATTAATGTTCCTCAATACATGAAGCTGTGTACTTCTTTAAATTCCATATTTTCCCCTTGGTTAATCTCAACTTGTAATTCTTCTTTTTTTTCACGATTCACTTGTAATTTCATATAATTAATTAATTAATATTAATATAAATAGCATTGTTATCGAGGGCTCCCTTCGTTTCGGCGGATGTGTTTCCATTTACTTTAACTGCACGCGTGTTCCTTATTATTTGTTAGTTTAAATAATCCATACGGACTCTTTGAGATTAATTGATAAATTTTGTGAGAAAATAAAGATCTGCTTACTTCAATTTTCCTATTTATTTGTTGTTAATCTTAGCAGTTTTCCTATTCACAGAGCCGTATGCTTTTTTAAAATCCACAAACAGCATGTATACAGGTATTTCATATTTGTAGAATGATGTTAAAGGTAAGAATTTAATCCGTTACGGATCTGCCTTTACGAAACCTTGTGTGATAGTCTTCCATTAATTTTTCTGTATTTAATTCTATTTTGCTTTTAATCCATGCGGATAGTAACGGTCCACCATATTTTATCTTTTCAGCAGTTGACAGAACGGTAGGTTCAGGTCTTGTTTTTCATTTTGACTATAATATTATTTCTTCTCTAATCGGTTCTTTTACTTTGTCCTGTGCACATGTTTGGTCCAAGTAAGGGTTTCCTGTCACTTCCTTTTCGCCGCTAATTTAATTTAGGCATTTCTGTATAAATTTCTTATTTCTTTTCTTTTATATTTCTCATCCATTGTCTTTATCTTGTTCTCAGTAGCTTGTCTTTTCCGTTGTCTGCATAATTTTTTAAGCTTTTTTTTCTTTGTCAAAAATGATAGTAAGCACTGCAGGGCAAACATTTTCCCCATTTTCAACCAACCAAACTTAAATGGTATGGAATGCACTGATACTTTTGTGTTTTCTCTTTGTTCTTAATATGTTGTTTTGTCCACCTCTTT
This sequence comes from Marronus borbonicus, assembly GCA_902655005.2. Lineage (NCBI taxonomy): Eukaryota > Metazoa > Arthropoda > Insecta > Coleoptera > Scarabaeidae > Marronus > Marronus borbonicus. The sequence continues at coordinate 29,305,719 of LR737381.1, read as the reverse complement.
GTTCGATTCCAATAACTCTTTCTTTAATATTTCCCATTTTACACTCCTGATCCAACCATTGTTCTTGTAACAAGTCTCTCTGTTCCTTCCTTTATAGTCTTTCCTAGCGTTTTCCATTTACATTTCTACAATGATGTCTTTTGCTGTTTAGCTTGTTTAATTCTTAAACTTTCCTTCCTTTGCTTTGTCTTTTCTTGATTCCTGATGGGCGATTCTTTTAGTTGAAGTGTTACCAATTGGCACCAACATTGTTGAGCGCAACAACTATAGTAATATTTCAGAGACCTGGGTCGATAGCCTTTTAGGAAACCAATAAATATTTGTATCAATATTAGTATTCCATTTCAGTATTTTTCTCAGCATACAGTGCAATTTTGTGCATCGCAAGTGACTGTCTTGTTACTTTGCTTAACGGTTGATTACCAGATGATGTATAGTTGATTAAAATGAGTACCTACCAAAAAGAGATTAGATTAGTTTTCGCAGATAGTTTCTATAGTATTTCCTTATACTGCACCTCATTATATTTTCTAGTACAATAGAAAGGTAACGGCTGTTTGTAAGAAATTACGCAACTGAGAAATGTATGTACATCTATTTAACATTAAATGTATCCGTAAGAAATAAAAGAAAAAGCGTACGCGGTTGGAACCAAGAAGTAAAATATCCTCTATTTAATTGTAAAATTACTTTTGTTGGTTTGAAAGCTGTTTAAATATATTTTCACCTTACACCTCTCGTCTATTCACAGTTTCAATCAATAACCCAAAACTAAAAAAAAAATTGAAATTACCAATTTTAGACATTTTTGGGTCCATAACCTTCCATATTTGAAACTGCCAATGACCTAAAACTGATAATAATACGAATTATTTGTTGTATACATTTAAGCAGAACTGTATTTAGGCATTTTTCATAGCGACCAAATCAGAATAGTAGCGAAATAAAATTACTTGACACGGAAATTGTTAATTTGTCAAATAGGAAATTTGTAATTATGTATGTATGTAGTTAGGTGAATAAAATTTATTCTGTTGATGCTCTCCTAGTTTTTAAACTGTATTAGTTAATAGTGCAAAACAAATCTCACGATTTATCATTACTTCTTAGAATAGTCGCTGTATATACCGGCTTCCTAATTTATAGTAAAATATTACCATAAAGACATACACTGATAATAACACAAAGTTCCTGAAGATATTTTTAAAGTAGCAGTTATTAAGTTTAATATTTGTTTTTTTATTTCCTTTTTTTACTATGAAATGCTTACGAGGGCGAACAAAATCCACAAAATTGTGTATATAGTAATATAAGCAGGCGTATACATCCTCTGTAATTTTATATCTTTGAAGCAACATAATGTATTGATATGTATGAAACAATGAATAAGGCATCGAATAATAAGAATTTACCAGTAAACTGAAGCCTGGCGTTTAATGATATGATGCATAAATGTGTATATTTTGTAAATGCTATATACTTTAATAAATTTCATAGAAAAAGTCGAAGTAGTTTTGTTGAGCAACTTAGGTAGTAGTAATTTATTGGAGAATGTTAATTTTTGTTACCAGGACAATCGATTACAACCTATTGTCTTGCTGTTTGAAATAAGCTGCAGGTTCAGGATAAATCTATGCCTTTAGATCTAACCTAATAGGGAGCCATGCAGTAGGTGGTATCAGGTCCCGTCAGAACATTAAACATCATATATTACGCAGCATCAGCTCTCGTAATAGTGATATCCCCAATATACCTATATTTCTCAAGAATGTGATAGAGAAGTTGTTCAGCAATTTTTTATAACTATTTCCGTATTCCTAAAATGTGTCGTTCCTTAAATTAGTAAATTCAATATGAAGCTATGCAGAGAAGTTTTTTCATTTAAAAACGATGCCTAGGCACGATGAAATTCCTTTGTTTCGTTAAAGATATTTAAAACATTGCGCACTAAGTTTTTTCAGCAGTAAATAATATAATAGGGGCATATTGAAAGTTGCTTGAAATCTTTGCAATGTAACTAAATAGAAATGTTAATGAAAAAGTTTCTGAATAAACTTTTTAAGGCAATGTATAACATGGATGTTACACAAAATCTCTTTCACTAACATGATAGGAATAAACTGCATTGTATATTTTTTGTCAACATTCGCGTTTTAGGGTCGTTTTCAACAATTCACCTTGAGAAAAACTAAATACAACAATTTATTTCACTTTTTTGATGTACATTACCACTTTACCTTTGTTTCTTTTTTGTTGTGCCCATACGATGCTCTCATATTTTGAGATTCAGATTACCAACGTGGCTTCTTACCCGAAAGATGACAAATTTGTTATGTTTTACTCGCAAGAAATAATTCCGAACCCGAAAATTCCAAAAATTGTTTGGTAACATTTCACCACGTACAGGTACTGCGCAATTTTATTTTTTTGCTACTACACATATTTTCCAGTTAAAGCTGAAACTGGTATTTCCCCGTCTTGTTGCCGATTTATTTGTTTGTGTTATAGGTTTAAACAAAGAAAACACATACTTACTGCAACAATTTATTAATTTATTATTTGCATTTTGTATCTGCATTAGTAGCAAAATATAAAAACTATATAAAATGGAAATATTATTTTGGATTATACATTTATTTAGAATTATCTAACATTATTTTGAGGAATTTTCGTCTTCTATTGCCGCCTGTTGACTATTTTCTAGACTAGGATTAGCTTCAATTGCTGTGTCGTCTACTTGTGCTGGTTCCTGCTTCTCAACGGAATGAGCGTCATGTATCTGCCAAAAGATGTCGTCGGCATACGCATTTTCGTTATTTACCGATGAAATGTTGCGTATGATGAATCCTGAAATATTTATTTAAAATTACTACATCAGCAACTATTTAAAAAATAACATCACGCAAAAACAAGGATTTTCTATCTATTGCATGGTTTACTTATTTCAATTATCAATTATTTTTAAATTATCAGATGTGCGCGGTCTTTCTACAACCGCATGCATTTCTTGGGGTTTCCCCAATTAAACGTAAGAGGTATTTATGTTTGAGCAAAGATGGTTACAATTTAGTGATGGGCGAATCGAATGAAAATATCATTCGGTAAGAGCAAACGAATACTCGTTCGTCAAGCGAACGCAAAAATCCTTTTCTAAACCGAATGTTTGTACCGAATTATTATTCATTGGCATAAAACTATTCGTTAAGGAGAAAAAATTCGAAGTAAAAATAAATCGAAATCTTTTCCAGACAGCGGAATACTGCGATGTATATAATGTATGATAGTGAACTTTATATACCTAGACGATTTTTTTTTGCTGAACTGTTTCGTTTGCAATAAAGGTTCTTTGTTACGTTCGTAGTAGAGCTGGTGCGTTTTTAAAGATAGTTTGTTTTTTTTACCAAGATTAAAGTCCCTTCTATTATCCGACTTACACTTCCATTCATAACTTTGTTATGTTATATACGTATGCCCATGTATCAGCATGCAATAGTAATAAATAATAATTTAATAAAACACACGTATCACAGGGATATAATTAAATGAGCTTTGGTGGTTGGTGGAAAGAATAAATAAGCGTTGCGGCGAGTTGTCAAAGGCTCCGATCTTTTGTAGTTTGTAAATTGATGTACAAATAATTACCTTGAAAGGCGCCTAAGAAAATATATTAGAAATGCCCAACGCTGTGCCCTTGTTGTTATTACGATTAAATATACTGGCGCCTAAATGGTAATTTCTTAGTTCTCTCTCGTACGTATGTAAACTTTAAATTTAATATGCTTATACGTGCAGCACCGAAGTTATTTAAAAGCCTTCTCCAAGCAATCGGTAGCATTCTCTTAAACACTAGCAAGAGTTTGGTGTGAATAGTAGTAGTGTATATTTTAAAAAATGGATTCACGAAAAAGACGTTCTTCAGTTTGGAGGTATTTTGAAAAAACTGATAAGGAAAATGTATCTTGTCGCCTGTGCAGTAAAAAGTTTAAATTTTTTGGGAATACTTCCAATATGAACGCACATATTACCCGAAAACATGCAAACGATATATCGGATAGTTCCACATCTGAAACTGTCTCCGTAGTATCCGATACGCAGCTACCGTCCTCCTTGGAATTACCAGAGGTTAACCCTAATCCTGGGAACCGATTATCTGAAAAACTCAAGAAGACCATAGACAACAGTCTTATTGAAATGATTGCGCTAGACTTTCAACCACTATCAATTGTGGAAAAGAAAGGTTTTATAAATTTTTGTAACAAATTACAACCAAAGTACACCATACCAAACAGAAGAATTTTAAGTTCTAAGATGTTGCCGGATATGTATTTATCTGTATATCACAAAACAAAATTGTTAGTAAGCAAGGCTGACCATATTTCCGTTACAACAGATATTTGGACATCAGAAGACGCTAAATCGTATATTACAATTACTGGTCATTTAATTGACAACAACAGGACTTATAATGTAGTGTTTGCAACGAAACAAATATTGGAACAGCACACTGGAAAGAACTTAGCTACAATTTTAAATAACGTATTCACTGAATGGAATATTAGTGAAAAAATTACAACAATCGTAACTGATGGAGGTTCCAATATTAAAAATGCGGTAAGCGAGCATTTACGTAAAAATAATTTTATATGTGCAGCACATACTTTAAATTTAGTTGTGAAAGAATCACTAAGTGACAATAGAGATTTACTAGATGTGATTAAAAAGTGTCGCAACATTGTAACGCATTTTAAACATAGCGTGACTGCAGCTGATAAGCTGCGGCAATTACAGTTGCAAAATAATTTACCTGAACTTAAGCTTAAGCAAGACGTATCGACACGGTGGAATTCTACCGTAATTATGTTAGACCGTATTTTGAAAATGAAAAGTATTTTGTTGGTAGCAATAACCGATCTTCCTCGAGCACCAGAACAATTAGATGAAATGGAATGGAATGTTATAGCCGATTGTTCGGGTCTTTTAAATCCCTTGAGACAAATTACAGAAAAATTATCTGGTCAAACTTATTCCACTTTATCGATGGCAATTCCTCTTATAGACAGTGTCAAACATTTAATTAACAATCAGTTACCAACAACACCAATTGGATTATTTTTACAAAACAAATTATTAAATACCATCGACAAGCGATTTGCTACATTAGAGCAAAATAAAATTGCAGCATTAGCTACATTTTTAGATCCACGTTTTAAGAATGTGCCTTTTGAAAATTTTCATGATGTTGAACAATGGATTAAGGAAGAAATTGAAAGACATGTTGCAGGTACGTCACTATCAGCGACAGATACAGAAACTATGGAACCAATACCAAGTTGCAGCCATGATTCAGTTTGGGCACACTTCGATAAAAAAATAACGCAATATACACAGCATCGTTCAAGTACAACTTCTTCCGAATACATCATCAAAAAATATTTAGAGACTCCGTATTTACATAGAAAAAAGAATCCTCAAGATTTCTGGAAGAATCACGCATCACTACTACCAGAATTATACCATATACAGAAAAGATATTTGTCTATTCCGGCAACATCAGTGCCGGCAGAAAGGATATTTTCCAAAGCAGGTCAAATCGCCAACGGACGGAGGAATCGTTTATCCGCCAAGAATGTAGATATGATAACTTTTTTAAATAATAATTTAGTATTATTTGAAAAGTAATTTGGCAACAGTGTTCACGTAGAACAATTTTTATTGGACTGTTATCATTTTTAACGTAAAGGCAGTTTATTTCCTTATTTTATGCCTTTGTTGCGTTTCATTAGTTTTATTATCGGTTACTTTTGTGCTTTTGTGTTTATTTATAGCTATGTGTGGATTCGTCTCCGTTTTAAAACTAGCTACTGTCAACATTTGAAGAAAATTGTAGAGATTTCAAAAACAGTTGAATCACTGCTACTACATATTCTCAAAATAATATATTACAATCATGATTGTAAGAAAAACATGTTCATTTCATTTGGAATCAAGACGTTGCGATGGACATCCAGTATAACGAAACGTTTCCGGACAATGAAAATATTTGTAAATGATTTTGCAGGTGGTCTTGTATTCTTAAGATTTTTCTTGCATGTAGCTGTAATAGAGCATGTAATTTTCTTAAATAAATATAGTACAGTTATTAGGTAAAAAGACAGTTTATTTATTTATATTTAACATACAGGTAAATAGTTGGTTTGTTCTTATTTATTTTATGCTTATTTATTTCATTGCTTTAATTGTATTGTCCTGTATCATTAGTTACTTTTGTGTTGCACACTGTATGTATATACTTCAAAAATTATATGCAATAACTAAAACTGAAAGAATTAATAAATATAGGTATTTTCTAATTTTCTAGCTGTTAGTTAATAATAGACAAATTTAATTCGAAACCCGAAACCAGTAGCAATTAAAGAACTGTAACTTCTGTTGGGTTATATTTTCCCCACTGCGAATCTTAAAAAATGCCAGTCTATAAAAAAATAGCGACATCAAAGTCAGCAAAAACTTATCGCTTCGGTATGTAAACAAGCTCAACGTTGTACATAGCACGGCTATGTATCTCCCCTCACTGGAGATCTATCCAATGTTTCGAGTTATTCTCTTTTCGAATTCTACCTTCTAAACGAATAGTTTTATGTTAACGAATGATTAATCGGTAAAAATACTCGGTTTAGAAAACGATTTTTGCATTCGGTTAGCGAACGAATATTCGTTGAATCTTATCGAATGATATTTTCATTCGATTCGCCCATCACTAGTTACAATGAGAGGCATAATACAATGCTTTGGACAAAATTTGTCTTATTTTGCTCAATATCTTTAACCTTACTGTGTTTTTATTTGATCAAAAGACATTGGACATGCTTAACATTATTCCTGCTCTCGTGATTTTTAGCTCTTAATAAGTGGAGGATTATAATAGCCGTTTCAATACTTTTGCAATTATTCTTCAGAATAATTCTTGTTATCGACAATTCAAAGTACATTAGATGTTTATTAACATATCTTATAAAATTTAAAGCAAGTTTACTACAGTAGTTGAGTGTAGGCTTTCACGACCGTAATCCATAGTAGAAATATCTTTCGGGTGATGTCGCGTAGTTAAAATTTTACTTGACAGTTCGCTGACCATGCTGTCAGCTTCTTCGGAAGATTTCTAAAGACTGAAACTTGAAATCTTCTGAAGAAGCTGACAGCATGGTCAGCGAAACGTCAAGTAAAATTTTAACTACGCCACATCACCCGAAAGACATTTCTACTAAGTTTACTATAGATTACCCCCCAAATTGATCAAACATTTGAACATGATTGAAAACTATTTTTGTAATTAACAAAAGCTACAGAATGGGGAATGGTCTTATTCTATGCAACAACTGCTGTGCTAACTCACAAACCTGGAAGTCGTTAACTCATGAAAGGAATTGCTGAAACTCTTGCGTATGTGAGGAAGTGTATAGATTATTCACCTTAAATTGTTCTAGTGTTAAAGTTTCTATGTATTTAATGTTGCTAACGGTGCTGCAATTTCAATAGACAATAGTGCAGATAACATAATCGCCAATCGCTAATAAAGGAACACTGGCAACCTGAAAATTCAGATTTGGATGAAACTCTATAAATCAGACTTTGATATAAGAACAACACATTTTTTTTAGCGCCTGAATCACTTCTCTAAAAATTTGCTTTCATCTACCAATTTTTTTTTGAATAGCTTCATTGCATGATATGTAGATGGCAACATGATAAAAATGTGTCCCTTGTTTTTGCATTTTTAACAAGCGAGTTTTAAATTGAATCGTAGAAATCTTTGATATTGTAATGCCGAACATTACAGTGAAGCATGCGATTAATTCTCACGACATTGTCATACATTATAATCGTTAATCTTCATCTTGAATCCGGATCGTTTAGTTTGAAAAGTCTACAGGAACTTTTAGACACAAGAGAGGGAGTGTATCAGATAGCCTGCGGCTCCGCTCGTGTAAGATAACTTTCTAATCGACGAAAGCCCCATCAACTCCGAACTTGCTAGACGAAATCCGTTCGCTTCCTCTTCGAAGGTCTAATTATTTAGCGCGATCCGCTAACGACAAGGGCTCGTCTTCTCTAAAATATAGTGCGCTTGGTTACCTGTTATAAGTCCGGAGATGATAGCGGTGACTAACGTTAGAACGACGGCAAGAATTTGATATCCGGCTTGTTGGACGGCGGTCCTACCATCGCCAGGAGTCAAGAGGGGATGTTGCGGTCCGGGAACGATTTCCGTAGCGGCTCTCGCTGGAAACACTTGATACAGTTTGAGGCGGTAGTCGCTTTCGGTCGCTAAACCGGCCATTAGGGCTCCTACGAGACCTGCCATAATGGCGGGCATACCGTGCAAATTGTGAACGCCGCATGTGTCGTGAATATTAAATTTTTTATTCAGCATAGGCTGCAAACATAGCAACGAGAAAAGTTTTATAATAAATACATTTTAAGCGGTAGTTACCGTCAGTTTGTTATAACCAAACACAGATAGGACGCCTGCGTTTATGCCCACAGTCAGAGCACCGAGAGGTTGCAACATTAAATTAGCACTTGTTCCAATTGCAACACCACCAGCTAGGGTCGAATTTTGAATATGCACCATATCGAATTTTTTATTTGGCGTTAAAGTAGACGATACTATGAAGGTAGTAATACAGCAAGCTGACAAGGATAAATATGTGTTAATAACAGCTCTCATCTGCTGATCTCCTTCTAATTCTGCAGAGTTGAAGCTTGGCCAGAACATCCAAAGAAATACAGTACCTGAAATGGAAAATAGGTGTAGGTCTATGTACTTAAGGAATGTTCCAATTATTATTAATCGATTTAAAAAATTAATAAGCCTTACTAAAAATCTGAACAATTAGGCAATTGCTTTATTCTTACGGTGCATTACTCAAAATCCATCCCTTGTGCACCAAACGAGAACTGCCATCAGGCACAATATTTTTGTAATTCTGAAGCCCATACTTAGGCTAGCTTTACAGGTTTCGGACGTTGCAGTTTCATTCAATAAAAGATTATAATTCGAAGAAAATGCAACAATACTTTTAGAAGCAATTAGTTGACCCAGGAGGAGTTTTTATGACACCTAAAAATTAAACTTCCCCTCGTAAAAATATTTTCCCTTCTTAGTAGAGTTAGTAGAAGTTCATGAGTTACTGTTACATTCACATAAACTGTGCACCCAAGTAGCGTGTAATCTACTATTATACCCGTTGTTTTAAATATATGTACAGTCCATTGTAATATTAATTAAATACAACAGCGGCCAATGCATCTCTTGTTTTAGCAGATTACAGAGGCTGAGCAATCCAGCGTATTTTATGCTTCTAACAGGAACCAAATACCCATTAGATACTGCTGCGTTCCTTCTGTTATCATACGAAATCATGTATGCATTAACCGGTATTGGAACATAAAAGATTATTCAATAATTGGACCGGTCGCTCTGTCGGGGTCTATTTATGCTAATGGCTTTCAGATATACCGCTCGACGGCTAAATCTAAATGCAATTTGCATGTACAACCTGTATGGGGGCGCTGTACAGTCGGGAATGGCTGGTATACTACCCGTAAAATACAGATTTAACATCACCCGTGAGCTTTAAACGGAAATATCTCCGTCTCTAATCAACGATGGGCGATATTCGCTCCGTAAATTCGATGCGACGCGCGACGCAAACGACCCAACGTCCTGATACGACGCTACGAACGATAGCACAAACACAAATATACGCACAAGCAAACGTATTGCATTAATTTCCGGTGGTGTACGCCTTAGCGCCATCTGTCCTTCAATTTACGAAACGATTACAAACGTAAAACGGTGCCCAGGCGAGATGAGAGAACCTTTTTCATAATCGGTACTTTCCTCTCAAGGAACGCTTTAGTAGGATACCGGCAAAGGAAGAGGAAATAACTAGTAGAAACAACCAGCGAATTATTGCGTTGGAGACGCTCAGTTTGTCTTCTTCTTAAATGCGTTTGGTGAAATCTTGTTTTCTTCCCAGGGGCGTAGACGACCATCAAAATTTGAGCCTACACTATGGACACAGCAAAAATAAATTCTAGAGTGGTAACTACTGTAAATTTTACAGCTTCCGTTGAAACAGTGTTAGTTTTAGTGCAAATGATAAAGTTCGAAGCATCAATTTTTTTTGAAAATTTAATTTCAGTAGCAGTAGCGTAAGCTTTCTGATGAGTACAGCAACTTGATTATATTCTTTATGACGCTGCAGGCTTGCCAATGACAATCACGGGATAACACTTTGCTGATTTATTTGACCAATTTGACCGCTGCACTAAAGGGACTACTACTCTTCTCTGTAGTATCGTCTGACTGTGCACCACTCCCTAACGCGTATACACGCAGCGATTGGATGAATGTATCGCACTCCACTGTATCAAAAGTGTTGGCGATAGAGGCGGTCGTCAATCCTCGTCATCCTCCCTTCGCCTTATACTTGCAGTGCCCATTTGCTACAAGATGTTATATAAAAGGATATAAGAACAATGTAGCTTCTTTGGAAAGCAAATTCCTCAACCTTCTACAGATTTCAACGAAGTTAGTAGATAAACAAGTTTAATTATCGAAATACAGCAAATACTTAGGAACCTGCTCCCGATGATAACGTTGTTGAGCGACTAATCGCAAGACAAGTCGGCAATTAGTCGGAGAGACTTTCGCGCGTATTTTCCTTCCGTCGGGTTTTAACGCTGACACCTAGGAAGAGGGGAAGAAGCTACAGACAGAGAAACGTTCGCTTTTCATTATGTCCCGCCTTCTTCGCGGAGTGTGTTTATTCCCGTAAGAGCCGGCCATAATCTTACCAATCATCGCAAACAAGTCTGACGTGTACGAGGAGCCTTCCAATTGATTCCCTTCTTGCTGGACAGGATTCTCTTGTGACCCGCTTTTCTTCCTTCTACCTAGAACGTAACTGACGGCTAGCCCGAAGTAAGCTCCAAAAGCGTGGACGAAAATTGAGTCGCCTGCATCTATTGCCTATAAAGGAAGAGACATTTTAGGCTATGGTGCTTCTTATAAGGACAGGTAATATGTTTCCGCACAGTACGGGGATTTTACTTATCATAAGAGATGGAGATTAGGTACAGGTTGTTAAATTTAGTTGTCACAAATTATTACAGAAGATGTAGCTGTGCGTTTATTGATCGTAGTTTTTTGTACATAATACGTCGAATTTATTTATTTATATTCTCACGTTTTGCGAATGCACCATTTTTATTTATAAACAGGTTTAGTATTATATTGTTTGAAGCTTCTTGAATCTAATAAAAGCTTGAGAACTTTCTAGTAGTCTCAATTTGTAACAGGTCAATGTCATAGTAAGATGGTTGCTTTAAGAAGTTTTGTTGTAAAAGCAATAATTTTTAGTACTATTAACTATTATTACACTAAAACTATTATTGTTATTACCTTCAGTATTTTCGTTCCTAAATACGAGTTCGTTGAAAAGACTAGAATCTCTATGAAACCCATAACAATCAATTGTACATAAGAGGTATTTCCAAGCAAGGCACCCATTGATATTAATACAGTCGCTGCAGCTATATCTGCTCTCAACAGGCTGCAAGCACAAAGAGAAAATATTATTTAAGTAACGGTTATTAAGCAGGAAAGCATTTTGGTGTGCATTCATCTCTTAACGAAATAATTCACCACTGAATAAGTAGAAGATCAAATGAAATTCTATATTCCATGCGAATTAGCTTAAAAGAATAATTAATAGACAATGGCCCATTCTAGATTAACGACTAGTTCTACAAATTTACATTTTTACCTGATTGTGTTGATGGGTATTTTATAATCATTTTTTCCTAACTCGAAGGATCCTTCGCATATTATAGCCCATTGCACTATAATTGCGGCTAAAAGAAAGTTAAATCCCACAGCGCTGAATCCATATCGTTTGAGGAACGTCATTAGGTAGCCAAAACCGATAAAGATCATCACGTGGACATCCTGAAACACTTAAAGGAAGTTGCGATTAATAGATGAACGTCGTTCATATGTTTGATTTTTTTAAATAGGCATGAAAAAAGGACGAGAACAACAATAAAATTCATTTTTCAATACACCTCCCGCTTTTGGACACAAGTATTGCTTTGTTTCAATAACATCTCTAATCCGTAATTACAAAATAATTCCTTTCAATAGTCGCTATAAGTTCGTCAAAGTCCGTAAATATTGTTCCCATTAGGGTCCTTTTTTTTTGAGATTTGGAAACAAAAAATAGTTACAGGGAGCTAGATTTGCATTACAATATGGGTGGTCAATTTCTATGAATTCAGGAGAGGCAGCTTTTGATAGTCTTGACTCCCGGACTGGTGCATTATGGACCTTTTTGTTTTCCGCGCATTTTTCGGCAACATTCGGTCTTAGGGCTGAAAATGATAATTCACGCATCCTCGAAGCTGCTGTTCCGGACTAATTAATTAAATCTATGTGGTGCGGACTGTGGTGTGTGTTGCCATTATTTTTCCTGCAGAAATGGTGACTTTAAACTTCCTGGAAAAGCTACAACTGTTGGTGTGCCACTGGATTGATTCTTGTTTTGACTCGAGTTTTCTGAAGTTCTTAGCAAAGCTGCTAATTACCTTGCATCCTCTAGTACCAAACACTTGGCTTCTTCCATAACATCGGAAGTGATCATCATTCAGTGATTTTCGATCAATTCGTAAATAGTTGACTTTAAAGGACAATCATACCCGTATGCAGCCAACATTTCTTTACACATGATTTCTGGAGATTTCTTTTGTTCGGTTAAGAATTTTTATAACTGCTCGATATTCAAGTTTGTTAATTTTTTTCACAAACTGTACTAATACTGCTACAATTGTTTTGTCAAACACGTTATCAAGGCATATGTCTAATCCGGGAATGCAATAACTTTCAACATATAGAGTCCAATTTCAATTAGAAAAAATGTATATATTTTAGATAATTTTGTAGACGTTGAGTACCAATATAATAGCACATTTACTACATTAGCATACACCTATGTACGCTATAGTTCTTGAAGCTATTCCATCGGAATGATTATACGAAACAGTAGGTATGGTCCCAGGTTAATAATCTATTAGACTGCGGAGCGAATCAACGATGTGTGTATATTCCGGTCAATTTCGAACATTGTTTCTGATCCCTCATCTGCATTGTAGCGAACGGAACGCATATTATGCGCCCATCGAATTTACACAATGGTAATTTGCCATCATGCATAATGGTGCAATTGAGAGAAATTACTTGTGTAACGCGATATTAGTTTCTGTATCCGAAGGAACAACGACTTCCCTCAGAATTATCAAAGTATTAACGCCTTTACACGTGACATTAAAGCTTTTTAAATTGAGAATAACTGAAACTAAACGTGTTCCGGGTTTGAACCGTGTCATGTCGTTGGTTAAAATAAAACTCGACGTTTCGCCCACAATCGTATTGGGCTTCTTCAGGAGAGTGATGGCAACAGTTAGCACGGTAACTCAACGTGTAAACCACGCCAGAGGTGAAACTAACTGAGCGGGAAGCAGTTGATCACGGTAACTCAGCATGTAAACCATGCCAGAGGCGAAAAGCAACGACATGACACGGTTCAAACCCGGAACACGTTTAGTTTCAACTGAATCTGGCCGTGGAAGCCTATGTTTTTATTTGAGAATAACTGTTTATTTTTATTATTATTATTTATGTGCTTCAAGTGCTTAAACTTAATGTAGATCTGTTGAACACACATTTTTGTAATGTATACAGGATAGAAATATGTTATTATTATCAAACCAAAGCAATGAGTGGAGTAAGTGATGCGATGAGCATTAACACGGAGCACCAGCCGATTGTAAGTTCTTATTTTACTTGCACCAGTACAATGTTCTGTGATGTTCACCCTAAACCTGGAATATGGGAGGCTTACTCTGAGAGTTGCTACTCTGGGCTCCGGTATCCCGAGATTGATAGCAGAGCGAGGTAAACATCACGCCGCCAATACTTGAGTTATACTGTAGAACCTGGATTAAAGATTAATTTATTTAATTTTTTATTTATTTAATTAATTTATTTAATTTCTTTATTTATTTAATCTTTATTTAATTAATTAAAGATCTAATTTTCTTTCTTTCTCTTGAATTTTTGATAAAATTGCATAACAGGTCATGCACGGTAGTTTCCAATGTTTACTAGAAAGCGAAACCTGAAGGAAACGAAAAAAAGAAACAAATTTTTTACATCGTGTATTTCCCAATTCAATATTCCCCCAAGAAAACACCAGCTGCCGCTTTTACATTCTCACTTAACCCTGTTAGCGGAGGTCAAAGATCCGATATCTCTGGTTACTTAATAATGTAGGCGTTTTCGAATAACACTCGACCGGGCGCTTCCTCTTGTGCTATACTCTGTACATGTGAGCTAGCTTTAGAATAGAACTTCTTGCTTGCCGATATTGTACGGAATCAAACTCGAAGCTACTTATAAATATTTCACGGTGTAACGGATCGCAGGTAGATACAATTTCAATTGCACGATCGAATTTCAAACATTTATCGCGAGAAAGGCAGGTTAGACAAGATAAATATCGGATGACGCATTAGCTAGGCGCCAAGATGTTCTCGGATTCGAGAACCACGATTACGGTGTTGCAAGTATGCAGTTGCGCTTTAGGAACTTTCACTGAACTAAACAGCCAAACAATATGAAATCTTCAGGATCATGGATGGAGAAAGCCTTAAGGAGCTAATTTATTTATTTTTTTGTTTGAAAAGATCGACATTTACAGAAATCACCTTTCTGTACACTTTTGTAGGAAAATATTAGATTAAAAGTGAATATTTACAACGTGAAGAAAATGGAGAGATGAGGAGTTATTTAGCCGTTTATTAGGGACCATCTCTGGCTAGAGTCATATATAAGTAAGGAATAAAACGGCGAGAACGTAGAGAGTAACTTTAACGTTGGACCAAAATTGGATCATCGCTCTAGCATATAAGGCGTTGAAAATCTTAACAAAATCCAATTATTTCAAAAACTAAGATAGAACTATGTTGAAGAAAGTAATCATTAAAGAGAGAAGTTCAAAAATGCAATATATAATGTGCTCTTTTTAAAACAAAAGCAAACTTGTATAAGCCCCGAATATGAGGATATGTAGTTGAGTAATAACAATTTCCATGTTCCATTCAAGGAAGGAATTTGTTCATTTAAAGCATAACGCAGTGCACTCCCTTTAAACTTTGCTTCAAAGGTGTTCAACATGAGACTTTCAAGGGAATAAACTCTACGCAGATGTACGTGTACCTTTCATCGAGTGTTTATTAACGTTTTCGGTGTGCAACTACCAAATAAACTGAAGTTTCAATAAATTGAAGACATTCTAAGGTAAAATATTGAGATAGAGTAGAAATTGTATTATGATACTACCGAACTAACTCTGAAAGCACGTTACAAATTTATTATTACGAAACCGTAGTCAGTATTTCGAATTAATAAATTAAATTAACTATATCCTCAACGGAGATACTTTACTTTTGTCTAATCTAATCGACATACAGTAGCGTAAAGTATAATGTATCGGTTTCGGTATATTCGTGTAGATAATGTCTACGTGAAATATTCACGCTGTTGCGCTAACGCGGCCTCTGCTCTTCGTTCGATTCATGTTCTATCACTGCTGCTTTCATGTTTAGCGAACCTACGTTATCCGAAAACAATTATGGTCAATCATAAGATAAACTGCCTCTGTTCACGCCATTTGGTACCATCCGATTTTAATAATAAATGAATTTGAATTCTTGCACTTATTGCAGCTTTTTAGACGAAATTTTAGAATAAACGAACAGTAAAAAATTTCCACTGGAAATGAAATTGACGACATAATTTTCGCGATGAATTTCCTATTTCATTTCGGAAGCTTTAAATGAATTCGTTTTAATACAATTTCTAAAGTAGAAATTTTAAAATTTAAATACGATCTTCCTTCCTCACATCCTTTTACTGCACGAAATGGTTGGTAGATTGAGTGTCGCGTTTAAGAATTTTTGGCCTTCAATCTACCCGCCGTAATAGTGAACGAGGACAGTTGATATTCAATATGATGAGAGTCATTGAGTCTATCGGTAAAGAATATCTGTCAACGTGCGATTAAATATTTAATGTTTTCAGAAAAAGTATTCAAATTGAATTTTTGATAAAAAGGGGAAAAACACGCCCGAATACCCCTCCTAAGAAATCTTTATGGAACATCTGTTCAAACAAGTAACATCACATGCGGATGAAACCACTCAATGTATTCTTGACTATACAGATGTAGAATAGTGGGTCATGGTGCCATAGTTCAATGACATTTCGTTTTCATTGTGGAACTACTGCCAAGATGTTTAGCCATGGCCAAAATAAAATTGAGGTTACATATTCATCAGTATTCCGCTACTTATTAGTACAGTTCTTTGCCTTGGCAACAGAACTTATTATCAGGATGTGTATTTTATTGAAGATACCGCAAAATGGTTGTAATCCCTGTAATCAGCAGTTCAAACTGTATAAGGAATCGGGAGATCGATAAACAGAGAACCGTACTTTGCTATTTTAGCTTTATATATTATTGCATTTTTGGCTTCTCCATCTAGAGATAAACCAATATGTTCTATTTAAAATAACAAAGTAGGTACTTGGTTCGCTACTTATTGATCACTCTGTATCACCAGATATACTTTTGAAAAATAGCTTAAGGTATCTATTTTACTATCTGAAAACGGGGACCATTGCACCATCTACAGACTACGCACAATTCAACAATTTCAGATGATCAGGACAGCCTGTATGTTTCGATATCGACATTCAACACGCGTACTTATAAGCACTTAGGCAAATATTAGCATACTTAAGTAACTTATTAGGAAATAGGAAACGGCGAAATCTCGTTTATTTGCGACACTTTAAATCGCGACACAAATTAATTAAAACGACGAACGCATACACTTATAGAAACTTAAGTTTACTCTCCTTCGTCGTTGATCTCAACGGAAAACCAGAAGCGACATAGATTCGCGGAGCGTTTACCGTACATAGGTCGAGCCGTGCGGTTCGCGCCTGTGGGGCGAAAACGATACATCAAACACGAGTAAACTTACACTCGACGGCATCTAATTTTCTCTTTGTTTGCGCGAGAACTCTAGAATCGGATTAGATGGGGCGCTGCCACGCGATAATTGCGAAACTGAGAAACGAGATTAGAGGAGGAATGAATATGTATTCGCGATGGTGTGATTGTGCGGCGTATGCAAATATTAAATATACCCAGGTATCTACTTACTTATATGATTAAAACAAAGATCTATTTTGCATAGGTATAGGTTTCATTAGAATATCTCTTGGAAATAGTTAATAGATGGGGAGAGTGATCTAGGTGTAAATATGTTTGGAAAATTGCCATATTATTAGATCGCAGGTTAAGCAGTAATAGCGTTTTACACCGCCAGCTGTAATTATAAATATTCTGAAATAGCATGAACCCGGACGCTCAGACAAGTCAATAGCTTGACGAAGCTTCACATATTTTCGAATGACTTTAGCAAATTTCTTCTTCTTCGCCAACAGTTCAGTCTAGTGCAGGTATTCTTAGCACTGGACCACCGAGCCATTAAGCCGTAATTTTTTCACATCCCTTTAAAAAAAATAATGGGCGTGTGTATCGACTGCTATTTCATTTGACTATTCATCATTATTTAACATCACAGAGTTAGGTTGTGTAATGATGTAAGTTGCTCCAAATATTCTGATTCTAATTTATTCGCTTGAAAGTTAATAAACATAAAATAAAGTTATACGACGATATTTCGAAAATTTTCAAATTGCAACATAAAGCTGGCGCTACTCGTCAAAAATATTCAGATAAAATAATTCCACGTGAATTGAAACATATCTTTTGCAATTTGAGCCACGACAGTCAGTTGTTGTCTAACCGCCGTTTATGTCAGCCTATATTAGGGTTGACCTATATTGAGGGAATCGAAAGAATCGAATATCGGGCCTATGCAAATTAAAGCCCAGACAGGTGCTCTTTACTTGGACTCTGCACCAGTAACTAAATTTAAACGTGATCATACCAGCTTGGCTGACGAACGTTAGGGACGGCCAAACAATGCAATCACTACCGATAACATCGGAAAGGTTCACCAAATGGTGCTAGACAAACGTCGACCTAGGGTTAATACAATAGCAGAGGCCGTGGATATCCTAAAAGACATTGTATCTTTCATACTGACTGAAGATTTGCAAATGAAAAAGCTAACCCTAGATTGGGCGTCGTGGTTACTCTCTTAGGATCAAATTTTAGCGTCGATTAATAAATATAGATGAAACTTGGATACAAATTCCTGAAGCTAAGACACAGTCAAAAGAGTGTTGAAACAGCAGCATTTGAAGAAAAAAAAAATTTTGTTCTACCAAGGCGATGTTTCACACTTCAATGGTCGCCGTAGAAAAAATTCACGATTTGGGATTCGAGTTGATAGACCACGTACTTTACTGTTTCTTAGGTTTAAAGTTTTGCCCGAACGACAGAGATTTTCTCGTAACGAGGGGATCTTCACATTCGTCAACGGCTATTTTGCAGAAGAAGATGCCAACCACTACCTGGACGGATTAAAGAGATAGGAGCATCGCTGGGAAAAGTATTATAATGATATTATTCCCAGCATCGAAGTTGGCTGTAACTAGCGCCACGCGTATTTCAGGTCTAGTTTGTTAGATTTCAGTTTGTCCACCCGTCCAAAATAATCCCTCTAGTGGCTGTGAGTTAGTCTTTTAGAGCGGTAATTTCTTTTCCGGACTCGCTCCACGTTGCAGTTCTAAATTGACAAAATGCAGGGTTTCTACTGAGCGCGGAACCAATCTTTTTTACTAAGATCACAAAATTCATCATGTTTAAAATATTTAATGATCCCGACAATGGCAGATTATCTTTTCCAATTGTTTAGTTACTCTGCTTAAATTTGCGACGTACGAATTAATGTGTTGTAGCTTTTGTGACAAAAGTTCGAAGTTAAACAGAAAGCTAAGATACTTCTGAAATTTCTTCGTTATTTATTTATTTATTTATTCGTTATTCAAACAATGCGAGACATTCATAACACTTCTCTTATTTTACATTTTTTCTATTTACTTTATTTATACTTCTTGATTTTGTTTATTTATAACACTCAAGCATTCATCAATTGTTATATAAAAGAGAGTCTACTATTACTCCTAACTATCATTATCATAGAAGATTAGGTGCAAAGGACGAGAAAATAGTTGATATTTATATCAAATTAAACTTACTCTTAACATTGAATTCAATGACGATAGTATTTCAATATGCATATCCCCTGTAGGATTAAACTTCGACAACATGTTTAAATATTCATCTGTAATTTCGTTCAAATCACAGTAGGAGAGCATATTGAAATTCCAACCATGTCAATAACAGACTTTTTCCAATTAACCGTACTCTTAACAGTCTCGGGACTTTGTAAGTTGTTTAACTGCCCTTTGATAGCGTTTACAGATGGCTTTTGATGTCATGTATATCGAATATAAATCTGCTACAAGTTTGTGGTAGCACTTATATACCTGATATGTTATATGTTTGATAAATGTTAAATACATTTTTCACATTGTTTGATTTTTAAAATAATAGAATTTTCTTCCTTTGGGTATGTCGATTTTCTTTTATCTTAATTTTAAATTAGAAATGTCATTTACTTTCCGGAATTAGTTTTCTATTCTTTTTGCAAAATTGTAATGATAAGCCTACAAGAACCATATTTTCCGTTATTTTATTTTATGCTGCTTTTAAAAAATGTAATTTTCTTATTTACTTTTGTGTTAATTGAAATTTTTCAAACGTTACTATAGAAATATTTATTTATTTCGCAGTCAATTTAGTGGCACAGACTCAAGTAATCGTAGATATCTGAAAAGATGAAGAATATGTTGAAACGTTAAGCAAAATATTTTAATTATTCAAAAAATCTCGTTTTATTCGTAATCACAGAGTATAACTCTTTTGAGCTCCGTATTATACCAGCAAAAGGAAAAGTTGCCATAAAAATGTGGGGAAAACATATGTATGACTTTGGAATAAGCCGTAATTTCCCTTCTTCGTACATTTTTCTCCCTTGTTACACAAGTTGCTATTATTGCTGACGCGTTTCGTTTTATCTATACCTTTGTCACTCCTTTTTGCAGATATCTGAGTCCAGAAATGAACATTCAACTTGTTCATCGTTCTAACCTTTGAATTTGTTGAGTGTAGGTTTTCACGACCGTAATCCATAGTAGAAATGTCTTTCGAGTGATGTCGCGTAGTTAATATTTTACTTAACGTTTCGCTGATCATGCTGTCAGCTTCTTCAGAAGATTTCTAAAGACTTCTTTAGAAAATGTTAACTACGCGACATCACTCGAAAGACATTTCTACTTTGAATTTATTGTTTGCTTTTCAGGGATTTATATTTATGAATACATAAACAAGATGTATTGCACGTTTTTTTTCCAATCGTTAAAAAATAATTTCGAGGCTTTTCTGCAACTCACTCAAATATGCGAATTTGAAGGCATAGTAATTAACCGAACTATTCCGAAGAACATCAAAACAATCGAGAGGAATTTAAAATTTAATTCTTACATAAAAAAAATTATATTTGGCAAAGTGCTTTTGAAATTGAAATTTTTCTGTTGTAGCTATTTCCACCGTAGTACAATTTTACCACTATTACCATTCATATGGCGCAACAGTTCTTGTGTTATCGAGGTATGAAAATATTCCACCGATATAACTAACTTACTAGGATAGACTTGTAGTTTGAAATTGGTATCCTTCTCTTCATACCGGGCGAATATGCCGAAAAGTACCAGTAAAATTAGCTGAAAACTGAGCACCAACAGCACGTCTTTGTTCTTCGTGCCGATCACGTTCCGTATGGGACTTAAAATGGCCATTTCTGTTTATACGTGTGTAAATTCCCGCGTGCGATAGCGCAATAATAACCATCCAAGAACAACAACAATACGGTAGACGAGAACAAGTTATTTTTGCCGTGATTTAATGGCGAAGCGATTTTACCGGTAACCGGGTGATACGGATCTGCTTATCGCGGACACATTCGAACCGACGTGCAAGTGAGTGTGCTACGATTGCTCCCTCATCATGGAGAAGGACCGTGTTCCGCTTATTCGAGGGGGAAATTAGAGCTATTACGTGAATTGGTTGATAATTTCGATAGACCGGTAAATAAATAAACATGTTTGTTGTAGGAGTCTAAAGAGAACTTAATGCGCTGACGTACGATTTAGAGCATATCACTGATTTTGTTGATCATAGAAATTCTCTGTCGCTTGAATACATAGTATTTAGATTACTATTCTGCTCCTATTTACATGTCTTAAAAAAGAATCAATGTTATTAAGAACGGCGTCAAGACTATTAACACCATGAAATAAAAGGCGCCGTGTAAGAAGAATACAGAAATTCTGGGTCTTGAATGCAATGTCTGTTGTCTTCAGCGATAGCCATAAATTAACATCAAAAGGGAAACTCACTTTTAAGACAAATCCATACATAAGCTAGCAAAGTAGGCATTCTATCAGACTATATGATATGAAATGGTTTATTTTAGGCAAGTTTTATTATTACTAGCAGAAATGGTTAAAAAAGGAGCATAACGTCATAACCGTATACAGAATGCCTTCACTTGCAATCTTTTACAAAGTTATTTATTAAATTTTGAGACGAAGATGATAACAACGTGTCATATTTGTCTTCACGAACCTACTAAGGACTAAGTATTAAGCAATAGTACATTAGAAATAGCACTACCTTTGTTTACTTGATGATAAAAAGAACATATTTGATGCAGTAATCTCTGAACATAATGAGAAACTATTAGACCAAATATACAACTTCAGCGGTTTCGTATAGCCTAAAGATCATTTTTATTAAAAAGTTTTCGGCTTCAGCAAACAAAAAGGTTTCCCTGATTTTGAAATATCATTGCCCGAGATGGGAGAAGAGTATAGAGCGGGCGATGGTCTTGCCTGATAGCGCTAAATATGCCATTATTAGTTGTCAAGATGAGAGCATCGGGCGCTTGTGGTTGACCTCGACAGTGGCAAATGTGACTGCTGTAAGGCTTTCTGATCGAAGTTTGAAAAGAATTCTGCAAACTCATGTAACTTAGTGAGAATACATCATTAATAACGTTCTGACTTCAGCTGTTTTGTAATTTTGTAGTGAGAAGGCACACTTCCATCTCTGCGGCACGGTCAACAAAAAAAATTTCCGTTATTGGTCTGCAACGAGTTCTTCCATCGACCAATTCACAGTTCTCAAGTAAATGTTTTTTGTGGTATTGATGATTCTGATGTCTGTACTTTTTTAAAGAGGTTGGGATTGCCGGACGGTAAATTCTAGCCGATATCTTCTTTCGTGTTTTGCAAGAATAATGTTAAAAACAGGGAACGAGCTTAAGAAACTTTCCCTAATTTGTTACACTTAACGTTATTCATGGAAATATCGCGATTAATAAAATTATATCTTAAATTAATCTACGCTACTGCCTATATCCGGTCGACGCTTGACGGACCAACATGCGGTAGCAAACTGTATCGACTGTAGCCTCTCTGGCCATTAGCATATATTACAAGCTTAATGTTCAGTTGTTTTGATATAAATGTGGCTAGTTATTGACTTTGAGGCCACGAGTTCCATTACATAGCAATTATATAAGCAAAATGAAAATGCTGTCAGCGACGCGCAAGAAATGTTGCTTTTTCGCGAAGAATAAAATAGCGGAACGCTCAACATTAAAAACCTATTCCATTAACATCCATAAAACTCCCTGCATTACGTTTCGGCAAATTGCTAAACATTTAAGAGAGGGGCTTTGACCTAATATTTTAATATCTCGCGCCTTTTGCTTTGCCTTAAATGTGTAAAAAGTATAAAAATGTAACCGTATTTCGACAGCGGTTTTAATCTAATAACTTGCTGAAAATCGAACGTTTGAAAGTAGAAATCACATTCACACACGCTAAAATTAAATTTAATCGAAACTAGTTGCAACCGCCGCCGAACACGATGAATTCCAATACACTCATTAGAAACCTTAACGTGATGTAATGCACATGCATTGTAATTAATTAAAATAACACGTTAGCTGCATCATGCGATCCCAGTTTATTTCGGATCGTTTGTTTTGATGATGTGTCGATAGGATGGGGTAGCTCGGTTATTAATAAGTGACCCCAAACAAAACGGTAAGCGTCATATTGGCGCAATGTCGTGATAATTACATTTACTGATTTTAAAATGCACTTTAATTATTCACTGTGCATTAACGAACGCGCCAATATTGCGATGACATATTTATAATTTGGCGCATATCTAATTATTAATGTATACTGTGCTATATAGTAGAGTTAAATGTGACATTGGTAATGTAACGTATTGCTGTTAAACGCAACGTAAATATTATCCGCAACTTGTCGTTTATTCAACATGAACCCATTTACTTATTGTTAACCATCGATTAATAGTAGCAAGATAATTAAAAATGTATATTGTAATCGTAAGTATCGTTAAGGATAAATATTTGCCATATTAATCGACATTAAATTAAGATATTAACGCTCTCCGCGTGCTATAAATATTAATGTTCAGGAAATTATGACGTGTCTATGAGATTAAATCAGATTACTTTGCAAAAATGTAACCCAATTTATTGTGCACGAGTTTCCAAGTCTACTATTGCGGAAAATACAATGCCCGTTTCCTGCTATTTCTTCTAGTACATTACGACCAACATTCTTGATTTCTTTCCGATATTTTCACGAGACCCATGTCCTTTCTCTCCTTCGAGAGCTTGATTCTGTTGGACACAATTCCACTTTTGTGATAGTTGGAAAGTATCACCTGTTACCAATGTATTGAGAGGGAGAAGGCGCTGGCTTAAGAGATTAAAACCTTATTTTAGTTACTGGCTATATCCGATACCTAAAAACCTACAAAATGTCCACATTTGCAAAAATATTGGGTAATGAGGACTGTCCTCGCAAACTGTTAGGAACTGGGAGAAAACTAGTAACGCTATCATTTAATGCTAATAAATAGTTAAAATTGTCAAAAGCATTTTTTAATACTTCTTATAGTTTGAGAGATACTAAGGCAAGTAGCGAGGATTGTGTTGCATTTAGGGTGCCTTGTATAGCGAAAACGGACGACTCGGCACTTAAAAGAATTACCGCCGTTCTTACACTAGATTGTATAAAGTTTGGTTTAAATCGGCGAATATCACTTACCGATGTTACCTTTGTTAGCTCGCGTAACTGCGGTGAATAGGAAAGCTTTACAAAGTTACATTAACTACAAACACTAGTTTTAAGTTAGTCTTACTAGCCATTTAAAGTTGGATATTATTAATCAGTTAGAGCGAAAAGCAGCGATGGTACAAAGTCAAACACAAGATAAGATTTAATTCGAAAGGTCTGTCGGTACTTACAGCAAAGAATCCCTCAAGAAATATTTAACTTTAGAATTGCTTTGAACTGGTCTCAGAGCTATTCGGAGTGTATTTATGCGGAAAAGCAAATATTCGAAGAACCAATATTATTATTTACTTACCAATAGCTTACGGAAACTTTATAAGTCTTTAAGACTAGTTTCATATCAGCCAGCTTATTAGCGGTAAAGCGGAAAAGGTAGTGGCGGTTTGAGGTAAAACAGGGTATAAAATTTAAGTCTTTATTTTATATAAAACACATGAAATTGTGAATCCTTACAACGTCTATGGTAAATGAAAATATAAAATACTGTTACAATTTTTGTCTTTGCCCTTTCCTTTAATCTTTAGTAATTCATTACTAAAGTTCGCGCGGTAGCGAAGGATGCAAATATTACGCAAAAGAGAAAAAGATAGGGTAGTCGGGTAGGTACATGGAATTACCAAACTTTTAATGCCGGCTAATGTAATTTATAAACGTAGTTTAAAGTTCGGGGTTGGAGCCGGTCTTGCGCTAAGGGATGAAAAACCGTGACAAGAAAGAGGGAGAATGGGAATGGGAGATAGACAATATTTTTCGGGGAAAATGACGAAAGACCTAAGTAATATCTCATTGGAGAAGCTCGTTATAACAAACAAGAAAGTTTTCCATCGGTTGAAGCGATTGAAAAAGGTTAAATTCGCGCGAAATTAATGGAAAATTGATCGGTGAATTATTAATAGATTTATAAATAACTGAGGGATTTCCGATCTGCGGGTCTTGGGGGTCGGCGATTTTATAATTCAATGGAAGCAATTTCATCTAAAGTTTTCCGGAAATTTTCGTAACGCGACTGTCAAATAAATTAGTTACGAAGCTGATATAATTACTTATATCGGTAAACGAAGAACAACATTCCAAGTTACTATGTATTCAGAGAATGAGCAAGAGCATTAGCCAAGTATCTACTTTATTACTATGAAGCCATCAACTCATCGAAGTACCTTTTATTTATCATTATCTCGGCATTAAAGATGTCATTGTAAGTCCATGCACGACTTTGCCCTCTGATTCACATATATGAACACATATAACAGCTTTAAAAACGAAATGCTATAAATATTTAAACTGTCCTTCTGTCTAGGTGATAGGGAGGTGTGTGATGCGCTTTGGCTTAGATATGGGCTTTTCTGTTCCAGTCCGGGAGCCACGGAAGCTAATTTTGCGGATTAAGGTGGATTGTGTCGAAGATTTTAATAAATAAGAAAAGGTGTTATTATTATTATTTTTAAATAGAAATAAAAAATTTGAAAAACCGGTTATACGGTCTGTTTCTGGGAGGATTCAATGTTTCAACTATTGGGATGTTTGCCGAATATATGCTACCACACGCCACACATGGAATGTTATAGACGGAGTTGTTCCTTAATAACGGAGGAATTCTATCCTTAATTGTAAATAAATTTTTAATTTCTAATTGCTCTTCTGTCTATGAAATTCCATGTATGAGGCGGTGTAGCGTATATGTTGGGCAGACATGCCAATGATTGAAACATCGGATCAGCCAGCATAAAAGTGACTGTCGTAGGTGTAAGAGAGCTTGCGTGTTAGCTAACCATGGCTTCGAAACTGGCCACTTGTTTAATTTTATTATAAAAGTCGTCTTTTCTGGAAGTATTCCGCACACAGTAAGCTTTAAAACTGATACTGATCAATTAAGTAATATTTACAATTTTTAAGCAACAACTTATGTTACACGTTCCAATTTTCGTGGATTTTCAATGCGTAAACATAAAATCTCTTTTCTTGGAATGTACAGCTTTTTGTTGATGTCTTTGGTATATTTTAAGATCACTTTGCATTATTTTTGATATAGACTTAATTTGTCGTCTTGGATGTATTTCAAAATGTAATTTTATAAAATTTAAATTATCTACTCTCCACTCTCGTTTATCAATAGTCTCAAAATTTATATCATATTTGACTTTTCTCGTACATTGCAGCAATTCTTTATGGAAGAACGAAATATTTAGTTTAAAAAAATACAGTTTCATTAAATCCATTCAGAAACAGACCGCATAGCCATTTTTCCAATATTGTTATTTTTATTTCTCAACGAGTACGGCCGAGTACTTCCACTCTTCTTCTCTTTTTTGTTTATTATTAATTATTAATACTATTATTACGAGCAAAACATGTAATTGCTGTTAATACAGTGTATAAGGTGTTATTTCTTGCCACTAGTTATATATGCTACTAATCATATATGGCCATATTATAAAATAATTTATTATAGGAACCTACATTTTAAGTTATAATTTGGTTAACATCGTTGTAATTTGTTTGTGTGGGACTTGGACTTGGTAACTGTGTTTGATGTATGTCATCAAGTATCTAAGATGCCATCAAGTAAGATGTCAGGTGGTCAAACAGAGTATCCCCAATTTAAAATTTTCATTCTAAAAGAGGGACAATGCCCTGCAACTATCAAACAAAAACGCGGATGATGAAGTGAAGAAGGCATAGGTGCAGAAGAGGCTAGTGCAACCAAGATGTCCTTATAGCAATATTGACAAATAATTACCTAAATTTACGAAAACTGATACGCAATAAAAAGTATTAATAGGCATCTTTCCCTTGGGTACGTTCCATCCTCTCCAGAGCGGGGGATAAGATACCAACCTTTTCACGAAAAAAAAATTGGTTTTATGGTGTTAAATAAACATGTCTCTTTTTTTCGAATTTCTTTGTTAGATGTGGCATCTTACACCGATTTACAATATTTATATTTTAATCTTTGTCTGTAATTCCACTTGTCAAGAGCCAGTACTGTCTTTTATAGGGAAATTTTTTAAAATTAGCTGTTAATAATAAATAAGGCTGACTGAACCTCATTCGGTGCAGTCACAAACAGCTACGCTTTAACGATGATAGTATTCCTCATCGATCGTTTATTTATTATTATGTGACATAAATGCAACATAGCTGAAAGCGTACCGATTACGGCGACAGCCCATTGAACGAAGTTTATTCAACCTTAGCGATAAATGCTCTCAAAGCTGTTTACCTCCCCTATATGCAATAGAGCTTGTTCTGGTCGATATCCTATATATTCATTATTTATTTAAGAAAACGAGACAGTATAGAATGGCCAAAGATAATAATGAACCCTGGAGCGGAGTACTCGTTGGCAAGTCACATATGTACAATTTAAGGGAAGGTTATGGACATACAAAATTAACGATGCCTAAAATATTTAGAAATTTCATACAAACGTTTTGTGTGTACTTACATAAGTTCCAGATTAATTTTCCTTTTAGATATATATAACAAAAATAATAAAATTTTGGAAATCCTTGCATCAAACATTTTTTAATAATTTTAAGGCAATAACCTTTGTATTTCTAAGATAATTTATACTAACAATTGCAACACGTTTATTAAATCTAACAAAATATGTAGTTGCACTAACAAAAATGATCTTTTACACTTACACACTTTTACACACAGTATACCTATAATTTTTGTTAGGGCCACAACATATTTTGTTAGACTAAATAAATGTGTTGTAATACTTAGTATCGAATTGTTCTTGTTTTAAAAGTACAAGGGTTGCTGTCCCAAAATTTTTGTCTGTGTACTTTACTCAATGATATAGCTTTTTTTTATTTAACAATTGAAAGAAGATTAAACTAGGATGGTTACAAATGTTGAATTACCCAAAAAAATATTTTTAAACCAGGATCAAAAATTTACATGTTGTTTTAATGAAAACATTTGTTTGATTTGTATTTAACCCAACTATTTTATTAGGTGGCTAATTAGGCTGTAGAGTAAATGGATAATGGAAAATTCAAAATGTCTATTTGCTATAGTTATTCGTGTGCTTTTATTGTACATTTCCGTATAGCAGTTTTACCAAAATAATTCGCTTTCAGCATCCGCTAGAAAAAAAAAAAAGGTATAAAATATTCGCAATGCGATAAATAATATTTACAATTAAATTGCTACATTATACACGTATCCACGAGCATTCGCAAAGTTCGAAATGTTTTACAGTTTGCCCGTAATTTATGACAATGTTACGCATCGATATATTTTTTCATTTTCAGACAGGAAAACAGGTTAAAATATTGCTGCTAGCGCACGCACTATTCCTCGAAAAATAAAACTAAAAACATAAAATTATACGTCGAATAATAAATACAGGAATATACATAAATATAATATAGCAAATAAATTATTACGTAGATACGTTTACAAATTACACGAACGCTTTTCTTCCGTTATGAGTTGCACATTAAAAAAAAATTACAAAATAAATCGTTATCATATTATTAAATATTAATCATTAGAATTCTTAATTTTAATAGTATCTTCTTTTTTTAAGTAATTATCATTTATGCATAATAATAATTCTTGTTACGTTACATTTACTTTTTTTCCTTTTTTTTTATTTAACAACTAATTTCTTTCATGAATTTTGCGGCTTAAAAATAAATATGATCACAATTTATTTAAAACTTTTATTCTTTCATTTTTTTTTAAAACATTTAGTGTAACACTTATATACGACATTCAATACGAGCTTTTCCACTCTGCATTTACGCACATAAATTATAAATGGAATGGATAGAATGAAATACATATACATACGTAAGTAGGTTTAAATATTACACGTTTTTTTTTATTTAATAATTTGATAAGATAAGTATAAGTAATATGCAACACTTAAGGTTTTGGAATGTATCCATTTTGTTCTTTTAATGGTTATGTAATATTTTGAAATTTTTAGTCGATTTTGCTTACCACTAATTATTCTTTTTCGCTAGTCGTTCTTTCGAAATGGACGTATTGAAAAACCGTATATGTAAAAATGGCTAAAAGTGCTCGAATATCTTAAAGTCATTTTCGAAATATTTAAAAATACACTTACGCTATTATATATAGTAATTTTCTTTTTATACAAATTTTAAACTTAGAATATAATTTATGTGTCTTAATCATACTTCCTTATTAAATATACGGATCCTACGTTGTCATTCGATTTTAAACGACGAAATTGAAGTTGCAATGTGATACTTTGCACGGCTGTGTCATACGGTGATTTTTTATATTTTGTTAAAATTACAGACTATTTATTTTTTTCAGTGTATTTCCTTCGTCAGTATCAGTTGGAAATCGGGGGTTCGTCTTAAAAATGGGAAAATTTTATTTATTTTTTTATTAATAAGGTTTATTATCTCAAATTAAATCATTTTAAATGGAAAACTTAAAGACTTTCTTCAAACTATTTCCTTTACAAAACCCATTTCATTTTATACATCTACAACGGATTCAATTCCTTGCATTTCATATACTATTACATAACAGTAACGGTCTGAAAAGGACACGCTACATGTAACAGTTCATAATTACGAATGATTAGTTTGGAGTCTAATATTTCACCATCTACGAGAACTACATAACAGCTAGAGATAACATCGTTATTCCCTCGTCAATCCCATCGAGAAAGATAGTCCTTAATTATTTCCATTCCGCTGACAGACCCCACAGTTCTACAATAACTAGAACGACGGTGTCGCCCCCTGCCGTCGCTACACTGTGTGTGACATGTGATTTGCCCAATTATCCAATCGGAAGGCGAAGGACGCGTGATCCCTTTTGTAGGTAATATGAGCGAACCGGAAACAGGAACAAGAAAATAGCGAGATGGATTGAGAGAACGGGGGGCAGAGCGGCAACAGGTTCTTATCGTTTAAATTGCCCATTTAGAATCGAAGGAAATGGACCTTTCAACTTTTAAATGATATACGTAAACTATTCGCTATAGCGAATGGAAGTTCGGAAATACAGTAGACGAAACATCCCTCAGTAACTTTATCCATTCGCGAAAATAAACACACACAAACGTAGTTTTTTCCGCAATGCCGCCGTCTTTTTTTGCGATACGTTTTTGTTTATCTCAACGTTGTTGCATTGTTTTTGATGCGAATTTCAGCCGCGGGAGGATGTTTTTCTTTGCACATAGCAACGGATGTACAACGTATTTATTTGTGAAATTCGTTGGCCTTACACTCTTTTATTTGCCCTTCTTTTCCAGGAAACATGAAAAAAAAAAAACAATTTTGTATTATTACTTCCAGCCGGATAAAAATACATGGCATACAGTCGTCTGAATATGCTCGTGTATATAGTGTTAGCTATAACTACAGAAACAAATCAAATACTCTTCGTTGCAGAAACAAAGAAGGATGAAGATTGTGTCTTTGTGAATGGCGATCTTTCAAAACGATTTCTTTCGGTTGAGGTCTGATTGAGAACATTTATCTACAAGTTTGTAGCTACCCAAAGTTGTACTTTTTAAAACAAAGTTTGGGATCTTTACAAGAAGTTTGGGGTGCCTTCTTCATCTTATTTAATTATATTTATTTTTTGTAGATTTTGTAAATGAAAGCTTCTATTGTTACGATGATGTAAACAATGGCTACAACCGCGAGAAATCATAAGTTTGAAGCTATCTTCTTCTCTATCTAAGAAACATGCCGTTGCTTTTCTAGTACCTCGTGCATTACCAATGAGGTTGAATAAAGTTGTGTTGGGTCGGTATTGTTCGTACTTCGAGGTATTTGGTCGATACAGGCAGCTAAAAATTGATTTTGTAAAGTAATTGTATCCACTGGGAAACAATACCGCAAAGCAAGCCTGAATAGTTTGAGAACAACAGGCTCGTCCGAGTATCAGTTTTTTTTTTGCTTCAATTGTTTAAAATTTGAATTTAGTACTATCGAATATCAGTATAATTAATAAAAGGAATAATAAATAATAACATGACTAAAGGATCGACGGCATAGTATGAATTTTGTTTAGCTTCAATTATTAATTACGTAACGGTAGAATTAAAGTCTTTACTGTTGAAGAAAAGAAACCATTCGCGACAGATTATTTAAATTGGATGCTTGACACATAATATTTAAATTTATTTTA
The DNA here is from genome assembly GCA_902655005.2 of Marronus borbonicus. Lineage (NCBI taxonomy): Eukaryota > Metazoa > Arthropoda > Insecta > Coleoptera > Scarabaeidae > Marronus > Marronus borbonicus. Next base: position 29,274,170 of record LR737381.1, on the reverse strand, counting down.
TTTAGCCTGTCTCCTGATTAATTACAGAGGGGGTAGAGTTAGATTAGTTTGAAGGGAATCTTTTTAGTAACGCCATGGATCTTCTACCTAGAATTGCATCGCATTAAGTGTAAAATACATTGAGTTCTGTAGATCAAGAAAACTATGTAATTTCAATATCGCACCTGCCCTAGGTATTGTTTCATGTTACGAGGTAACCTGGGGTATCACATAAAATGACTTGATTACGTAAGTTTGGCGTATTCGTGTGAAAAATAATCATATTTAAAGGCAGCTTCACGCAACGCTCGTCTTCTACAGTTTAAATGGTTTTGCTTTTACGCTTGTTCACGTTATTAAATTTTGTAGAGATTGAATAAAATTCAGCAACAATGGTTTTCGCAATGGTCGTACTTAAACCTCAAACACAATTTTTTTAAGGATTAATCTATTAATCTATTTCGGGATTAATGCCTTGAAGGTAAGAATACAGCAATGTCGATCCATGCGAGAACTTGAATTGTTGCTGAAATCGTTAATCGTCATCAAATTTCTTCCACTTCAGGGAGTCTAAAATCGAATGACATGTAAGATCCGTTTTCAGTGACCAGCTACATCGAAAAAGTAATCTTAAAACCGTGATATTACAAAGTCAACAGCCATATGGATTACACTAATTCAAAAACACATGTATTTACAAGTATCAATCATCATCAAATCATTCGCTTCTTCTCCCATATCATCATCAGTGCATATCATATGTTAGAAATGGTAACGAATTCGAAACTGGGCATCTTTACGTTCGCACAAGACCTACGGTCCTCCCGATATGCAGCCAGAGAAACACAAAGAGAAACACTTAAACGTGATTATACATTACAACATGCCATGTATGTACTTGGTATAGAAGGTAAAAATTACACGTGACCTTTGAAAATAATACGTCATATTTTCATCGTACTTTGTACGGGTGTTTCTTCAACGTTGATTTCTTATGATGACAAAGAGGTGTGTATTTAGGTGTATATTGTAGGTGTGAGTGAAGGTTTGATGGGTGCGTAATATGGCGATGCTTTTTTCATTTTTCTTTTGTTTGAAAATAAGAGTCGAGATAGCTCTAAAAATTAAACCTGGATTTTACGTGAAAGCAATGTAGTAAATGATCCCGACAAATATGTGGTACATGCGGAAGTGAAGACCGTTTGAACCAGAATTGATTTCGGCATATTTGGGCGTGTTCAAATAAATGTATGGCGGCTCCGTATTTTCTTGCTTTTTCGGGCAGGGTAGCCTCTCCGGTGGTATGTCTAAGAAGCGCCTCTGATTGGGATTCTGTAGTCTGCTCGGCGAGTCATCTTGCCTATTGACGTAGTTGTTATCGTTGTAGTCATCGTTATATTGCACTGTAACGTCGTATTCATCGGGAGCTTCAGAGACCAGTTCGACGGTAGTACCTATCTTCGAATAACAAGTTAATTCTTCCAAGATATTCCTAGTTTCTTGGTTTTTAGATTCATTCTTCAACTTGTGCAACCAATCCAGGCGGCAATCGCATATCAACTTGTTATCTGTAAAGAAAAAGGAATGTAATCATTTACTTAAGTAAGATACAAAAATGTTAAAAAAATTATTGCCTTTTCTGTCTATCAAAAGAAAATTAGGTTGTCTAGTTAACATGTTTATGCATTTGTCTGTACTGTGTAGTACAGATAAAGGTATGGATTTATGTGAAATGTGTCCCATGCAGCAGTCAAATACATCATTTTAGTGACGTACGATGTCTGACAATTACAAAAACAACAAACTAGGTAGGGAGCATTTATGTCAACGTTTGTAAATATGTTAATGTAGATAGACTGGCTTCCATATTGCATCGATACGCTGCCAACTGCAAAAAAGTATAAACATGATTTACGAAATGAGATATGAACACTTTTTCGTTAGTAACATTTTTAGCTATTAGTATTTTGTTAGAGTATTCTGAATGTAATTTTTGGTAAAACTATTTGCTTAAAAATACTTTCATTTGTATTCGACGGTATGATGCAAAGAAATCGGATCCTCAATGGACTGTTAGCACACTGAGAATCACCAATGACGCATTTCGCGTGCTTTTTCGCGTTACATTAAATATTAACAGGATTATTCTGCTGATCCGGCTCGAATGTGTGCGCACCTTCGCATTTTAATGTTGCTTTTTGCTGCTTCTGTTGTACGAATGAAATTGAATTGCTAGTATTGTTTCGGATTCATTAGGGTTTGAGTAATTGGGTGGGGCAGTAAAAAATAATGATGGCGTTTCGTTAAAATTTGCTCCGAGTGTTAAGCCTGTCAAAATATTCGATGCGTTAAAACCGAAATATTGGACGTGTGAAAAATCTACATAATTCTATTTTTATTTTCGCTGTAGAGATGGATTACAGCGTTTTTCCATTCGGTTGCTTTTCCTCTGTTACATTCGCATTTAAAAATAAATGTACGTACATATGCATAATAACAGTTGACTAATCTAACCACTCCTTTCTAATAGTTTCAATTACTGCATGGTTAGGGCATTAGAATGGTCTAAAAGGGAAAATCACAATAGCGAATTACATTCTAATGCTGAAGTTCTATCAATCTAGATGGAGCGATTGTACAGTTTTCAGTGGCATATTTTTTGTGATTACGCTCCATGCCAATAAAGCATACAATAATGGGGACCAGCCACCTTCTACGACTGCTGCTGCATAATTCTTGGAGCTACAGGCTTGCATTACATATTCACACTTACAACGAAGAACATAGCACCTACAAATTACTGCTTTAAAAGCTAAATTACTGTTTTTAACGGCTCTGTGGTTCAGAGATAAGAGAACCTGAGTCTGACTGGGCAGTTTTAGGCGCTGTGCGTTCGAGTCCCGCTAGGATCAAATTTTCTTAGTCCCGGGTTATAATTAACTACGCTTTACCCTTTACGGTGAGGGGGTGATAGTAACAAGGCCATGGAACACTTTACACACTAAAAGGGTGCTGAGGTTATGACAAGCTTTATAAAGCTTATACACCCCGTTGGGCAGTCACCACATTAAAAAAGAAGCAAAGATTGGTGTCGTATCTATCGTCGAAGTCTTCTACCTCTATTTGTACTTAGTGCCAAGCAGGTGCATCTTTGCTACGTATTCGAAACATCAATATTTATATGATTTTAATTGAATCTGTGGTCGACGAGAACTTAATTATTGTTTTATAGCAGCATTAAAAAGCTGGATATCTTTTTTTTTGTTTTGTTCCGATCAGATAAACCAATCTGAATTTAAATCTGAGATATAAATTTAGTTGTTGTAACTGTTGCAATTTTTATTTAAGAAATATACCGAGTGCAACATATCTTCCTAAAGCTAATTTTAAGATGTAAGCTTTCCTATTTGAAGGAATTAGTGAAGCAATTGCGCAACTTAGTGGTCTCGCAAAATGCCAAGGTACAGCTCCAAAGCAAACCGATGCTGTCACTACTAATAACGTGAGTTGGGTTGATGATGTTAGTGTTTACAATAAATTTTCTGTTCGGTACGTAATAACAAAATTATAAGGCACTTCGAGTAGGTACAGCGTATTATAAAACGCAATGTAGGTTAATAACTGTGCATTAGAGATTTTTGATTACTTCCCGCGATATAACAACGACAACAAAGAAAACTTACATTTTAGTTGTAATATTTTCTTATTAAGTCGCGATTATAAACTTTGTAACATATTTTTTTAATTACGTTCGCGTGCGCCAGCAGCTGCCGAGACTCTAGCGTGGCAGACATTGTAATGTAAAAGGATTATAAAGTGCCGGTAAAACCGCCGTGGAAGAAATTAAGTGAACCAGATTAGGCTTCTAATTGAAAAAGAAGACAGCTATGACATAGAAAGAAGTATTAAATGAGTCATTTTTGAATTTAAACTAACGCAGGAAGAAAAAAAGTTATACTTTTCTGTGTTGGAGAATTTTACTGTATCTCCTCTGGAGAAACAGAAGTCCTTAGAACCTCTCTACGATAACGTTGAACACCTGTTTTACTGTGTTTTGTTGGTGTTAGTACGCTATGTTGATCAACTAGGTCATTATAAAACTGAGCTGTTTTATTTTGAGAACATTTAAGGCCTGTTGCGTTGGAATGTTTGGAGTGTGTAAATACTGTTATATGATTCAAGCACTTGTTGATTATTCATTATTCAGTGAGTGTCGATATCAATTTTTTATTTAGGAACAAATAGCGAAAACAAAACCAACAAGTGGCACCATACTGCTGAAATTTGCTGAATTTACAATTAATTTGTTCTTAGACATACTTGCATTACGAAAAGGTAATGTAGATTTTTGCATATATTACATTGTTCATAATACTATTTAACAATCGAAAAGAATTAGCGCGGCACGTATTCGCTTTCAAGCAGCATTCCACAAAAATAATTGCGTTCCTTTTATAAAATTGTCGTGACTGATAAGACGTCTTTATGGTTTAGCGATAAGCTAAATTACACCCTTTTATGTGTCCCGAACTTCCGCACGGGAGCGACACGACAATTGTGTGTGCCACCCTGGGTAGTATTCATTAAGCGTTCAGTAAAATTTAACTCGATTAATACTGGGTGGAATCAAACTACCGCGATAACGTAAATATAACAAATTGGTCCGTAATTGCTTTTAATTTTTCGCAAGTAGCGGTGGCAAAGATAATTGTTTAAGAGCGTATAGGAGTGGAGCTATATATTCTCGCTCACATGGAGCACCTCAACCCTTTACTGCACAATTTATTGTATTTTTTCAGAAAAGATCGCAGAGGTGGGTACAATTGAACTGAGTACGTTAAAAATTGAAAGAAAAAATTACAATTAGCTTTTTTTTAGGATATCTTGAAAAATATATGTTGCATATTTGTTACAGGGTCACCCCGGTTTTCTTGTTCATGGATATTATTTTAGCGTCTATAAAAGATGGATTTCCAAGTTTTACTGAAGTACTACCACCTTTTCTAGACAGATATTGGAAGAAGAAATCTTGGTCGCTTCGCGTTGATGGGTTGTTAAATTTTGAGGCAATGAGGTACTATTGCCTTGTGTGCTGATGTAATGTGAGAAAACTGTTTGTTAACCTGACGTACATGATATTCATTCCAATACATTTCGTTGGCAGGCATCATATTACGAAAGTGATCACAAACTGTAAGTAAAAGCCAATTCCGCTGTGACGTTAATCGAACAGTGCTTCAGTAAATCGAACGAAATTCTATCTATTGCTAATTGAAATGGAAATGTGATATCGATTACAAGTTCATTAAGCGCATTTAAAACGAGTGTGATTGCGCAAAAGACCGAGAGAGAGCAAGCGAGAGGGACCGGGAGGCGGAGAGGGAACTCATTCCTCGCTAACAAGGGGCGAAAAGGGTCATTAAAACCGAAAATATCACCGTCATGCTCTTTATTAGGTCGAGCAGCGCCAACCGTGTACAGCTTCCGGAAGTGCGGATGCGAACCCGATGGCGACACAGCGCGCGAAATGACCAAAAACGGAATCCGCCCTCTATGGTATAATTGCAGCAATTTCCCTGATAAATTGTTAAATCCATTTCAATCTGACACAGGTCTTTAATTGTTTTTTAGTGGCGGCATAGTTGAGGCGGAGTTGCTGTAGGGTATTTTATTGCGCGGTACAAAATTTTTACGCTCCATTTAATTGAATTATGTATTACTACCAGCATTAACAAATAAGTAATATTTCTTCGCAGTTTCTTACTTCATCTCCAGTTTATGGCCTTTGGAAAAATTTATAGCAAGTGGTATTGCGTTTAGGGGACCCTACGCGCCCTAAACGGGCGACTGGGAACTTAAAAAAATTATATGCAAATATAGTAGTAAACTTTGTTTTTGGGCAGTTAACGTTGCTCAAAAATTAGTGTTCCCATCGTTAACCATAAATAGCTATAAGTATAAGATTACTGGAGGCTACAAAAATAAGCCAGTTTATTAGGGAGACCTTCTCTTCGGTATAGGAAAAAAACTTCGTTTCAGCTGTCTGTAGAAGTTAGTGCAAAAGGACGCACAAACATCCGATAATTAAAAACTGTGGTGTTGTGATCCGCTGAAACGAATATAGAGCTAATTATTTTAATATTATTTTCAAACTGAATGCTATCATCATGATTATGCCAATTTTAAGGATAAACATTGCTTTTAATAAATAAAGCACATCCATAGTTGTTCGGGTGCTTTAACCATAGAATATTGACACAGTGTTCACATGTCACGATTGCATGAATAACCAAACGTACATAAAAGCTCTAAATGCAACATTAAGGCGATCCTACTAAACATTTTAAAATTTTCCTACGCGCACTCCTAAGCTACAGTTTCGATTCACGAAAATGGATTCCATCTTCCGCAATGGTCTGCTCAGTCCCCAAACCTGCATCCAATCGAGCACTTGTGGCACTTGGCGAAAGCTCAACTAAAAGATCACAAATACTCCTCAAACTTAGTACTAAGCCTAAATAAAATAACTGTGGAGAGGTACAGCGCCGGTTGTTAAAGCCCGAGGGAGTCATACATGATATTAGTTTAACAATGTAAATATTCATAATTGTAAATAAAAAAGTACGTCTTCGTAGACAGATTTATTTGTTTTTTAATATTAATCTTTGGTAGTCATCAAATACGAAGAGAAAAATTGCTTTGTGAAATGTACATTGTGATACACTAGAATTAAAGCAGCATGCTGCTTTAATTCACCCTCAATTGAGAGTAAAGCACACAGAATTAGTAAAATAGATTCCAGAATAAACGCCGGAGTGGTTAGAGAGTGGATAGAACTTGCATACTTTGAACCATTTATTTTGCGAGTTTCATTTGAAACGGAAATGCCGTTCTCGTCAACAATTTGAGCTGGAAAAAAGAGTAAATCCTTTCCCTAAAGGCACTTAAAACTTTAAAAGCGTCAAAACTTCCAGGTAACAGTAGCTCCAATACTGGATATACATAGTAGCAGGTAAAAGTAGAACACTATCAGCAAAATAAAATTGGAAATTAAACACTTAAATCAAACTGTAAAAAAACACGTATATGGAGCATTATGTTGTATATATTATTATTTAGGAAGGCAATATAACAGACAGGTCTTTTATTTGTTGCGAATACTGGGGAAAAGTGTTGTTTTGAAGGAAGTAACTGTCAATAGTTAGGTAGCAAGTTTGTATGTAAGCGTAAATGGTATTTCCCAGAGAGAGGGAGTGGAGTGGCAAAGAAATTTCATCTGGGCTGCTTTGATAGTAAGTTTGTAAAAATCCGAAAATCGTCAAAATTTCAAGGGTGGCTTTCACCTAAACCTGAGGTTCCGCCGAAATCGAAAGCGCCGTCTCGACGAGTCCTACAAATCTGCTAAGTTTTAATTCGATCGATTATTAGAGTACCAAGAAAAGTGCAGTACAGCTGTTCCAAACGATTGCGCAAATTCATTGAGGTGCAAGGGAGGAATTTCGACGGTTTACTGGTGGTAGATATATAAGTAGATAGCTGTAAATTATTACCATTGAAGATTATTTGGTTGGTTAAGTTTAATACATCAGTAAACGAAAATTGTTTAAATAAAATGAAATCCTCCCACGTGATTTAGTGGCAAAATTATATTTTTTATATTCCTTAGAGACAAGAGCAAACTAATAGCGAGTTATTGTATTAACGTAGGCGAAGGAAACGTTATATAATAATTAATTCATGCTATCTCACAAAACTGAAGTCGTTCGGTATTAACTACTACATTCTACATGGTCCACATCTAAGTCACATCAGCCCTAATGCAAAGTAACTAAAAACGATTTATCGTATTACATTTTTAGCAATCGGAAACATTAGTACTTTCACTATGACATGAACGACCTTTTAAAATCGTTTTAATTAAAAGAAAAGTTTCCCTAAGCTCGGAAGTAGGGGCTATAGAAAGCAGGCTATTATAGTGCTAGTGCTACATTACCGACAGCGAGAGAATATAATTGGTATTAGCTGGATTACTACCCCTCTCCCTGTGGACCCGTTGCTCCACTCCATGTCTTTATCTTCGGACTTAGCGGACTCTATTCAGGAAGGGAATTATCGTGTTGCTCCCACTGTTGTCTCGGTGTATGCGCTATTGCAGCATTGCCACTCTACGCCGTATACCTAAATGTATTTGTATGCAGTGAGGAGATAAAGCCGCGTGCTAACAATAGGAAGATTTATGTCCTTTAATCGAGATGGGGCGCAAAATTAAAATAAATCGGCAAGCGACCAGTTCAAATTCCGGCGAATGAGAACGGCGAATAAATTGAGGTTTACTCGTTCTAACTTGGAATATCGATTGCTTAGAATTTACCACGGATATAACGGGGTTGGTATAAAGTATGGAACCAAACTTTGCAGGAGGTGTGATGACGCATAATGCAGATGATTTCGAATTTTTTTTGTTACTGTAGTTCCGATTTAACCGGAAGTATTCTCAATGTATTACTCAAATGGAAAAAAATGGGCAGTAAAAGCACTTTTTAGTTTTTACAATCATAAAAATAGGTAGTGTTCCAGTGTTTCGTCTTCGTCAGATTGGCAGCCCCTACATAAGAGGTCTGCTATACGGAGGTCTGTTTTGGATAGTCTCAGGTATTTTAATGCTGTCCACTTGTTCGAATACGAACGAAGTGACTTTAGCTGGTGCGTTCATAAAGCGCATAGACGGGCGGTCAAATATAGAGTTCCGGATCGTGTGCATGTCATGCTCGAAGCTCTTCTGGTCAGCTTGTACGTTTCTTCATTTCCAGAATTATCATTGTGGCCCTTCAGAAATATTCGATTCATTTGTTGCGGAAACTAAGGAGAGAGTTTTGTGGTAGTTTAGTAGCAGATTGGACGGTATAGGCCGATTCAAAGCTGATACCATTTGCTTGCTGCTGCCAGTAAACAGATGTTTCTGGGTACAAACCTAGGATCAGTTAGACAATGTGTTGATAGGGTCAGCAGCGAGATTTCCACCTAAAAAATGACGATATCCTTCCCTAGTAGCCCTGCTCCAGTTCCCTCGTTAGTTTTTGATCCATCTTGCGAGGAGACATAAGCTATTTTCAACGCTATCGGTCAGTTGATGTGCGAAAAGTTTCTAAGGCTTGCCGCAGATAAAAGGGGATGAAATTTTATCCGCGCGATAAATGTTATTAACTCTCAAGTGCTATTATCTATTTTTTTTTGTATAAACACGACACACACACGTATATGTAAAAGAATGCGCCTGTTTGGATTATATGAACTAGTGACCAATTTCCTTCGTCCTTTTCAACATTTAAAAAAATTAATATTTTTTTACATTTTAAGCTATACAGCTTTAACTTAAACGAAATGGAATATACAGCTACCTAGTTAATTTACATTGAAAAAACCTATATTCCCTCTTATTATTATTATTATTATTATTATTATTATTATTATATAACCCTTTTAATACTGTAATGGAGCCGGTTATTTTTCGTATATTCCTGGTATGTGCTTTGAACGACGGCGGCTTTTAGATGTTGCATTTAACATGCAGATCAGTAAATTAATTTGTCGGCAAATGAACAAATGTCATTAATGAAGTTAGGCAAATAACGCCCAGATGTATGTTTTACCTACTGTTTATTTAAATTAATTAAATAAACGATATTCGAATACGATCATTCACATTTGCTAACTGCTTTGAACAAGATTAAAAAATCTATGTTAATTTCTACCTGTATTTGACGATATTAGGGGAATTATATTTTACAATATATTTTACAGAGAGTGTTAAGCAAAATACTCTAACAACATGGTTGGCGAATTTTGATAAAATATTCTAAGAGGCACATTGCTAAACTAAAACTGTCAAGCTGTATCCTTCATGGTTCAATACAGTGTTGTTATTGTAATATATTGACTTATTACGATATTTCCCAAATTAGATACGATGAAATCCAAATAAAACACAAGTCAACTTTAGGTTACTCTTGCGGAATGATACGTAAGTTTGGCATCTCTACGTGTGAGCTGTATGAATAATTTCCACACGCGTAATATTTTAATCCAACATTGAACATTTCGCGAAGTTGGTCACATAAATCTAAAACTCTGAGTCGGACCAACTTTGCGCAGTCGAACATTCTCGTCGATAAGAACGGTAACGAATTGCCGGCAAAATTGGGTTTGACACGAGATACGCGAACAGCCTAACACGGTCAAAAACCCGGCGCCAACGCGTTCGCCACTTATACTTTGTTTAATTATTTATCGACATCGTCGAGGCCTGATGCTGGTATATTAATTCGTGCTTGTACACAGAGCTTAAAGTCAAAACGAATACCCACTAAACAAACTGCTTAGTTTAATCTGGTTTGCAAAGGTAAATTTACTCCTTTGAATTTTATATGAGAAATTAAGTGGTTTTGGTAAATTACTGCACCTGCACATGACACTTTTGCGGTGGAAGCAGTTGGGTCGTCCGTCTTTATTTTTGTAAATGTGAAAGTAGAATGACGGGTACTATTTTCAAAAGCTCCTAATTCAAATACTGCCTAAAAATTGAATTTTTTGATGATCCTTACAAGTTTTTCGTAATAAAACAGCCTTCAAAACTTATTTCAAACACCCTACCGTGATTATTTATGCGAATGAAATCTACAAAATTATAAAAAGAATGCATTAGTGTGAAACTAATTTTCCTAATTGTACGATGGTAGGTCAAAGCGAAGCTAATTTGTAGTGTAACTGACAGCTGCCAAATCCTGTTTTTTATTCCTGGCTGCTTTTGAAGTAACAAACATTGCTTATAAAATTTTAATTCCGTTTTACTTTTTTTTTTACTTTGCTCTCTTTCGGTGAATTAAAAAAAGCTTTTTGTGAATTTTGCTGCCTGTCACATATCAATTTTTTACTTACATACACAAGTTTCGACAGCGTGTGGGTAGAAAGTGAGATCGTTTAAAAAGGAAAAAACAAGGCGAATGGCTGATACCGTTACAGGTTTATGTTTGTGAGAGATTTAAATGGAATATAGTGGTTGGATTTTTCATGAATCACCTTATTATTGTTCACAGCATTTTATTGTTTTTTGTTTTCTAATCACCAAGAACTAAAAAATCTTCTAGTTTGTTTTATAGAAGTGCTACGTGGAAACATTGGCCAATTAACACTATTAATCGATTGCCAATTAATTATTGAATTAATGGACGATGTACTAAGCGGAGACTTTTATAAAGGGTAAATTTTCTATGAAAATAACATAGAGCAAAAATAACAAGATGTTAATTTCTTTCAAACACAGTTCTTCCTGTAAGTATCGAGAAGGTTCTCTTAACTACTCTGTATTGACGGTAAGACATCTTCATGCTTTATGTCTTGTATTAGAGCCAGTAGGTATGTTTCCTTTAGCTTTTAATATTTCACATAAGTTTAGGGTAAGCGTTAAAACTAAGTACGTCTAAATACTTGTGAGTAAGGATACAACGAGGACTTTGGTCGTCTGCTTTCCAAACCAACCAAGAATTAAGGTGGTGTCTGATCACGTTTTTAAAGGAAATAAAGTGATTATTTAAAGTGTAAAATAATTTAATTATTTAGGATATTCCCAACACAACTATATATATATAAACAACGCGACTAGCAAATTTAATTAAATTAAGTAGTGATGGTTCGCGTTAACCTACTTATTACGTTTAATCTAATTAGAAGTGAAATAATAGTGTTTACAATCGTGCCATGTCGCACATAACGCCTTTAGAATAACGCTCGATAGACATGCATACATATTTGTTTTCCAATTTGCGATTAATTTAATTTAATAAGGTTGCTATTCTCCCAGGGCAAGAGAATAAAGTACACACAGAAACTAGAAATATCCAATCTTCTCGAAAATTGGCGGCATTCTGTTTCAGCTACGCCAATATCGAGGGTGGGGTGATTTATAGTGCCGCTGGCGTTGGCACCTGGCTTTAATAAGAATTTTCAGTTGATTTGTGCTCGCCTGGAAAATTTTTGATTAACCGGCGACGATTCGGAAATGCAGATCTCGGTTCTTTAAAGATGTGGAGAATCAAATGTTATGAAATATTTCGTCGTAAAATATGTACTTCAATTGTGTGTATTATTGCGAAAGTATTAATTTTAAGAGAATATTTCCTGATATTTCAACGTTGGGGGATTCCTACGTAACTAATTGTAAGATATTTCAGTTAATAATAGTTAAAGTGTTGATTAGTTTCTTGAGGGTGGTCATTTGCACAAGCTAAGTCAATATGTTATTTGTACAACCTTTCAGTTGTTGAATAAGAGTTCTATCGACTTTAACATTTACTTAAAATTGGTAAATTATTGCGGATAAGAATGTTTTCAATTTAAGAATGTACACTGCCGTTCAGTGAAGTTCGATCATACAATAAAAATCTATTATATCACACTGTATACAATTATTAATACATAAAATTAGAAAAATATTAAGCATACACTCTTTTCTAAGGGATTAAAGCCATAAATTATTATGTAAAGTAGAAATATTGCGACAACCACAATAAAGTCCCTTTTATTATCATTCCAGGAATTTCTCGGAAGTACCGATCTTTTGAAACGGGTCGTTTGGGGATTATTAACGAACAATACACTTAGGAAATATACCACAGTATCACTCTTGTTTATTTATCACAGGCGTAAAGATATAAATTTGCTTCATTTTACTGTTGAACGTGTGTTGGTGTGCATCTGTCGTTTTTGCGCGAAAGTTTTAAGAAAATTTACTTCAAAATGGCACGTGGCAAGCCTACCAGTGTAGAAAAACGTTCACGAATTATTACGCTGTTTGAAGACGGATATTCGGGGCGACAAATTGTTGAAAAAATAAATATGAGAAGTTCAACAGTAAATGACATCATAAAGCGATATCGGACAACTGGAACTATAGAAAATCGTGTTCGTCGTGGAGCATCTAGGAAAACAAC
>LR737381.1:29233897-29251205 GCA_902655005.2 Marronus borbonicus | reverse complement strand
TTCATGTTTTTTACCAACCGACCGAACTTCTCTGAACGGCAGTGTACGTACCTCGTGAAATGCCCAGGTGTTGCAAATAACTTGTGTGCTTGCTAGCTATAAAATGTGTCGTAAATGTTTAATAAATCATTAGAGGTCGCATTTTTAATCAAATTTTATGATTATTTTATGCTGGCAATATAATCTATCCTAAAATTTAATACTTTCCGACAAGAGACGTCTACATTGCGGTGTATTATCCCCAAAGGATTGAATAAAAATAAAAAAAAATCGCATTTTTGTGAATTATTTATTTATACCGCATACTGAATTATTTTTAACACGACGTCATGCTGTTTTATCTTGTGAAAAACGTCGCACAATTATTTGGTTCAACATACCAACAATTTTTTAATAGAAAGAAAAAGCATTTTGTATACATACACTTCGAAATATTGCCCTAAATAGTCAGCCATATACTGACTATTTAGAGCAATCTTCGAACAAAACTAAATACGTGTTTGTAAATTTTAGTTATCCGAGTGTTTAGAATTAGAATTGCTTATTAAAATGTTGTGTAAATTTCCAAATATACGCATTTTGCGAAATTGGTCGCTGTAACGAGTTAAATAGCTCCTGAGGTTGGCATCAAGTGTCGCTTCTATTGAGTTTCTGTTTAGGTCCCAGCAATTTTTCTACCCAAGAAGATATCATGAATCTATCGTGTTCCTATTCCTAGATTTACACTAATTGGACGAATAGTTATCGGCTATCATTTGTCAATAGATTTTCTAAGCCAGTAATGCTTTATTCCTTTACAGAGGTACTTCAGCGTCTACTGTGCGAATGGCCTTTTAGTGATGTTCTCCTGTTTTTAAATGATCTACTTATCCAAACAATACTCAACTATGAACTCAACTAAATACCCCTAGCAGGGTTTCCGCAAAGAGAAGGTGATTGCTCTCTGTGATTTAGCTACGTCTTTCCTAGTTGTATGAGTAGTGCTATGAAAATGCGTTCGTATCGGTACAGCGACGGAATCTGATTAACTACTGATATTGCATGTAATCACTTCATCATCACGTGAAGACCTGTTTCTCACCGTTAGCGTCATCTAAACATTTTATGCAAATGAACCAGAACCGAAATGTTAAACTCTGGAAACCTCCCTCGTATTATGTGACATATATGAAATCAGAAATATCAGTTGTAGTGAAGCGAATTGGCAATTATCTTTTCTTTGCAACTTATCAAAAAAATTATATCTTTTCCAATTGTATTATTCATACGCAAGCGCTGATTACAGTCATAGGTAAATTGGATAATGAAACAGTAAACTCTGTGGAACAACGAAGTAAGCACGCAATGAGCATAGAAAATCTCATCGAATTAACCGTAGCCATTTCCCTTCCAATAAAAAGAACAGGGAAAATGCCGCCTTCACGGGCGATTTCACGGCATTTACTTTTCCTTTTGCCATAGAAAGGAATTCTCAGAGATAGGATATATACAAACGAACCCTATAGTAGGCGAGCTACAATACACAGATATCGCGAGACAGAGACGGGCGGAGCTCATGCATAAATTAATTGAAAATACAAGACAAGGAAACGGCTAATTGTGACGTCTCAGCGAAAGAACGTTATCAACAGAACGTTCTCAGCGAAAGAACGCTATCAACAGAACGTTCTCAGCGAAAGAACGTTCTGTTGATAGCCGCCATAAATCTCAAAATTATATCCATCGTTAGTAATGTGCCTAGTATACCAGTAGAAATTGTTGCTTTGCCGCGTGCTCTTCACATTATTATAAGTTACGGCAATTACATATACAGGGTGAGTGGAGAGGAACGGACTAAACTCCAGGTGTATATCGTACGCGTGAAAAGAATCTAAAAAAAACTTATACGTTTCATGTTACAGAGTGATTCAAAAACTACCGTACGTCCTAAATAAAATAGAAATATCCTTATATTGGCTATCCGAAATCATAAACAAACACCATATTCGCATATTCTGAAGAAACAGCTGTATAATCTTATTTTATATTTAAATCGTGTTTGTAGAAGGAACACACCATATCTATAGCAAACGACATCAAGTAATCCGTTTTGATAATTAATTTGCCGCTAAAGGAAAGCGACTTATCGGCGACGAACAATATCGATTATTTATTATAATTTCGACGAAGCTTTGTTCGCGGCTATCAGCGCAAATGCATAAGAAAGTTGCTACGAACTATCATAGTCAATTATGTGGAAGAATTCAATCTTCCACTAACTATGTGACACGGCTCCATTCCTCACCCAGAAAGATATGTATCGTCTTCTCTGGAAGTTCACTGTGACACGGTGCGCGCGTTTCCAATTTCCCGTACGTCCTCATCGATCATATAAACAAGCAATTCTATCCCATTTGCATCTGCATATGTGGCGCGTTGTTACACATGAACTCGTTACTGGCGACGCTCTTCCGCATGACAATGCACTTCTGTATGCAGACATATGTCTGCAAGTTGTAAGGCTGTGCGCTGAAATCGTGTATGTAGTAGGCATAAAGTACGAGCTAAGCAAAATAATGTTTTGTTATTTTATTTTATCGAGTTTATACGAGATATATTTCTGAAGTGAAGAAGACTCCAACAGTGCTTCAGTGTAGCATTATTAAAAAGATTTTTTTTAATAATGTTACACTGTACGAAGCTTATAACCAGGGATGCACCGCCGAGACACAAGATACAAAAATTTGCTGTTCCGAGTGTACGCATGGATAGGGATGGAGCCGATGGTCTAGTATAATGCACGGTACCTCTCAAGCCGCTACCTAATTATATGAAACGGGGAATATGAAATATATGAAACGGAGGATACAAGTAGGAGCATGAGTGATGTGCACCATGTTTGTATTTCTCCGTCACAAACTATAAAAAAATAGCATTATTTTACTTTACCTTTGCCTTTAGATTCCTCTTTATATTTTTCTAGGAGGTTCATTGTATAATAAGATAATTACTAGTAAAGACCAAGTATTGCTCAAAATACCAAAAAGTAAATAAAAACGAACCAAAATCAGAATAGATAAATTATTGCAGTTATCTTCGCTTACACATAATCATGTACATGACCCGAATAAAATGTCAAAACGCCTGCGTATAAGCTGTAGAAAATCCTGTTAACTTCAATCCCCATGAGCAATACGCGAAAGGAAAAACAAATTCGTTGGTTTAAAAATATGTATTCTATAAATAACGTTCTTCAGTATCATAATAAATTTCGCATTTTTTCATTTTGTCGTGAAACCTAAATCTGCTGTTATCGTAGCGAGGAGCGCCGATTTTCCTTCGCAAGATTTATGAAAATACGATTCCTCGCTCGTACAACGCATGCAAATAAGATGTGTAAGTTACGATTTTACGCCCGTAAAGGAGAATGCGCGAGTGTTTCGCGTTTCGTATTTCGTTCATTTACATGCTAATATCGTTTTAAATTTAACAACGGCAATAACACGGGCAACTAAAGCAATAAGAAGAACACCTCCGACTGCTAATTGCCGGCTAATAAGAACCGCTCGTAATATGTTCTCCCTTTACGCACCATTTTTCCCACTATCTGCCATCGGCTAAACGATATTACACGAGACACTGAAAAAAGCGAGCGACCGAAATAGAGAAATTAATGCTGGGAGTTCCGTAGGTATGGTTTGAGGCCGCGTTTCTTCTTTTATCTTTCGCGGATAGAAAGGAAAGGAAGGGTTAAGTGGCTCCTTTGTTTTATTTAAATTTGCGGCGAAGTCGCTATTCTCCGGCTTTTGTTTCAATTCAGGGCAAAGTTTTTTCTTGCAGCTGATTAAAAGATCACTGCTTTCTTAATTTAAAAATTTAAAATCCTAGAATCCCCCGCATAGCAGCCTTATAGTAGTCAACGTTATGCTCAACATTTCATCAAATTTTAACCTAAAATCATTGACGTTTCTTACAAGTATTATGTCTACCACCACATTCGCACCATTATTTGCGACACTCACTTCCTTACGCAAAGAAAATTATTTTTTAATAAATATATGTAGGTAGATACATAAATTACGGGTTTTCCTGTCTCTTCCATTGCTATTAAAGATATTGAAAAACTTCGTAGCATTTACAATATTAGCTTGTCATATAAAATAAATGTGGAGGACAAAAAAAACGACAAAACGTCATATGTTTTGATGGCTCCAAAATTACATATAGATATAGCTATATCTCTATAGGCCTATAGTAAAAAAGTAATTTATATTTATGTCGCCACATTTTCCGGGTAATCCATCTTCATCAAGTGCTCCAGTAACCTTGTCGGTTTTCCTTCCGTTTGTTCGTTTTACCCTTCTCATCCTGCCTCCATATCGATACCTTATTCCTTTCTAACGAAGCTGCGTGTATATCTGGTTATGCACGAAAGCGAAGTCGCTAGGGAGATCTAAGGCAATTACCCATAAAATATAACATTAAAGGGTGCGTTCAAAAGGTGACTACGACTTCGGTTGTTGATACATTTCAAGGAGTCCCCATAGGCATCGGAACGCTCGCTCTCGTAAGGTTTATAAGGCGACGTCACGCACCTATAATACCCTGGGGGCAGGCGAAACAGAGGCGGTATTCCCTACTACCAATCAGTGGCAGTTTTGTTTATGCTGGTGGAGACACAACCTAACAATATTTCTCAAGGCGTAAAGCTCGAATTTGCCTACCTGGTCTTAACCGAGTCCTTCCGCAAAACTTGGTAAGGTAGCCGTATACCTAAGTGACCCCTTTCTCATCTTTCGGCGTGCCTAAATACCGTTCAGCGACACAGCCCGATCATTACGCCCCCTTCCGGAGAATGTTTGTAATTACTGCGTAAACCCGTTGGCGAATCGGCGCCTTCGTAAAAATATTGCCTTCTCCCTTATGAAAAGGAAGTTTTAATTATCTCCTTTTTATGTTTTCGGTGCTGCGCTACAACCGAGGGGTTGCATATTGCTGGCTTTAGCTTCTTCGTTCATTGGCTTGTTTATGGATCATCCGCGTAGAGAGTATGCCCTGCCTATGGATGTATATATAAGTTTTCATTTAATTGTTGTTTTAACCCATTAAGTTAATGGATATTTATACCGGGGAGGCTTCATTTAGCATTGTTGGGATTTAAACGCAAAGAAATATGCGCTCGGAATTAATAAAATTACTTTTCTGGTTGTTGGAGCTTCCATTTGCATAAAACTATGCTGAATATAAATATTTCTGATAAGCTATCAAAGTTTATTATAAAGCTTTATTTGGCTTTTTTTGCATGTATTTGTTTATGGTTCAAAATATGCGTAAAAGAAAGTTTTTTTTGCAAATAAAATATGTGACAGTAACACCTTATCTGCAATACAACCATGATTTTTGTTGGGACAATGAAAAGTCAAATTAAAGGTAAATTTCAACGGTTGAAGAAAAGAACAAAAATATAAGAGTTATTGCCATAACCCCTGTATTTTTAAAATAAGAACTATTAATAATAGGAATTACAACATGTTTATTTAATCTAACAAAATATGTGTTAGAGTCCGAGTCGTACCTAGCAGTTTGCAGTCTGAGGGTAGCAGGTTCGAACCTCGGGCTCGTCACTCTCAGAGTAAGATTTTCCGTAGTTTTTCTTACTCTAAATTTGGTAAATGCTGAGAGTAAACATCTTCAGAGCTTCTATGGGCGCAGGTGTAAGTAACTCATGGCCGGCTGATCCCCCCTGTAATTGGCGAAAGCTATTGGGGGACGTGAAGGCATGAATTATTATTATTAATGTTACTAAAGATCGTTTTTACTCCAGCCCACAATAAATAGTACAGAAAAGCCCTCTACAATAAAAATAGCGCGCAATAGCAATGTATGTATGTGATAAAGCTGGCAAATATTGCACTTCATGATTTTACTCACAAATGAAAGAAAATCATTAAACGCCGATATAGATCTCTTTTGCAGTAATAAAAGCAACCTTTTGTGTAGAAATGAAAAGACTACCAAATCTACGCTATCTAATATAAAGCGGAACACCGGATATTAAAGAGAGGAAAGATGCTACGTCGAAACCAAGAACGCTTTACGTAATGCTCTTCATAATTCAGCGTATAAAACAAGACACATACAGACAGATCCTACACAGCGCGGTATAAAGAACTGCAAATGTCCGTGGGACAGCGTTTCGTGGTGTGTATCTGTCTGTGAAAAACGTTGAATTGTCAGCGACTACATTCGTGATGCAGCTCCGTCCTCGCTACATTTAACGCGTTTATCTTTATGTGGGCGTTAAAAATTGTATATGGGCAATTTCTGGTATCCCTATTTCATTATATTAAAATTTAAACACTGCCTGGCTACGGCACGGCAACGAAAACGAAGACTCGAGACGTCGCGTTTACGACTCCGTTTACGGAAGGTAATCCTGGACAAAGAGGGCTTATTAGGTCGAGATATCCTATTCTCTGCGCTAATCTTTCTTTTATAGATATTTTTAATGCCCACAGTTAATTTTCTTGATTGCATCTTAAATTGGTTGTTAAATGGGAAGCAAAGATTAACATTCTTCTTTTGAGACCTTTATAACTTTGGCCAACCAGGTATCTATTTTTACGACCGTTAAAATTTACAATTGTACTAAAATCCTATGATTAGTAGTAAGTATTCTTATTATTTCGACTAAAAAATAAAAAATTGTTAAATGAAGAAGTTTCCTAATCACTAAAGCTCGCCACTTTTCGTGCGCTTCATGAAATTAGCAGAGACTAGACAGACTCGTGTTTTGTCGTTTCTTGGGGGAATCCAGTAGGCAACACGAACCCATTCTCGTGAGACGAATAAACACGGGTCTGTCTAGTCTCTGCTAATTTCGTAAAGCCCACGGAAAGCGGCGAACTTTACTAATCATGATTACATGATGAATTTTGACACTAAGTGACTCTCTTTTGTGAATTTTCTTATAACCCGTTTCTTATAACTATCTCCGACTTTCATAAAAATATCTTTGTCAATTTAGATTTCAACCTTAATGGGCATATTTATTTACCTAATTCTTAGCTTTTCTATCTTTCGGCGTAAAGCTGTTGTGTAGCCGGTTCTTCCACAACTCGCTCCATCTCTTTCTGTCTCCTGCGGGCATTTTTACATCCTGCTATTTCATTCTTCTCTTTTCGACAGTTGTGCGGGCTTCACCTTTCCAGAGTTTTCTGGGTCGTTCTCTCTTTTTTTTCCTGTTGCTTTAGATTTAAATACTTATTTTACTAATCTTTCCTCTCCGATTCTCATTACATGCCCTAGCCAACTGAGTTCTGCTGGTTCTGCTGATACTTCCTACAGGGGCGATGTTTCGATTCTTCCTGAATATTTCGCTTCGCATTCTATCCTTTTGTGTTTTCTATTCTCTTTTTCGCAGGAACCTCATTTCGATAGTATTTAACTTACTTTTTTTCTCTTGTTTGTTGTCCATGTTTCGCTTCCGTAAGTTAGTATTGGCTCCATGTTTTTTTTACAAATTCTGTTTTTATCGTAGGAGGGATTTCTTTTTCCTTATCTTTCCTTAAGCTTTGCACGTGTATCACTTTGGTTTTTCCTATTACTGTGGATTTAGTTTTCTGTACATTAAACAGGAGGACTACGTTGTGTTGAAGGAGCACGTGTGACTTTTGTACCATATACATATATGATCATAACGTCGAATATAATAAAAATCTACGCACGAGCAGACTTCACTAACTTATCTGGCTACAGCCTTTAGTTTTAGTTTTTTCATCTTATGTAGGTATAGCAGCTATCTTTTACTTCATCCCTCTAACATTCTCAATGCCCCAGTTCATGGGCAAAATACCGACAAAAATAAGATTGACCAGGACTTTGTAAGAACTTTGGTAAATATGTCGCATCGATTTCCTTCTTCCTTCCTTCTAGAGTTATAATTTGAATGCATTTTTTGGGCGCATAAAACGTTGTATATGTGCTTCTTCAAATATTTGTGCCAATATGCGCAGGTTCGAATATCGCGAGGATGATATAACATATACGCGAAAATAGATTTCTATTTTCGCATCGCTTTCCGCACAAATTCTTCGCGAACGTTTTCACCGGTAAATGCCAACGACGATATATGACATATGTACGCGCGTTCTTGTGCCTAACGCTCTACATATCTATTGCCTTCGTTTCAGGTTTGCGCTTCCGTCAAATGAAATACGCAATTTGCATGGCAAACGGGGAGACGCCAACTCGACGATATGTATGTCTTCCTGTATGTGAAGGTTGGTATGTGTGTATCCGGAACGAGATGTTTGCTAAACTTTATCTGTCGTTAAAGATTCATTTCGTCGTAACGTCGTTCGTCACCTTGTGCGATCTTCTCTCGAGAATGTTATGTAACTTGGCCTTTTTTAAGGGTGCGTATTCTCTTTATTCAACGCAGTGGTTCAAAAGATCCAAACGATTTCCACAAGTTGGACTAGGGATAATGAAAATTTTCATTTCTTAGATATCCTCGTGATGTAGGATGACTAAGGTTGATTTTGACCGCTTTCGTCTCTAAATATTCTTTATGTGCCGTGGAATATTAATGACCTTTCACCTACACAGAATACCTTTCGACCTTTTTACCAATTCGAGAGTTATCTTTTGATAATGCAGAAAGCAAGAGAAGGTCACATAAAATGTTATCGCCTTTTATTTTCGATTCATTTATAACAAACTAGCTTTTGAAAGCGATTTAAAATATTACGTACGGTGATAGCCTAATGGGGCGTATAAGCTTAAATATAACATTGTTTTCCTCCTACTGCAGTTATGAGTTTAAACCTTGTTATAGCCTCAGAGGCGATTAGAGTGTAAATAGTGTATGTAAAGTATTCCATGACTTTGATACTACCATTCCTTCCCAGCATATTAATGGTGATTCGGGATTGTAGCAGACCCATCAGGAAAATCTGTCACACAGACCCCAATGAGACTCGAATGCAAAGCGCCTAACTTTGCCACAGGCAGGCACACCCCCTCAAATTTATTCTATTTCTCCTTTGTTAAAGATAAGAAAATAATATTACAAATGAAAATATTTGTGTTTATGTTTCGCGCCTTTGTTTCTATTTTCTGCTTCCACCAAAAATTCCTTTGTAAAAAGAACATGGTATAATATAATAAAATGAAATTAGATTAGATGAAATAATTAAATAATTTGCATTCAAAAAAAAACCTTGTTTGAGTGTACTGCTATTGTTGTGGCAACATGTTATACATGTTCGTGCGGCGTTTAATGTTCCATAATTTCAGGTACCCCAATTAAAAACAAGAGGTACTTCCATAAGATTATTTAATAAGGAGGCACTGTTATCGCGCTTTTCATATTCAGCACAACACTTTACGCTTTTTGCGCTTTGTAACAGCAAAAGGACAAAACGAGACCACCATCGTATCATCTGTACGCGTCCCCCTTAAAATAACTTTCTAGGGCAAACATTGAAATTAAAACGTAAATTTTCAACTTAAATATTTTCACCCCCGGGACAGATGAAAAGCGTCCCCTAAAAAGGAAATAAGAAAGAGTAACGTTAACTGTCCTTTGTCTTTCGGCTCGAATTTCCGCATGTCATTTTCGACAGTTATCTTTCTTCTCTACAATACTCGTACCCCGACCTGCGACTTCACTTCCTTCTCTTTGTCGCAACGAACGATGAGAGAACCGAAAGACATACCGACCGTCCCAACAGTTTTATCTAACTGCGGTTCGAAACGGTAATTTTGACGTTTTCGCGCGAACCTCTCGGTGTTTACGATGTTCCGGACGGAGCGCATTTAAACAACAAGGAGGTAGTTCGCCAATTGTCGTGTTCATATCTCTTCTTTCATTTCGACGTGTTGGTGGACGGAATTCTTTACAGAACCTCGATTCTGTGGAAGGACCGTCATCAACTGCTCTGCTATCTCACCGACTAATAGCTATTTTGTTTTTATAATAACGCCTATTGTGGTAATGTCGCGGGTATTCTTCTTGCTGCTTTGCCTTAAGCATGCCATTAAAAGTTAGTAGAAGTTTCACTTTATCTATGAGAAGTTTTGCTTTGTACATACATGAGTGATACATGTTCTTGAACTTCCGATATTTTATCTAATTTTGTAACGAAAGTTTTTAAATTGTAGGGGGACTTTCTATATAAGATTCGTAATTATTGGAATTGGGAACCGCTACAGATTTTAAAATTAAATTTAAGAAGCGTTTCGGCAATGTAAATTGATAGCATCGGGCCTATTCATATAAAATATTTTCGGTTACAAAAACACTTCCGGTTGAACCATCCATTCATTATAACATCACTAAAACTTCTGACTAACGAGTTTTGTGAAATATTCTGTGTATATACAGACTTTTAATATTCCCCTGAAAATTAAGAGGAAAGGAAAATTTCGCGCAGAAAAGGTTAATTTTCAAGCAAAAAAAGTTAGCTTGTTTATATTACGTGCCTTTAAAATTTCCACTAAAGCTTCTCATGTATAAACATCTGTGTTCTCCTAGATCTCCTCAATAAAAGATTCAAAGAAAAATGTTCTTCGAGGTTAGTCTTCCCTCACGAGATCGAAAAGGAAATAAACTTGTAAAACATCGTTATTGTTATGTCAGAGAATGAAGAACACGTCTGTTCTACGCTGTGTACACATATAGAGATTGTAAAATAAATTGTTATCCTTTGGCTCGATATTACAATATGGCCAAAAGTTTTATCCGAGAAAGATTTAGTACTTTAGTGTTTTTCTCGAATAAATTATATTTAAAGTAAGTTCCCAAAAGGTCAAAGAATATCTAACAAAAGAAGAGTTCAACTCCTTTTTAACACCGTACGGTAAAGAAGTTATCCAACATTAGCTAATTCAATAAAGCTAAGATATGTCGTATAGTAAATATTGTATTTGCAGTAAAGAAAAGGGGGAAAAAATATTGATATAATAGCGCTCTGCTTGCAATTTACGTAAGGGCATAGAAGAACGCCTGCAGTTACTGATTTACAGTATAGTCCCTCAACGATGCTAGGTGTCAGTCACATATGTATATTTCCTTCCAAATTTTGCGAAATAGCAGAAACAGTTGTAACTCGAACACGAAGCCAGGTTACTCTCATAACCTGCAAATAAATGGAGTGTGTCTCTAATAATGCAGAAATATACAATGTGTATCATTAGAAAAGTGCCACCTTTCTTATAAAGCTCGCAGGATATCGAAATACATTTTCTGAAGATGCATAACGTTATATTGCATCCCCAAAGTACCAAATTGCTATCTAGCATGCAGCTTGAGTAATAGAGGAAAAACGTACTATTGCTGGCGAGCATGATCTTTACTAAATAAATCTCCCGCCAGATGTAAAACACCAAATCAATATTTCTATTAGATTGAAATAAATGAAAAGAGCTTATTGCTTTGTGTTACATTTTAACACGTAACTTTTTTAATTGTTCATGGGATATGTTCTATGTATCCGATACGCTCGAATTCTAAATTATTCCTTCCCCTTGGTTATCGTAAATAACGTTTTTCGTAGATGTGAAAATTGCATTAGTAAAAATGCATTAGTTCTCCCGCGCAAACATCAATAAACAACATCTGTATACTCAATTTGCGTCCCATATACCGTGGGGAAATAAATATATTGGGGACAGCCGTGTCGCATATCGCGCATATACTAGGTCCAAAACCGGTTAACGTAAAAACACAGACGCACACAACTAAATATCCACGCTAATGCTTCATCATTTGCGGTGGTAATTTAGTTCAAATTGAATTACGACTGCCGTAGTGTTTTCCTCGAAGGGTGAGTTTTACTCGACATGGAAGAGTGCAGCGTATGCGACGTGCCCTCTCGCAGTGACGAAAACAGTATCCGCCGTGTCACCCCAAGCATTCTCAATCAAACCGTAATGGTTATAAATCATACGTACATTGAGTCACATGCAATGCAATATGTCGCTTGACGTATTACAACCATATGCCCTAAAAATTACATCTATTTCATCATAAATAAATCGTGTGCTTGTTATAGTCCTAAACTATAAACCTCCTTTGCTTCTTACTGCTAAATTGGTCCTATTATTTAACAAATGCTTTGAATATTTCATTTCAGGTGAAAATAAATAAACAAATGATGTTGCATATCTGAAAGGAGGAAATTTTACATAATCTGCTTAGTAGTTTTGCTTTCTTTTGGCTTGTTATTTCTAATTTGTAAGCACGCAGAATATCTCTGATGAGAGTCTAAATAATAAGCCAGCATTGCCGTCCTGATATCGTTTCTTCATCTCAGCAATGTTCAAATGAAAACTTGATCGCGCTCGTCCCTGACTTGCCCGCAGTTATTATGGAAAATATTCGAGTAAGAGTGCAGTAAGTGTTAAGGGCATACTGCAGCCGAATTCATGAAACAAAGCCAACACGTCCTCAATCAGTTTCCTGTATCTCCTTATTTTGAAGAGATCTCTCAACGTTGGGATTTCTGAAGAGTTGTTTAATCTAACGCCCCACAAAAGCACCCACCTTAACTCGCTGAGCCGAGGGAATTTTTCACAGAGGAGCTGGTCTTTGTTCATCCATGGCTTTTACCAAGTTTTTGAAGAGGCCGAGTTTGATATGTAAAGCAGGATTGGTGATATTCATGTTGCGAACAGAATTTGGTATTTTTACCTAAAAAGCAATTTCATTATTGTTCAGTGAATTTTAGGCCAAAGCGGCCAAACACAGATGCCCACACTTACATGCACAGAGATGAGGGCATCCTTTGAGTGGTGCTAGTATACGAAAATGTCATAAACCTGCTTATGAGTATATAATTAAAAGCCCCATTTGGGGTTAAATTAATATTAAACCAATCCACAATGTATTATTCTCTTTCTTTTAATAATAGCGTTACAATGTTAACAACCCGTCCTTAAGGTTTGTCGCTTTGGAAAAATATGGGCATCTTCAAAATTAATTACTAATAATAGTAATAATGAATAACGATCAACAGTAGATAAACATATCAATTTTAATTAGAAATCTAGTGACTACCCAATATAATACACCCCATTCTTTATATAAAAAAAAAACTTCAATTACTTTTCCCTGCTATAACTCCTGCGGTACTAGCGCGAACGGAAAATTCGATGACGAATCGTTAGGCATCAATTTAGATTCAAATGTCTTCATTTCTATGCACCGTTGGCGCGAAGGGTGAACTGCGCCTCATATAACGACCGATTTACCCAAATCGGGAAACCGACGCATCACCCTTGTGGGCGTAACGCGCGTCCTGTTCGAGATGACGAGACATCTATCGTTCTTATCGGGCGTTAATTTCGGCGGCGCTGCCGGTACCGTGATGAAGTGGGCGTGCGTTGGACGCGCTTAAAGGAAATTGTTGCCAGTCTGCGACTCCTCCCGATCCGCCGGAATCAACGGTGATGATTTTTCGCGTTCCGCAAAGTTTTGTCAATTATCAAGCTGTACATCGTATTATTGCGGTTTACCAATTTCGAAAACCATCAAACTTAAGGTTGCCAATTTCAAAGCCACCAATACCGTCAAAAGTAATAGCACAAGTGGCCCATTTGATAGCTTTCACGTAAATGATTTCCATGTATTGCATTGTGCGTGTGTTTCTTATTGCTTTGAGTAAGGTAATAGTAAGGTAGAGCATTGAGCACGTTGAGAATTTACAAATTTTGACTGCCCAACAATCGTGTTTCTGTTTCAGAAAACCGCCATTTATATTCTTTTGTGTAATTTTCCGAAAATGAATGGCGATCCTGCGTATGCAGGTCTGATAATAATAAAAATAATCGTAATAATAATAATAGTAATAATAATAATCCATGCCTCTTGACATGCTCCTTTCACAGTTTTCGTCAGTTACAGGGAGCTTCTTAGGCCGGTTATGCGCCCATAAATCGTCTTAAGATGTTTACCCTCAGCATTCGTTAAATTTGGAGTAAGGAAAAATCATAGTCTGAGAGTGACAAGTCCAAAGTTCCATCCCGGTACCCCGAAACTACTGGCAGAGCGCACTAGGCACTGCGTCATTTCAAAACAACATAACAACAGTTTGTGAAGTTATACAATAACAAACATTGAATAAATAGAAAAAACATCTGCAGACAACACATTACTGCAAAATTGTCTCATTGGTTGCAAGGTCAGCATGGAATACAAATGAACATTAAACTTTCAGCAAGCAACACATAGACATTGATATTTCCAATATGTAACAATCACGCCATTGGATTTGATTGAATCTTGCTATTTCTTATACTTTCACATTTAGAAAATTCCCTTTGTCAATATAGTTTTGGATGAAATATTCCTAGAAAGAGTCTTAATTTTTTACACGGAACCTGTGCGCGTTTTTAGAAAAAAAATGGCACAGCTATTTATAAACATTCTCTTGGTTTGGACGGAAATATTCGAAATATTAGAAAAGGCTTTGTTTCATTAACTATTATATACATATAGCTTTGTCATATTGGTAGTCCTGCATCGCTTTTTGTATGTCTCTTTATATTAAATAACGTCAGCAAAAGAGATGGATGTACATATATTAAAGATGCATGAGTTTAATATATACTTCTAAATTTTTAAGTGCCTTGAAATTAAATGTAAATGTAAAATATAACGAAACAATACTAGCATTTTTATTAAATATGCATTCAAGTCGGTTGTAGGACTAGAGCATACTGTTCAAAATTGCCTAAATAATTAACATTGCAGTCGCGTCCTACAAAGCAATTAAACATTTAAATAATGAACCTAGAAAGCGCCATTCTAGCATTAGCCAACTGCGCAGGCAGGTTCGAAATATATAACGTACAATTTAGGTTTTTAGCTTGAAACAGGAACGGACGGGCTCTTTAAAATTGTAAAATAAGAACAATTATTTATTGTTATTGTTTATCTATAACGGAAACGAATACGTATTTGACTGTAAATCGTATTTATTGAAATTATCAGAATTTACTTCAATTTGTTCTGTACATTTATTGAAACGGCAGAATATTTGAGTGTTTTTCTATGTTGCTGTTCATACAAATATAGTTCCCGTCTAGGTCATAACTTCTCATTGTTCTCTGAAATTACAGAAGCAGAAATAGTCATATATGCATGCATGTGTCTATGAATAAATGCATTATATTCCGCGGGTCGCAGACTACGCAAATTAAAACGCGTTGCTGTTTCGCCCAGTTTTAATTGTTCGTCACTAATTTCCTGTAAACGAAAACGCTGGATTCAGCGGTAGAAAGGGGCCGGCCGAAAGTCGGGTAAACTAAAAGTGAATAGCAAAGATATGTGTGTACGTATTTAGCGGTAATAAATCTTATTAATGGTGGAACTGTGGTCATTAATTTTCTGTTACTTACAAACGCGATTGCGGCTGAACATTCCCCGTTTAATATGAAAAATGCTGGAAAACTTGGTTTTCATTAGTTTTTGCTATGCAACTGCAACGAATGCGTTATTCTAGAGTCTAGGGAGCAGCGCCGATATTTCATTTTCATTGCATCCTTATTATATGGTGTGGTTGCTTTCTCCAACTTTGTGCATTTTTGGTAAACTGAGGTACAATAAAAGTTTTAATTTTTTGGTTGAAAATAAATGTTGATTGCTTTCGGAATGATATACGATATAATGCTGTTTTGAGGTACAAACAGCGGTAGTTATAAATACGTTGTCAAGGAAGAAATCAGGCGGTTTGTTAATATTTTTTCATTCACTCCCTGTATTGAAATGACTTTGCGTCGGTATATAAAAGCACGAGATTAAAATGCAGTGACAGGAAGAAATAAGCCCGAGTAAAAAAATGTTAGATTCGGCGCAAAGTGTTAGAAGGGATTTATTTTACCTTGCGGCAATGTCACAATGACCTAACTTATCAAGTCTCATCTGCATAGACGGACAAGTAATGATCCTCAATTTTATTTGTAATTCATTAGTAACATTTTGCTTGGTCGCTATGTAACGTTGCTCTAGTAGCAACGTGGCGATCCAAATCGCCAGAAAATTTGTAAATCAGGAAAGTACAATTCCTTCATGAAATACACTACCCGACAAAAACATAGACGCGGTATCGTTTCTATTTACGAAACAAAGTTTATAGACATTATATAAAATGTAAATGAGGGTTATTAATACTTGTTATGTAAATAGTCCATTTATAGATATTTCTGGGTATTTACTGCTTTATGAGGGGTAATTGAGATTTTCCCAGATCAAAATAGGAATTTTAAATGCGACAAAAATTTAGACCCTGCGCATTTATTACATTAATATTAGCAAAAATGTTTTAATTTGATATTTCTCTTTATATGTAGTGCCCATGCTGGTAAAGTGTACACATTTCACCACGAGAAATTATATTTTATAAAGTGTTTGCAATATGGGTAGAAAAAAGCAATCATCCTTGATAGAAGGGGGTAAAGTTCTACCCTGGCACCAGGATGGTGTTAGTAAGAAGGGGATTGGTCGTCGGTTACGAAGAAGCGATCATTCTGTTAGAAATTTCCCAAAAGATCCGGAAAATTACGGCAAACCAAAAGGCCAGGGGCGACCGAACGCTGTAAGTGAGCGGGATAAACACATGGTATTGCGGTGTGCATCCAATTCTTCTGCGTCGGCGAGAGTTATTGCAGAACAGGCGGCGGTACAAAGTCACGTGCGTAATGTTCAAAGGATTTTAAAGTCGTCACCGGTAATATCATCCAAGAAAATGTTGAGAAAACCGCCACTTTCGGCGAAACACAAAGAAGCGAGGTTGAGATTTGCTGAAGAACACGTATCCTGGAAGAAACAATGGGAAAAAGTTATATTTTCCGATGAGAAACGTTTTAATTTGGACGGACCGGATGGGTACTCGCATTATTATCATGATCTGAGAAAGGAACCAAAAGTGAAAATGACCAGACAATTAGGGGGTGGATCTGTGATGATATGGGCAGCGATTGGATTTCGCGATAAAAGTGGGATAGTGTTTTCCACAAACAAAATGACATGTGTAACGTATAAATACTTATTGCGTGACAATCTTCTACGTTTTGGAAACCAATGGGCCGGGCGCAATTTTGCTTTTCATCAAGATAACGCGCCAATTCATAAAGCAAAAACCATTACTGAATGGTTTAAAGAGAAGAAGATTAAAACTTTACAGTGGCCGGCACGGTCACCAGACTTAAACATTATTGAAAACATGTGGGGTGAATTAGCACGTCGCGTTTATGGCGGAGGCCGTCAATATTTCACAGTACAGGAACTGAAAACTTCAATAGTGACTGAATGGCAGAATATCCC
>LR737381.1:29172699-29226487 GCA_902655005.2 Marronus borbonicus | reverse complement strand
TGCCCAACTTCACAAGAACATTTACGGAATATTCCGCAACATGAACGGATTAATATTCCACAATCCGTTTTAACAAAACTTATCGAAAGCATGCCTAGAATAGTTCGAGGGGTGATTAACAGCAAAGGAGGTTTTTTTCGATGAAAAAAAAACATGATATTCAGTATGTTATATTAGGCCAGAATAACTTTTTATTTATTTATTTTTGTCTTTTTTACCTGTACATACAATAAAATTGCATTTTGTTTTTAGTTTCGTTTGTTTCTGTAACCTTTTCATGTTTTTTACTAACCGACCGAACTTCTCTGAAGGGCAGTGTACATAACAACAAAAGCAAAATGTACTTATATAAAATAAAATAAAACTAAAGAATTAAATTTAATAACACGTAAATTGTAAGTACTTGTCGTGCAATTGTTCGGTTATAACGTGCATACGTGAAGCAAATCAAAATATACATATTGCCTACTTTAGAGGTATTATTCAAATGATTCACGTCGGAAATACTGACATGTTTGGACGTATAAATCTTGTACCTGACTAGTATATGTATTAATAGGGTATTACACTGTAAGTAAATGCTGTGTATGTTATGTTCCTACACGCGATTGTATTTAATTGGACAAACGCAAGTTCGCAAGGAATACAACGAAGTTTTCACATATTGTAAGGACGAGTATCTTAAAGGCGATTCAAAGACAATGAAATTGAAGAAGAAATGGAAATTGAAGATAATATTGAAGAAAGTGTGTTAATTTAACACGAAATTAAAAATAATGTGAGAACATTAATACATTAGTTCCCTGTTCAATAGCAAATGCAACATGCTGACATAATCACTAGAGATGACCAAGGCAGGTGAAATTATTACTTTTTTGCAGCGACTAGACAGACTCGTGTCTATTCGTCTCATAGGAAAGGGACAAGTCTGTCTAGTCGCTGCAAAAAAGTAAAATTTCACCTGCCTTTGTTAGCCAGTATTTAGAAATATTACAGTACCTTGACTGTTACATAATATTCACATATCCAGTTACTATTATAGAATTACCTTGAAGGTATGCTGCTACTTGAATGCTTTTCTTTTTTTAATACAAAAATATACAATTTGCCCATTCCCAAGTCGGCAACACTAAATAACCACGGTAAGAGTGGAACGCGGAAATCTTAAAACATTTGTCACCGATAAATCCACAAACAAACAGGCTCAAATGTACTTTGGGAGCTTAGCGCCGCTTGCTTTGATAAATTTTTATACCCTTCGTAGGCGAATGCGACTCTTTTCCAGCTCTGTGTGCACATATACTTACGGATCCGCATATATAAGGTGAAAGTTTTTGAAGGTTATGCATGGAAGGAGATAAAAAAGAAAGTCTTTTTCTTCGCCGGAGGAGACAAAAATTTATATCGCTCTTCCCTTACGATCGGGCGGAAATAAAAATCTGACCTAGAAAACGCCATGTCAGGCTACGGCTAAATGCCGCGGGATTAAAGGAAAAAGTAGATTAGGAATCTTCCCCGCCCGTAAGGAAAGGACTGCCGCGTTCTCATATTACACGAGCGACCATGGGTATCGAATAAAGGTATGCAAAAATACAATTCAGTGTAGAAAATGGGAAGGAAGGAAAAAAAAGGATTCGTTTTATACGGATTTTAATAATATGTTTGAGTTGATACCATGCGGATTTCGGTAAGATAATAAAACGAGGGAGAAAAAAACTGCTTAGGCGAGGGATGAGCAAATAATATCAGGGGTGAGGCGAATATAAAAATCCGTAATTGCGCCATTGGGGGAATCTAAATGGAGAAGAGTTTTATTAAATTCCATAAATAATCGATGTAAAAGCTTGTATTAGTGAAAAAGAGCGCGTATATATGAAAAAAGGATTAAACACGCTGCTTTTGTTAGTATTACTACCGTTTTTCCATGTTTAAACTTGCTGCATGTTATATACCCGGAAGAAAGTATGCACAGTGTCTTCTAAGAGACTCCAAGTACTCAGTAGTGAAGACTTCGTAGTAACCCTCAAACCCTTCTTGAAGCAGTTTAAGTGAAATCAGTCGGAGTTCTAGCGTCTATTAATAACTGTGATAAGTGAAATTTAGATACATCAGCCAGTACACCTTTGAATCCAAGGAATAGCCGAAACATAAAATTTCTGCAATATGCCTACGCAAATTAAAGGTGAGATGAACGCTACTTACAGCATCATTTACCACCGTGAAATTTTGGACAGTTGAATTTAAACGTAGTTTACCAGCTCGGTTGATAATGAATACTTGACATGGCCAAAAACCGCAACCACTACTGATAACACCAGAAGAGGTCACCAAATGGTGCTAGTCGTGTTAAAACTAGAAGAACAGCAGAGGCTCTCTAAAGAACGTGTTTGTCTTATATTATCAGAAGGTTTGGGCATGAAAACGCTAACCGTGCCTTGGACGCCGCGTTTGCTCACTTCGAACCAAAAACGCATTCGAATGAACACCACTACATCCCTGAAGGTAAGGCACTCTTGAAGTAGCGAACGGTAAATCGGTTCCGAGGAAGGCGAAGGCAAAGTTCCATCGGCAAAGACAAACATTGCGGGAAAACGACCATATTTAAGAGAACGAAAATTTTGTTCCACCAAAACAACGCACTTCATTGGTTGTCATGGCAAATATTGATGAATTGGGGTTCGAATCGATGGACCACCCACTCTATTTACCAGATCTGGCCCCCAGCAACTTTTTGTGTTATAGGCTCAATGTTTCACTCGGAGGACAGAGATTTCCATAGACTAAGGAGTGAACGCGTATTATGCAGAACAAGATTCCAGTCATTGTTTGGTCGAATCAAAGAGATAAGAGCATCGCTGTGAAAAGTGTGTAAATTTACAAGGAGATCATCAGTACTTCACTAAAATGTACTTCTTGAGGTAGAACACAGGGATAGCCGAGATTCTGCTACATATAACAGCCTTAACAGTAGTAAACTTAATATCTACAGCAATTTTACTTTGAAAAGTTATTTTATTAAGTTACTATGTTACGCACTATGCATCCATAGATGGTTTCGGAATTATCGGAATAAAGTATTTTCAGGATATATTTAACCTAAACAATTTTTGACACTATATTAAAGGGATTACTATAATGTGTAAAGGTACAAGTCCCTGATTACGTTTCGTATTATATTCCTGTTAAATCTCTAAAGCGAACTGGCAGAGAATATACATAGGTACGTATACGTCGCAATCCGAGTGAACCCCTCTTTAAAGCTCGCAACAACGCCATACACTCGCCGAGATAAAGCCTAATGCAGCGCGCAATCCGATGGACCTAACTTTTAATACTGGAATTAATGACAAGGGCCGTTTCGAAATCCCAAATCTGCTTACGGTCCAAATGATAAAGAGAGAGGTTTTGGTGTCTACCTACTACTACCCTTCTGGCGCATCAGCTCTATCAGCGCCATCTAGAATCGTCCGCGTGCTGCCATCGCTCGTTTTCCTTCCAAAACTCCCGCTTACGGTGGAATTCGACACATTACCGGTCACTGCGGCTTAAATTTAATCGAATTTTTCCAACGCGTAGTGTTTTTCGATGTCCATCGCGTACTGTACCCTTCCATGTGTAAGGGGGATGTCAATATGCGTTTGTTTCGTATTTAAATAAGTACATACTAGAGTCTAATTCAAATGGATTTGACTGGTAATCTGGATAAAATATAATTAGTTTGTCGGTGGTACGGACGCTTTCTAAATTAGATCATTGGGTTTTATGCTTGATATCCTTTACCATTTATTAAAACCGGAACCGGAATCCGAAATTTATTAAAATAAATTTATATGAATGCTTAAAAGGGACGATATGAGAGTGGAAACGTCCAGGGAAGTAGTTTGGGAACGACTGCATTTTCGACCATGATGATCTACTTGATTTTTAATCCAGGAATTTAGTCTCCTGTTTAGTTGATCTATGTTAAATATGTTGATCATTTTCTATCAAAAAAATATGTGGTTTAAGTGACGTTGAGCATGGACACATTGACAATATTTCACCCGTTCTGTGCATCTACAATCTTTATCCGCACATCACCACCTACACCTTAGTAAGAAAAAAGGCGTGCTCACAATCCGGGTATGTATATTAGAAGCAGCTAGTACAACAGCAGCCCAACTAATTGAATTTGCCTGTTAGCGCAGTAGCTTCTGGTCGGAGTATTATTGTAGGTACCTGCGTATATTATGTTGCCCTTAATTGGCCGCGTATTTTGATATCAGATTTAATAACGGCCGACTGAATTTCAAGCACTTAAGTAAGCAACACGTTGCGTTACATTTCTGTTAGTTCGAATCGTATTACATCCACGTTAATATGTATGTATGTACAGAATCTTCAACCATATTAATTGATAATTTGATAAACATGAGGGCTGCCGTACGGACCTATACAGGTTGCGTATGAAGTATTGCACGAATAACGGTAAGATTATGCCATCTTGCAATTTTTTTCATGCAAGGGGCTAACAACGGCAACTTTCAATTCCAACGGGACGCTATCAATTTGAAAACTTAGATGTGATCGGAATTACTACCTCATTATGCACCATTTTCAAAATATCAGTCGCAAACCAAAAACGAACTCCTCCTAAATTAAAGACGCCGTCGCGAAAAAACAAAATACTTTAAAAACTTTTGTAATCAGGAACAATAAGAAATATTTTAATCGTAAGTTGAAGAAAAATATTGAAAATCTTTTAGCTTGAGTAGTAAGTCCCGTGCTATAATTTTTCAAAACCTCAGAAACACCTTAAAGAATAAAGTAATTGAGGACATTGTACGAGATTTGACGCGATATCAACAGTTTGGTGTCCTTCAGACATAAACATTGGCGCCAATTCCATAACAAGCACAATGCGGCGAAACTTACCTAATATTAATCTTCTTTCCTGGAAACAGCTCCGGAACTTTTTCTCTTTTTTATACAAAGGTACAGTAAGGGACGTGGTGGCAGAATTCGCTTAGCCTAAAAGCCCTACCGGTCGGGGCTACGTCGAAAAAGTGACATTTTCCCAGTTTCGCCATCTTTTTCTGGCACTACAATTCGTGCGTATATCTCTACTTTCGGGATTGATTGACGTTTTCGTTATTAGGATCTGTTCATGTGAGCAATTTATTATGTGTATTTTTTTCCTCTCTCGCTCTCTCGCCGTTTGTTTGTTATGAATTGAGCGCGGGACCTTCCTAGCGATTGTGATTTATGATATGTTCTTTTGTGTGTGGGATGAAAATGATGGAAGAAATGGGAAAGCACCTATTCATCTATGGACGTGTACATTTAAAAACGCATTGTTGCTTGGATATGTGTATTTACACTTACACGAGGAGAAAAAAACGCGAGGTATATAACTCAAGCCTTAATACAATCATTGATTAATTACATAAAGTATAAACAATGTTTTTGCGTTTAGTTCCCTTAGAATGGAGAATTAAAGCGGCAGTGACTAACGAGAGAATTTTTACAACCCGAAAATTCAGATTTCAATGAAATTCTAGAGATTGAAAGAGAACCTTACCAAGACCCCTCCAAAAATTTACACGATTCTTTAATTTTAATAACTACATAAGGCACTTTTTCCCGACATAAACACAGTTGATTGGTTACCAATACAATGATCTTATTAAAGAAAATTAAACAAACTAATAAACAAGGATCTAAGCAGTAAACTAAACTATACCGTATGTTTAGTTGATTTTGTAGCTCAATGCAATCAGCTACAGTATTTACTCCCGTGTACAGTTTCAAATAATCAGCAAAGAGCAGCTTACTGCAATGAAAGAGCAAGGGACCAATGTTACTCCTTTGTGGAACACCCGACTCAGGATAGAAGTATTCAGATTGGTGACTCCTACACAACGTATTGCCTTCTATTTATCAAATACGATGCGATGAAAGATCTAAACTCGAAAGTAAATCCGGCAGCTTCCAGTATTGATAGGAGTATTCAGCTTAATGAATAAGAAATAAGCTGGATGAGAGAATTAAGTATGTATTAATTCCTTATAATCGAATTTAATTTGTCTAATTTCAATTAAATTCGTGTTTGATCAAGAAACATTTGGACTTTATGCATGAATTAAATTATCATAAATTCTTTAATTAAATTCATGTTTCAACAATCCTTATAGAACTTTTATTTACATGCAAAACATTCTAATTAAGCGTACCAATTTGTTCCACAATAGGGGGTCCGAAACCATTTGGAACGTTATAAGTTGCTTTATAATACTTTGAAATGAACTATACATTTGTACTATGTATGTTTTATCATCTTTATTTGCCTTTTCTTATACTCCCACATCATTAAATTAATTAAAAAGATTCGGCTACTCTTTACCTTCTAATTCAGCAGAACGGAATTACTAATCGAAACAAATAAATTACCGTCGACTAATTGTAATCGGGAAGCCAAGTGCAGGAACACACATCATTCTAAACTCGAAAGCACTGATTCCATCTTGACTGATATTATTATCCTCGGCGAGCCCTTAATGTCTCTACCCAAGTTTCAACGAGTTATTTATGTCCGTTGAACTTTAGTTCGTCTCGCAACGCTTTCTATATTGCACCGTACAGTATCACTGTAGAATATGTCTGAGTGTGTTTGTTTATATTACGTAAGTTATATGACAGTGTTGGCAACACAAGTACACAGTGTAGAGTTTAATATCTTCGAAATGCATAATTCAATTCCAAAGAAATTCGGAATTTTAGAATAAATTGGATTAATTATAGAATTAAAGCAATAATATGATATGCTTCAACGAATTGAAAGCTTTAATTTCGTAGAAATTCGATTTACTGTTGTCTTTGGCAAGCCTGATTATGTCCTGGCATGTTTCGTCAATGTCTTTTGATTATCCTCCCTTTTCTTGATTACTTGTTTTAGGAGCCCCTTTTGCAGGCTTATCTGCCTTTTCATGCCATCCAATTTCTTGATGGTTCGTGACCCATCGAAGAACAACATGGTTGTTGCATCCCAGTTGCCTTCATGTATCGGATCAGATTCATATGTCGCGCCGCGTGTCACTTTCTCGAGGTTCGTAAGTTTAAGGCAGAAATCTCTGCTTGAAACATGTAAACTTTGAAAGGTTCCATATAAATGCTGAGCGGGTATTTTTAAAATATTTTAAAATACTACGGACGGACGATAAAAGAATGCGCAGAATATCCAAATATCTTTATGATTGTTCTTACAGTGTGGTATATGACCTTTCAGAGCTTGTCACAACCTCAGGGGCTCTGTTGGCTTTGTTAATATCACCCCACCACCACAATCGTTGCGCAAATGTAGTTAATTATTCCTTAATATGAGAATGGTGACTCGAGAATGTATCAGAAATCGCTGGTAAGATTTGAAAGGACGGTGCTTATGAGAAGACGCCGGTCTTCTTTCCAGTAAGCTACCAAGCTCCATGACGAATCACCAATGAGCAACGTAATGTTTATATACCCAATAACTACAAATTTCAACCTGTTTGGTTGTTCAGGAGATATTATGGTCTATTTATACATGTAACAGAACCCGTACATGTGTGTCTGCGTAGGGCATTTCCACGTCCTTACATATAATTGTCTTTGTCTCTATCTAATGCTAATTCTCTCATCCGTAACGACTGTGGGCGACCGGAATAATATCACGAACCGCTATAATCACCTACTACTCTTTGATTCATTGTCGCCGAATTCTAGGGATTATTGTCTAGTGGCTGGGATTAGTTTTCCAGAATTACGGGCAAAAAGTCTTCGCCCCCCCCCCCACCACCATTCACGCATTCTCCATATTTCCTGTTGTGTACGTATTTTCCGGCGTAACCTAGCCTACACGCATCCATTTGTTTTATTTAGTCGCGGCAAGGATTGGGAAGGGAAGAGACGTAGGTCACGCATATAATCCAATATATGTATCAAAAATGACGTAGAACAGGTACAAAGAGATTAGAGAAAACGGGCAGATTAATATATCTCCCTGTTGGATTAAGTGAGAAAAAATTACGAATGAAATATGAATGCGGATAACAATAAAACGGAAGCGGGTCGCGTTTGAGAGAAATATTGAAATATGTAACGATAACACAAAAGCTTTATGCGAATCCATCCTTTATATAAGAGCGAACGTGGAAGGAATTTTGTACTTCCACAAAACGTTTCAATTTATTTCATCAAATTTCAGTTCAAATACCATTCGTTTCTTCGCCGGTGTTTTATCTTATGAAACGTAAGAGAATAAAATTACTAAATACGAAAAGCGTTTCAAATACGTGAGGTGTTAATAATTGGAATAGGTGGGAGCATGTAACCAGAGAGAAAGGAAACAATTCCTTTTGTGTAGGTAAAACAGAGCATTTATGGCTCGTTTATTCTTGTATCTCAAAAGAGAGCTTCCCATCAACTAAAAGTGGATTTATTAAATTGTGAAGATGGTTTACAGATTATCTAGGATCTAAGCGAATTCCCCGTGTTCAGGCGTTTAAAGGTTTACTATTGACCCGAAAAGTTGTTCATTTGTCATACAATTTCAAATGTTCACAAACGAAAATTCTGTGAAGGTAATTGTAGGCATTACTTTGTATACGATCGTAGAAAGCTGCGCCATAGTTAAAAAGTGATTCTAATTAAAATTAAACACGAACAAATTAAAATAAGTATCGTATACACCAAAACTAGTTACACCCTATTACGTGTGTTAGTTAGTTAAAACGAGAGCCACAAATTTTATGGTGTATTTCATCAAAAAAAAACAAGAAAAAGCAACATGCAACATTCGACATATTGATTTAATCTAGCTAATGTGTTTTTTAAGAAATCCATTTATCTAGCCGTTACAGGAGATTATTTCTAGAATAAAGTTATATAAGTAGCGAGCGAAGGCGGTAACAATAACCCTTAACTTTTATCTTTAATACCTTACCAGCACTATAACGTCGGTACACTACTTTTAGTACTTTATAAATAATTCGCTTTCGGAAATGGTTCGGGACCGGTAATGTCATAATATGCTCGTATAAGACGACATTGATAAGTGTAGGCGTGTTACATTGTTTAAAGTTCAACGTATATGCCTCGAAAACATGGCAGAACGTTAATATCGCTAACATGAACGTACCATATGTTATGGTCGTTTTATTTTATTCTTGAGTTTTGTACAGAGAAACGATTAGATCGCTTTCGCTGTTCAAGTTTAATATTGCCAAATTGCTTATTGGCAAAACTCGATTAGATTAATGCAGATACATTATTTATGAAATGTTGATAAAAAATACAATAGCTCATTACCCGCCGTTGTCCCACTTTTGGGTCGCTCGAAAAAATCAGCTTGTCACAAAAAATATAATTTGTTTGTCTTTGTTTAGTATCATTGAATGGTACCCAGCTTTATTATAAAATGATAAATGTTTCAAATTTTAAACTGAAATGCTTCTATTTACTGATTTTTCCTTATTTCTTAAAGAAAATTTTAAATAATTTTTTTTAAACATTTTTTTAGAAACTTCTCGTTATAACAGACAGAAGTATAAAGGTCTGCTTTAACATATACACAATATACACAAATAGAGCGATAGGTACCAGATGAAATGAGCACATTAGATGCTACAGATACGGACGATAGGATCATAAAGTGCAGCACAACACATGAACGAAACCGGACATAATATTAAATTAGAAAACCTGAAATTGGTTAAGAACGTAACTTTGCCGCGGGAATTAGATGCTTACGAAACTATTTGCGTAAAAAGGAATACAAATTTGAAGAATAGATACAACAGACCGTTGCTCTATTCAAGTCTTTTTGATTTATTAGGGTAAGGCGGACACATGTCTCAGATTTCGTCCTACAATGACGAGAGACCTTTTCGCCTATTTTTCCGTATTTTTCCCATTACTTAATTTTAAGGTGTATTAAACGGCAAAAGTAGATAAATGAATAAAGGATTGAAATCGTACTTTTCGATTTTAATCTACGGTGGCGTCTTTAATTTAATTTTAACTTATTTAGTACAATTGACATATTGTTAACCTTGGGACATAAGTTTATCTGATGTAGTCCTGGCCCGATTATGTGATTTTTCCCGAAACTGGTTGCATTTATATTTAAGATAAAGAACTTGTGAGAAAAGGGACCCTCTTTCAATTTTTGCTATTATGAGTAAATAGTTTTTTCTCGAGTATAAGAGTAGATTAAGCGAGTTAGAATTAGAGGTTTTTTTTCTCACATCACGCGGTCATACGGTTAAAGATGGAGATCCGCGCATCCTCGAAACAACTGAAATAGTTAAGTGTAGGCTTTCACGACCGTAATCCATAGCAGCGAAACGTCAAGTCAAACGCCAAGTACGCGACAACCCCTGAAAGACATTTCTATAACTGTTAGCTTTGTTTAGTAAAGTAGTTGTATGGGTTGTGATTTCTAATATAGAAGGATGATTGAACATTGAGTGCGATTTAATATGTAGCATTCTAGTACGTTGTAGTGATATTTGTTCTTCTCCTGTGATAGGTTTCCTGCTTTGTTAACGAAGACTACTTTACATAATACAAAGCTAAAGCCATTCACACACACTCGCAGATATCCAGAGTGTAACCTAATCCGTTTTGATCTGCCACCGTTTGTATGTATTCCCCATATCTGCTCTTGTGAATTAATTGAATATAAAATATCGATTGCACATCATATATATGCAGAGTAAACCCGCATATCTAGTTAGTTCGAGGAAAATTATACCACGTACAGCTGAGTATCATCGGTTGTGAAGCGATGCATACATAATTCTATGATATCCCGTGTCTGAGGACAGGTACACGGAGGTTGATATAATAGATTCCCGATTACTTTCGTAGAACGTGTTGATCTAGGTAAGATGAAATTGTCTGCAAATTTGATTAAGTCCTGGGAATCAATCTCCATTTTACAATTGAAAGTTTTAAATTATTTGATAGTTATTTGTAAGAATTAACGCTGATGATACGATATGATTTAATTATACTTGCAAAATTTTATATATTTTTTAAGTAAATCCAGCACAACAGGCCAACAGGTTGCTTCTCGAGAGCCTTTCATCGGTGTTAAATTTCTAAATTATTAATTACTTTTTATTTTATCACGGATTACCGCGATAGGGGTAACTCGGGGTAGATACTCGCCTACCTACCTGTTAGGTGCGCAGGTTAAGGCGCCACTGTAAACCAATGAATCTCCTGACTTCATTTTCACGCTTTTATTAATTTAATATAATATTATTAAAAACAATCAGGTTGGAGTTGAAGAACTCTCCCAAATCCAAAAAGAAGTTAAAGAACTTCCCTCGAAGTCCAAGAATTTCCCAAGGAGCCCTAGCTTCTAACAAAAGTACTTATATTTATAATCTATCTAATCCCTCCTGCTAAGAGTCCTTCCGGTGTTTGATCTGGAACATCCGACGCTCTCGAATTGACGAGAGAATATAATCTTACACAGCGATTGTCCAGACGCTCAGTCAGCTCGAGAACCCATCGAAGAATAATTACGTAACAATAACATAAACAATACAAAACCAGCGGAAGTCCAGTTAGCGTCTTTTCTAAAAGTAAAAGTAACAGCGAGGCGTTTATTCGCGACAATATTAGTATCCTAGCACTAATTGTATTTCTTTTGCGCTGTAAATGAAAAATATTCTGTGGTAGTCTTGCCTACATTTCGCTAATG
Organism: Marronus borbonicus; assembly: GCA_902655005.2. Classification (NCBI taxonomy): domain Eukaryota; kingdom Metazoa; phylum Arthropoda; class Insecta; order Coleoptera; family Scarabaeidae; genus Marronus; species Marronus borbonicus. The sequence goes on along the minus strand of LR737381.1, from coordinate 29,214,759 downwards.
CATGCCCCTGTAATCCGCACAAGTTAGCAGATTGGAAATCAAGAAATATTAAATCCGAATCGCAATGGGGGAGTGTGCGATTTATGGCCATTTCATCGCGAAGGTTTATTGCTCGTACAGAGGAATATCGTAGCTTCAACCCCCGAAGTTCGGTCTTATGCGGCTTTCCCATATAACCTCAGAATTGATCCGTGTCTGCGGGCAAGCCCTTTATGTGCAGAGCATACATACATTTACATACGTTTATAGGGATAAAGAGTGTATTATACATATAGAGAAAGAGGAAGACAGCGGGTAAACGAGACGAAAATCGAATGGTATCGGTGAATGTTATCATCGCAATAACGGCGATGGTCATAATAGTTTTAACGCGGATGGGTCCATTACAATGTAGTGGGATGACAAAGGCCGGCGCTGTAATGGAAACATCAACGTTGTTTATATTAATAATAATGTCGGCTTTGGATTATTTTGTGCCAAATCCGCATAAGCTCGTTAGCGTGCATGACATACTGCTAATACGAAATTCATTCTATACTAACATAATTGGTCTTGGCTCGTTTGCTGTATGGGCATTTTATCTATCAACTATTCGTTCATCAGTTGTATTGGGATTGTATTTTAAAACGCCTGGGTGTTACACTAAGTAAAAGCTTTTTTTTTAGTTTTCCAAGCAGGCCTTGGATACCGGATGACGAATACCGAGTTAAACATGCCATAATTCTTTACGCTGGCTCTAAAATGTTGCACGCGGTAGTATTTTTTAAACAAATTCTAAGAGCGAACAGTGTAGTGGAAACATTTCCGCAGTTAGAAGATAAAACAGAAGACGATGTCAACTTGCCGAAGTTTAACTAACACGAGCTCATATATAATTCTGTTCTTGCCGTAACTACCTATGTACCTAAACTTAAGTACATACACGTGCATGTACCTTCAATAATATTAGCGAAATTCGCGAGTTAGTCATAAAACATAACTCTATCTCCTTACAGCAGGAACTGGGAAGCGGCTGAGAACTCTACCAACTCAATTACATCGCAGTTTCTGTGGGAAATATTCAACGAAGTCGTGAACGCGTTACGACAATGCAATGACGAGGAACCTACCGCACGTTCTCACTAGGGAAAAAAAGCGAAAAGAAACGAGAACAACGCCATGTTTCAGCATGCTGACGTGGCTAAATATCACAGCAAAATTACACCTTACAAGGAGAGATCCTGAATCCGGAGATTCAGAAAATTATGAAACTCTGAGAATATGTAGATCACATTTTACAGGTATATACTGTGCATTTGTTTCTGAGGAAAAGCACTATAAGTGAAATAAATTTTTGAAAATTTGAAAGATGGCTAATTTTTCCTTTGTTCTCTACCGCTTGACCCTGACCGAGGCACATTTTTTTAGAAGGTAATTTTTGTTCAAAATAGTAATAATTTAATGGCAACAGAATATTCAATATTGAGAAGCAGGCAATTTTTAATTTAACGGACCAGCATGAAAAATAGTAGCTTTACGAGAATAATACCGCTCACTAAAATAGAATGCAATACACTGTTTACTTAGGACGGTGTTCACACAACTTTGCAAACAGTCAGTAAAAAATATACAGACAGTGATACAAACACCCAAATGAGTAGGTACTGTGGATTGTAGATGATAAAACAGAGCGGTACGCTACTGAGAACATAACAAACAAACAAAAACGCTGTATATGAGTTAAATAAGCTGCAGCGTTCGTTGGCCATTTTTCTATATCATCCTCGGCATATTTCGTTTACTTCGTTGGCCGTCTGTACTGATGTCGAGAACATGTAATCGACTGATCGCAACTTGTAAGTGTGCACACCTCAGGAACAAGCGAGTCTTCCATAAATTTGTATAAATTAGAGAGCTAAAGCTTTAATTTATATAACATGTGAAAGCAAAAATTTGTATAACTGAATCTATTAAAACTAGACCGGAATATTTTGAATAAAGGTTGCGCATTATACATTTTCGAGTTTCAAAGAAGTGCCCTCCGAATTAAGTGATAATTTCTATATTTCATTAATGGGCATCCAAAAACTGAATCATCTCTCATCGTAAGCCCATTAGCGTTGTCTGCATCCTTCATAGCTGTTTTCTTCGGCTACGATCCTTCCTCTAAGAGCAAACAATCGACGCCACTAATGAAAGCAAAACTTTACAGCGGAATATCGCCATAAAATTCCGCCGTTGGCGCGTCGTTTTGCCGCCGGGGCGCGTTTGCATCGAGGTTCGCATAAAAAGCAAATATCCCCATTGTTTTATTGTTTATAGACGAGAAATTTTCGACATCAGCTCTGCGTCCCGAGTGCAAAACTGCCAACATAATTGGAGTAAAAGAGAGAAAAAATTGAAACACGAATGCCCCGAAAATGTAATTTCTGCATACAAGCTCAAATCGCTTGCGATTTATGTAACGTAACAACACTATCTTAAGACGACCGTGCCTTATGACTAGCATTACGGTAGGGCATTCATCTCGAGAAATATATGACAGGATCGTGCAGTACAAGAATCGGTATTTCCAGAAAAAATTGATTTTTTTCAGAAGTCGCATCAAATAGTCTGCATTGTCGTATTTTTTCAGTATTGATTTAAATTTTATCTATTATAATACAGGATGAACCAATATATTATACATCTATCACACCTGTAAACAGATCGATTTCCCAAAATAAGAGTACTTGTTTTGTTTGAGATCGACGGGTCAAATTACTTCGTAATTTTTTCTATATATACCTTCATATTGTATCTTGTAAATATATATATTTATCTCTAAAGAAATAAATAACATATAACTACTCTGCTTGCGTTTGTCTTATGATAATTAATAAGAACAGTCATGGCTAAAATTTCTAACGTTTTAATGATAATAATGAAATTAGCCTGAGTATACAGCACCAACCTGCTATATTAAAGCATTTAATGGCCTAAATCTCGTTTGCTGCTGTTCCCATAAGCAATGCTTCGAAGCTGCTAATTGCTTACAGAATTGCATCTTTCGAACAGAATGTAATTTCTGGTTACAGTGTTGATGATTTTCTAGAAGACGCTACTTGCTGATGCCTTATTTTTTTTTTTTTGATTTAACTTACAGTTTAAATTTTTACATTTTTGGTTTAGGTAGTGGACTTTACTTCTGATTTTATTTTTATTAAATATTCCTTTATGTCGATTTTTTTACCATTATTATTATTATATTATTGTTATTATTATTGCTTTCTGTCGTTAGTGTCGAAACCTTTCAGTTGACGAAGGAGAAATATTTGAAAACGCGCGTTTTCTCGGAATATTGTAATCGCTTGAAACTATTTCCTGTTTACGGTCGGAATGCAGCTAAGCAGGGAAATTCAGTGTCGGCAAGTTGGTAGCTCGGCGCGGTATAGCGAAGATGTGCGCGCCGGTTTCGCCGCTCGGCTGGAAAGAAATTTGAATTTATGTAGTTACCGCGTTATTTCGTTACGTTGCCGAGGTAATGCGGTAGAAATTTGTACATAAACGCTTTCCGAGGCCGGAAAACCGGGGAATGGAAGAAAATTTAGTATGCGGGATGTTTGCGATTATATTCGCTGTGGATATCGTTTTATAGCGAAAAAAATTGTTTAGAACGGGAAGTGAATGCAAATTGAATTTAGAAACTATTTGCATCGCGGCTATAATCAAATGCTTTTATTATGTTAGTTATTGCAAAGAAGATTGTAAAATTTTTATGCACGGAACCTAATACAAATTATGCTACAAATTGTCCTTTTTTCATAATGAAAGGCACATGCCATTGTCGTAGGCCAATTAGGACGGAAATCAATGTGTTCCGTTTTATTGAAGTTTTCAGGCGAAATTGAACTTATTCATTATTAGTCAAAAACATAACAAAAATTAAATAACTTAAGAAATGTATTACGTAATTGTCGGTCCCTATGTAAAATAGAAGCATGTGTACTTTTGCGTATATTTTTAAAGTAATGTTTATACAGGACATGTTTCTTTCTAAGGGTTTGAGCTTATTAGGGCGTAAACTTCGTTACTAAACAAGATAATACTTGCTTTTATTCTTACATATATTCATCCTGTTTCATTTGTTTTTGTTCCTTTTACTTCTTCAAGGCTTCTATTAATTTTTCCTTTCAGTCCTTTCTTACAAGAAGCTGCTCTTTCTTCATATTTTAATCTGTTTATTTTTTTTTATTTGTCAAATGAAAGAATTTCAGAAAAGAAGAGTCTTCCAGTAGTTCTCAACGATGGAGTTCTAGATTTGACGATCTTACTTCTACACCGGCGTTCTTAGAACATTCACCAATTCAATCTTTTCAGGTAATATCTAAATTTTGGAGGTTTACTGAAATCCAGCTTCACTAAAATTCGTTGTTTGTTAACCGATTTCAAGCTGGTCTTCAAACATTTGTGATATTGTTTGAGGAGGTGCGTTATAGCTTACAGTGTTTTATTTAGAAAAGTCAGGAAAAATCGATTTTTTATATATTTCTTCAGTAAGTAGCAATGAACTGACTCTTCTTGGCACCTCGACCCCAACAAATGGTCGCCATAGTTTTCACATTAGATACTGGTTTACAATTTTAAAATTTTCAGTGCACATCGACATATTGGTATGTTGTCAGATACATTTGTTTTCCAGATAAATAAATGAATTTTTGCGGACGTTACATCCGGAAATATTCCCAAGAGACGGTAGTTTAAAAAAATTGTGCTACCCCCACTTAATTGGTTGACAAAGTGAACAGTTACAAAACACATTATTTCTTTTATAGTTTCCAGTAAATTGCTATTAAATATTCTGGGTATACGGACCCATTTTCCATTGGATTACACCGAGTGTTTTTTTGCTAGACATAAACCGCTGATTTGATGTTTTATAAAGCAGTGTTTGCTGGTACGGCTTTAATATAAAATCTGCACGTGTAAACGTAGTAGGCGTTGAGTTATTATATTATATATACAAAATACATACTGCAAAAGCTCCTATATCATGAACGAACCTACACAGCGAAAGCCATACGAAAAAAATGGCCCAGATACAAAATTTACCTCTTCCTTTCTTTAATAAAGATAAAGTAACACGGCGGTCGCTTTATTAGGGTTCATCCTCCTGGGACCCTTTAGATTACTTGCCAGTAGCTTACCACAGTTCGCGGATAACAAAATGCTCTCCTCCGCGCTTCTACGTCATGTCGTAAAAAATAAAAATAAATAATTATACTTGACTTACCGTACCTACATAAAACAGCGTTCAGACGCTGTAAAGGTATTATGTATCATAATTAAAGGACTAATTAAGAGTTCCTTTTTGGGTAATAAACAATATGATTAAAGCTATTAGATATTTTATTTTGTTATTAATATTTACTATTGCGATCATTCTACGGAAAAATAGTTAATATACGTACACTGTTTTAGTCGAGGCGTGAATGTACATTTTTATTAAATGTTGAACGCTGCTGTGGTAAAAATACAAGGTAAGGATAAGTTGGCGGGGTTGATTGCAAGCGTTATTATCTCGTTCAGTGCAGTAATTAATAACGGTCAGACGTTCTAATAAAAATGGCTGCGATGCCTCCACCCGAGCGTATTTTATAGTTTATTATAATTTAGATATGCACATACTTAGCTAATGGCAAGGAAGTGGACTTTAATAGCATTTCACATCGTTATTCTCGTTAAAATAATGCTTTATTTTGTTGCTTGCTGCAATTTAAGATGTACGACAATGTTTCCTGCCAAAGTCCTAGCACTTAAGTAAAAAGCTTTTGGAAATAAACCGCAGTAGGTAATCAGGAACTACATGATTACCTGCAGCTACTAAGTCATAACGGCTTTTGCAATGCTCTAGAAGAATTTATGTTATTTACATATGTGCAATACACACCTAGAGTTTGACCCCAATACAGCCTCTATAGTCCAATAATTGTCGTTATTACTGGCCTTGGTAGCGTAACATCCAGTGCATGATTGTATGATACTTTGCAAATCTTTAAAACACATACTATCTTTTAATAATTTGATTTTTGGAAAGTTTGCCCGACGAGCTCTCATTCAAGCGCTTATTGATTTGGATATTCAAAAAATTTGTATTTTAAAGTTGTTTTGAACAACTCTCCAGCAATTTTCGAACAATTTTTAATAACATTTAAGGTTCATGTTATAAGCTGTTTAAAACTTACTGTTAAGGTACGTGGAAATAAATTTTGAAAATTACTTGAAGTCACTATTCTTTAACGATTCCATTCCGTTTAATTTCCAAGGCGGAAGCTATTTTAGCGCATTTAATCAATAGTGAAGGTGTATTTGCAAGTATGAATGATAGGCATCGACTTCACAACGCCCTCGGTATTTTCACCGGTTTCCCCTTCATCCAGGCAGTAAAGGGAGAAGTATATGAATCATCCCTTCCGCAATAAATCTTCCGGTATACCAGATTTTATATACACACTTCAGTCTCGGCGTACCCTAAAATTCTCCCTGTACGTTATTTACCCTCCTACATACAACTGAAGGAGAAGAACTGTGTCATTTATCGAAACTATGCGGGTGAAAAGTACATCCCTGCGAATCCGAATTACCAACCTCCGATGTCGTTGTTAATATTCCAGCGAGTTAATCCGGGACTGGATCCGATCAAGGCGGGTACTTAAAAGGGAATCATTTCGGCTTTAACGAGTGTGCATACTTTCGTAATGTAATCAGAAACAGTTTTCATCCGAGTCGTGCAAACAAGCGGAGTCTATGAATATGGATCATAAGTGGACGGCAATGTTGGTATAGTGGGTACCTAATGGAGGAGCCAAGGGAATGAGTTTTTTTTTTTTATTATAGGAGATGATTTGAAAATGTGAAGTATTAGGAGGATTAAAGTTGCCATTTTTATAAGACAAGTCAAATATTGAGGGTGTAGATGCCTTGTTTGGAGAGCTTATGGCTGATATATGACAGACTTACATTTTGACGGATATTGCCTCTTGAAATTCAGCTTCTATGTTAGGGGTGCTTAGAAAGAAGTCAACATTGCGCATTGGGTTATGGCAGGAGTTTATTATAGCATCAAAGGAAACCAAAAACATTGTCATTCATAATCATAAATGGGCAGAAATATGTCTTTAAGTCTAATTAATCTAATTAACGGATTTCAATTCTCTCAGCGATGCATGTACTGCTGATTCTGCTGCAAATGGATCCTGTTTTATATAAGGTTACTTTTTTTTATATAAACTTACTAGTTTCCGTTCTATCAATTCCGATGGTTGTTTCAACAATTCCACGAATACCAGGTGATCGATCCTGTCTTCGGTGATATTGATTGAACCTCTTCGCACTCTTCTCTAGTACGTTTCGACTGTGCACGAGTCATCACGTAAATGTGGCCTTAGCGTTGGGCTACATAATTCTTTGAGTACGTTTGAATCTATCTGTATTCGAGACAAAGCGCCTGCAACAACGTTATATGAACCTTTAGTATAAGTGTAGTGAAATCGCATTCCTCTAATGAATGGTCTGTGAAAATTTCTTCCATATAAATAAGGTCTAAAACGTTTTATGGACCATAAGCTCTTCCTCTATTGTTTGTCCTATGGTTTCTTTCCCCTTTGTTTGAACTTCGGTTTGTGCATGCAGCTGGCTTATTGTTCGCATAAAACTGAACCTAACGCGTTCTGTGACGCGTCTATTTTAAAATGAAACGGTTATCAATTGCAAAATCCGTGTTTTCTTTAAGAGATGGGCTTATAAATGCCTGTTTGAGAATTGTAAAAGAGTTACGGCGTTCGGACTTGTGAATACCAAAATTCTGTTGAGAATGTGTGCCTTCCTTTGCTAGTTGATTTAGTTGATATTCTATGCGAGCAAAATTTTTTATATAATTGGCAAATCCCGAAATATCACGCTGTCCCATTCCTCGCTGAACACGCCGTATACATTAAATCATCCTTTGTACCACATACATAGAGATATATTCGCATTAATAGAATATTTTCATCCCCGCTCACATTAAATAGAATATTGCTTAGGAAACAAAGCATAATGGGGGACATTGCAGTAGCGGTTACATCACCAACGTAGCAAGGACAAGATCAAATAAACAAACGGACGGACAAACAACAAAGCAAATTAATTTGCACAGGGGACAATTAGAAATGAATCAATCAGCAGCAATCCGGACGTTGCCCCAGCGCGCAGGCCGCTGTGTCTATTTTGTGTGTACTCGTTTATTCATCGTGTTGCTCTTCTTTTTTATGGGCGCTGGTCTGCCATAGCTCTAAATAGATAAATTAATTGCGGCTTCCAATCAGATTCGCTTTATTCCATGTGAGATAGCAATAGGTAGTATGACGGTTAACAAGCACGGAAGCGGAAAAGCGAAGCAACCTCTGCTGCCCGTGAAACGCTTGAAAGGGCGTTCGTTTCGCACTGATTGCTGTTGGAGCAAGTTTAAATTAAACTCTTTTGGTTTCGGCAGTCTCGTATCTATTGGAAATAGACTGAAGTTCTTTTTACCATCTGTAATAACGAATGGAACAATTTTAGAAGTTTTCTTAGCGAACTCTTGAAAGATGGATTTATTTTTAACGTCAATAAAGTAATCGGAAAAATGTATTTGCTGAATATCTGACACTTTTGACATACGTTTTGCGCAGTAGACAATATTAATATTTCTTTTATGGAAAATTGGGTTTTAATACGAGGGTAGCGTTTTAAGTTTTTACAAACGACCACTAGATGCGGCTTTTGACATTTTACTCTTTTTATAAAATTTTCTAAAGTTCAAGCCGTGACAGCATATGAATCGGTCGAGTAGTTGTCTGCGGTGAACGTTTAAAAAAAGGAATTTTGTGAAAAAATGTGAAGATTTTTGTTTTTACGATTTTAGCAAGGGCCTGGACCACCAATAACCAGTCACAATTCCAACAACAATAAACAAATAAAGTAATAAATGTAAAATCGATTAAAATAGTTAATGAAAGCGGTTGTTTGTAAAGATATAATTGTTTGAAGTGAAATTAATTATTGTAATAAACGTGATGAGACCTTTTTAAATCCTGGAGATCACAGAACATATATGTTGCAATTTTCAACTTCTGTGAAACATTTCTGAAAGAGTTCACAATTCACCGAATGAACCTGGACTTTAAACGCAAAATCTAACATTATTAGAATATAAGACGGCCAGTTTCTATCGATGAAAGCTTCATTTTCCTCCAACTTTTTCCCGCGGATTTGCAGCGATTCGGAGCTCCAAACGAGTCTCTTGCTGCAATAAATCCGACTAGCGAGCCAAAGACGACGGCCAAGAATGAAAGGAGCTTCGGGAATAAGAGGGGTGCCACTTACGTACTGACGAAATAAGAAAAGCGAAAAAATCGAAGCAAAAAAAAATAACAATCTTCGTTCGAGAGGCAGACACGAAGACTTACCGACGAAGGAATTCTAGTAGGAAAAGTTTCGCGAAAGGTACATAATTCGTTATAACTTTTTTACATTCCGCGCCGTCTGGCAGATGATATTCCAATTACGTGCGATTTTAATATTCTCCTCTTCTGCGTGGGCCAGTTTCGTGTTGTACAATGAGATTTCAACATCTGTATGACATGAATCTAAGAGAAATACATTACATTTTTCTATTTACGTGTCGTATTTCCATATTGCGAACTTCTATTTGATACACTTATTTTTCCCAATCTTTTGAAATTTTTAAATTGTATCCAGCGTGTAAATGGTAAGAGCTCAGAATCTTCAAATAATGTAGTAGACATCATCAGGTATTTTTCCTAAAGATTTTCGCATATATAGGGTGACATTGATCACTCTATGTAGCGAGTTAAATACCTGCTTTATTATATAAGTGCAGCCGCCCCATTTATTATAACATATTTCGTCTAAGTGAACATTTTAGCATAAATTTCTACGACCATAGGTTAGGTTTCTGCATGGGTTTATACAAATAATTAGCTGTTTGGCCAGTGTCGTCCATTGTGCTTCCTCTTTGTCAAAGGCCCAACTTCTATTAGCAACATGTTACTTCAATTTCCTTTATTCGGTATACGAGAGTATAAACGGTATTGAATATGTGTAATAACAGTATGAAGTAACTCATTCGTATTGCCGAAAATTGTTCCACTACATTCAAATTCGAACGATAGGTGCGTACGTTTCGCACAATAGGTGCTGCTACACAGATTAGGATGATGGGGAAAAGGGACGGATGCAGAAACCGTTCTACAGCTGACATAAATCGCAAGTTAACTGGATCCTCAATAATGCGGTATAATGGGAGATATGCGTAAATAATTTAGCGGCCTCCACCACATACACTTTAATAACCATCTATTCCCAAATGTTTGCGTGGATATGTACAATTATGCATGTACCTTCCTATATTTATACGTGGAACTAGTTTTGAATATTTAATCGATCTCAGCGCACTATGCAAATTAATTGATCGGAAATAAATAATGTGCAATGTATCCCTCCTGGTATAAACCATCGGTATTAGACTAAACGATAGCAGATGGGGAACTTGGCCTATCAGATGTGCATTGCCGAATTGTGCATGATGGCTGCTACTTCGGCACATATGGTGGAGGAGTAGGGAAGGGGTTGTTTTTTACTTCTTACTTTTCTTACTCATCTTACTCATTACTTTTTATTATTTCTCCTCGATTCTTAAATTCTCTTTTCTATGAATTCTATTCTCTAGTCAGTTCTGCTATCTTTAATATTGCAATTGTCTTTCATATTCCGAAATAGCTAGCAGCTGGCGATCACATAAATGGGAGTTCAATGACAGCTTCGATTGCCTCTTATATCTCCGTTGCATGCTAGAATGCTGCTCTGAAAGCATGCTAGTTATTTGTTTTAGAACAATTTAAGGTTCATCAGCCCCGCACAAATAGTGCTGTAAAACTTAATTAATCCTTTGTTTGTTGCATGATGCATTTCCTAGATTTCCTAATATGAATCAACATTATACAACATTGTTACCTTATCTATCTCAAGTTGCAGGTTATAAGCCACATTGGTAAATATTTAATAATACATTGTGACTGCGAAACTGCTATAATTTATTGACTATCAAATACCGTCAACCTAATTTTCAATTTGGCAGGATAAACATTGTAATCATCAGCGAGCGACGTTTTCGTGGGATTACATCGACAAGCTATGGCATTATTGTTTGATTTCGAGGCGAACGGTACATATGCAAGCAAACAGAATTGAAGCTGGCAACAACAACAACTATTATTAATGATACTTCGTTCTACGGATGCCATTTCGACCTGTATATAATTCACGTGCACGTCAATTATAGTTGTCATCCTATTGCCTCCAATAACAGCAAAACACAGCCGTATGTTAATTAGCGGCATAATAAACGTACCGATGTCGCAATGGCCCGGCGTCGCACCATCTAGCATAACGTTCGACAAACAAACGGACGAAGTGACGTTCTCCTAAAATAGCATATTCGGAACCAAACCATAATGGTCCGACGCCATTACAGCGTAAGGATCCACAAATGAATTAAGGGCAAAATAGACCGCGCATGGCGTTCATTTATTAACGGAAAATAGTTCATGCATCTGCTAGAATGTTAACGAACAGTTCCCGAACAACATATTCCTACCTATTTGAGGCTTAAATAAATGAGGGTAGGCTGTACTTTGTGACGCTAGTGTGCAACTAGATAATATTCTAGTCTTAATGCGGGTCCACATTTGTTAGCGTATCCTACCGTGGAGGCTAGCTCGATCTATCAGTTAGTTGAATAGTAAGTATTTAACTTGAAAAAAAAACATTGCAAAATTTAGAACAGAATACGTTCATATTAATACGTTAAATCACAAATTTTGCATTTTTTTCGTGACGAAAACAGATTTTCCCTTGAAAGGCTGCGGCTGCAATATTACGAACAATATTAAGTTATTTTTTGTTAACAAAATCAAACGCAGCAATGCGAATCTTCCTATAATTCAAACCAATAGAGACTTAATTAGACTTGGAATAATAAGGTTGAGTGTTATTTGAAACTAGAACTAGAGGTATAAGATTTGCCAGTAATTGGACAATTCTTTAAGAAATAAGTGATGTCAATATCTACTTCGTCTTGCTTTCACAAATGTTATTTGTGCCATCCGCGTTAAGAATGTACGAGGAACATGTTTGTCTCTTTTAATAGTTTTGCCCTTTAGTTGAAAATCGATAGGGTGGCGGTGAAGTAGACGCATAGATCTTTCTAACTGATTGTGAATGCAGTTAGAACTCATAGTTTATTGACTGCTTCTACTTTGCGAAGGATTAGAAGGATAGAAGAGAGTCGAGCAGACAAACTTCGATTATAAGGCGTGTCATTAAATTTTGAAATAAAATTTCAAAATAATATGAAATTCAATTTTATTCTATAAGGGGTTGCCATATTATATATTATTGTTTCACGTCGAGAATTCGTCTTAAACCCTGGAATATACAAATGATTTCTCATATATGTAATTTCTATTGTTAATTAACATTTATACACTCCGTAAGAGCACAAGGAAGAGACAATCGAATTAAAAGCAAAATAATAGTTTCGGCTCATATTAATCCGCTTTTACTAGGCACCATCTTAGAAATAGCCTGGGTAAAAGTTTATTTTTCATAAAACTTTATTGCAAACTCGTAAAATTTTTCATTATTTTGCAGCTTTATTTTAGCGTCTCCAGTTTCTTTTCTCTATTCCACGTTTCCCTTTCTGTTTGCATATACTTCGCGTCGTTACCGTATAAGAAAAGGAGACATCGTGATCCTTGAAAGGGAGCCAGTAGCATGTCTCTTTCGTATAAATTACGACGATATGTGACACAGACCAGAGAAGGTCGTCCATTTTCATGCGCTGAATTTAACGCCGTAGGAGCTTTGTATTTATTATGTGCGACATTCACGCTATGTACATGCGTATGAACGTACAGAAACCGCTGGTATGTAATTTAGATCGTACGCATTTAAAAAGTGTGTAATTTACCTCGTGAATATTAAAAAAATCGGCGTCAAGGCTTTCCGATTGCTCTACGATCTTTTAATACGATTATTCCCTGTCCTTCGGAATAAATCACGTTAATTGCTTCAATTATGCGGGATAAGCCTAAAGCATAAATTGCAAATATCACGCGTTTTGCTTTAACCAAAGATAAGACCATTAAATACATTTGGACGCGAAGGAAGTAATTTAATATAATTATGTATGCAAATTTCAGTAATCAGAATTAAATTTTGTAAGCAAAAAACAGATATCGAGTATTAGTATTGCATTAAGTTTAGCGCATTTAGTTAGCTCTTTAATGTGCTAAACGACAATGTGCATTTACTATTTTTATGAAGATCTAATAGGAAATAATTAACGAGAAACCCAGGAACCCCAGATTTCCCTGTCCAAAACGGAACAAAGACGAGGGATATTGCCATTCCACCGGGATTATCGTTGAATGGAGATAACATTAACTAGTAAAATGAAAAGGGCAGGGAGAAGGAACCGGAGGCTACAGAAGTGACAACTTTGATTGATTGATAACAGTTACAACAATTTGTAGTGACCCAAAAAAAGTACAGTATAAACCTTGCAAAAGTATTACTGATAATACAGATGGATGCGTATGTTGGAAGCAAATCTGCCAACTTGAATATAAGTTATCAAGAAAAATGATAGGCTGTTAATATCTCTGACTAAAATCTAATATTTACAATTGCAAAAACCTAACGCCAATTGTAAATAAAGTAGATCCTGTATTAGGTAAATTCAATGTTGTTTAACGCAATCAGCCGATAAACAAACAAACACGAATTAAAATTCAATATTTTTTTTTTAAAGCCATTGTGTCAAAGGAAATACATACATGTTCTACTACATAATATTTCTGCTATGTATACTAAAATTAATCCGTTGTAGTGCTACTGAAGTAATTAGATACGTGTAACATTTTTGGGTTATATCTGGGAATGACTGGAAGATTAATTAAATGGCAAAACAGACGCAAACATGTCGTTCTCACGCACATTCGATTTTCAAACTTTAGGAACATACAACTACGTTACACATGTACGCTGATATTATTTAATTAAATATAACCTACGCAGACAACTACATATTGTAGAACACAGGCGAACCAATTTAGTTATCTAATTAAGTCAGAAAACATTTCCCAGTCAGTAGTTGCTATTGATAATTACTTTTCCACGCCAACGTTAAGGGGAACAATACGAAAGATGAATTAGGAATGCGGCAGGCCCTACAACATTAAAACGGAGTAGTTTCGAGAATTTCCCAAAACGCAACACGAAACAGAAAACAGGACACGTCAGTAGAGATACACAGTGATAGTGCGGTACTTACAATTGAAGAGAATAAGCGGTCCAAGGATAACTAATGGTAGCTAATGTAATAATTTATTTTTATTATCGCTTCAGAAGACACACTTTTATTCGCCTTCTTTATATTTTAGTCAACATCTACGTTAATATCGATCCTACCAGGAAGTATCATAAGCTTATCTTTTCTCAAAATCTTTACGAAATAAGATATAAGTGAAAAGGGGGTCAACTTCTCAAAAAATTCTATATTGAACACTTAACTGGTTGCCTAACAATTTTTAATACAGAATTCCCCCACCTACCAACTGCATCACACCGACGATGACCATCAGTCTAGCGCAAAGTACAGCATTAAGAGGTAATAAATGGTCAGAAAGGACCGACGTCGACAGTAGACAACATGCCAAAGATTTATGCACCACGTATCGAGGGAACAGCATAGGGGACCGATAGGGTGACGTCTACTCGGCCACCCTTGTCGCTCCGACGCCAGCGACGACGTCTCATCTTTCCGAACCTCGTCTATTCGTGGGTCGAGCTTGATGGGGGCCACGTGCCGCCACCGCATATACGTATTCGGGAAACCGTGTTTATTAAAAGTTAATCAGCTTTCCGAATAGTTAGCGCCGGATATCTAAAGAGATGCTGTATAAGGGGTGTAATGAATTAAAGCATGTGCTAGCGCGAACAGCTGCTCTTAATGGCTTCCTAATCGAATGGTCATTTCAACATGAACCATTTAAAGTAGTGTTGACAGCTTTAGCAATGTTAGGTATCTCATGTAAATGATGTTCTAGTCTTCGGATGAACATGCGAGGGACGGATAAGATGTATTATCTGAAAAATTATGTTCTATACGTTTCTATATTACAAAGCTGCTGTACAGTGCATGAAAAATCAATGCAATCAAGTTTGTTGGAGACTGTGATTTAGATTAGGTATCGAATATATTTAGCTTTTGAGATCAGCGTACAGTTCTATAAATGGATGGTGCATAAGTAAACAATCAGTTCAAGGTATTAACGGCACTGGAGCATGCCAAATGGTTTTGGCGTTTTGAAATGGATGAATAAATGAAGTTTACTTTATTTTTAATAGGAGGAGAAACTAAGGTTGACAAATTTACAATATATAAGAGCGGAGCAAGGAGAGCTGTTCTAGTAAATTCACTTTTATACGTCCTTATTGCGTTTCATCGATATGTACTGAGCTATCGAGCAAATAATAAACATTAGCTACATTACGTCTCATTAACTACAACGTATTGTAAATAATTATAGATAATAGAATTTGTGTACTGGCGATATCATGATGCTATGGTATTGATTTACTGTTAGTATCAATTACGTTTCTGTTTGTTCACCATTCTACTGCAGGGCATTAATTTCACTATAAATTATTCCAGTTCTATTCGATGTGGTTGATAATAATAGATGTACTGTTGAAAATCTCGTTCTATTTAGTATATGTTGAAGCCAAAGTAAATTAACGTCTCCTCTGATTGCATGAGTAATACGATGTAATTTCTTATTTGTATCTTTCAAGAAGTTTGTTAATTTAATTAAATTAATTAATTTTCTCAAACGCTTTACACAATACCCTAAAACCCAGAGTTCCTATAAGGTATAAACTTTATCACATCTTCCAGTACAGTGAACGTTTATTGAAAAGAGGAGGTTATTTATGTTTCACTCTGATGCAAGGCAACTGCTATATGACAGAGATCGCAAACACTGCGCACGTAACTTGGTCAGGAGACGTTTGGAGACGTTTTCCCTCGATGCATTATCGAAATTGAAGGATGTAACTCGAAGATAAAAACGACTGAGGTGCAATAAAAATCGATCAAAAATTCCTTCTTGTATTTTACTAACCAAAGATGACTTTCGTACTTATAGTGCGTCAACAATCTGAATTACAAACAACGCTTTTATGAAATAAATAGACGATATGAGTTGGAATGTTGTGGTTCAGCTTTTTACCGTGTGTATCACGCGAACGCGGTCTACATTATATGTATGAATGTTGATTACTATCTGCATTGCTGTATTAATATATGGATATAATTCGCCTAATGCGAACCGAAATGAATACATCAAACAAAATTCTCGATGTACAGATACCGCTGTATGCCGTCTGCGTATGCACAAAATGTTATTACCTTTAGTAGACATGCACGATATAAACTAGAGATTAGTTTTAATGCCTTTTAAAGAGACACGGCACAATCGTACATTTAAGAGGGTGCTAACTGTGAGTGTGCTATATGCTTGAAAACTAGCTATATAACATATATACATACAGGGTGAGCCGGGACGAACTGATCAGACTCTAGGGCTGTATTGTACACTGCCGTTCACAGAAGTTTCGTCGGTTGATAAAAAAACATGAAAAGGTTACAGAAACAAACGAAACTAAAAACAAAATGCAATTTTTTTGTATGTACAGGTAAAAAAAGACAAAAACAAATAAATAAAAAGTTTCTGATAAATAATTCTGGCCTAATTTAACATACTGAACATTATATTTTTTTTTCATCGAAGAAACCTCCTTTGCTGTTAATCACCGCCCGAACTATTCTAGGCATTCTTTCGATAAGTTTTGTTAAAATGGATTGTGGAATATTAATCCATTCATGTAGAATATTCCGTAAATGTTCTTGTGAAGTTGGGCATATTTTTCGGATCCTCCTGTCCAGTTCATCCCACAACAACTCTATCGGGTTCAAATCTGGGCTTTGTGGGGGCCATGTCATTACTTTCAGGGTGTGCTGTTCTTCTTGCTCCTTTAGATAGTTCTTACACACTAACGCAGTGTGTTTTGGGTCGTTGTCATGCATGAATGTAAAGTTACGGCCTATTATACGCAATCCTGATGGCACTGCATGATTCTGGAGTATTGCAAAATAACTTTCCTTCCTCATTACACCCTGCCCTCTGCAAAAATCTCCCGTCCCAGCAAAGGAGAAACATCCCCACACTAACACAGAACTATGCCCTTGCTTCACTGTAGGCACAATGCAGTTCGGGATCACTTTTCGGTTTTAGATCTTCGGACATAAACTCGTCGATTTTGCCCAAAAACCTCAAACTTTGACTCGTCACACCAAAGCACGTGTTTCCAATCATCTAACGACCAATCTAGATGAGAACGGGCCCACTGTAGCCGTTTTGCTCTGTTGCCCCGACGTAATAAGGGTTTTCGAATGGCAATGCGTTCATGTAGGTCCGCTTGCTGAAGTCGACGTTTTACCGTACTCGCCGAAACTTGTTCTTCACGGCCGCGATTGACTTCGGCTGCTATTTGTGGCGCTGTTAATTCTCTATTGCGTTTGCTTAATAATACAATTCTCAAATCTTCAGCTTTTGTTGTTTTCCTAGATGCTCCAGGACGAACACGATTTTCTATAGTTCCAGTTGTACGATATCACTTTATGATGTCATTTACTGTTGAACTTCTCATATTTATTTTTTCAGCAATTTGTTGCCCCGAATATCCTTCTTCAAACAGCGTAATAATGCGTGAACGTTTTTCTACACTGGTAGGCTTGCCACATGCCATTTTGAAGTAACTTTCCTTAAAACTTTCGCGCAAAAACGACAGATACACACCTACACACGTTTAACAGTAAAATGGAGCAAATTTATATCTTTACGCCCGTGATAAATAAACAAGAGTGATACTGCGGTATATTTCCTAAATGTATTGTTCGTTAATAATGCCCAAACGACCCGTTTCAAAAGATCGGTACTTCCGAGAAATTCTTGGAATGATAATAAAAGGGACTTTATTGTGGTCGTCGCAATATTTCTACTTTACATAATAATTTATGGCTTTAATCTCTTAGAATCTTCTGAGTCGTAAATGTAAGTTGAAAACCTACAATCGGTTGCTGGTGAAAGGTTATTGGTTGAAGATTAAAAAGTAAGGAGCCCAGGTTACAAAGTTGTGAGACTATAGAAGGTCCTACGAAGCTGTTTAAAGTGTAACTATTGTAAGGTACATGAAAGTGTAGCATTGCAGGTAACTATTTCGATAAAGAAAAGGTTTCGTCTACAAAAGAAAGGTTAATCGGTAAAAATAGCAAGATATAATAGTTATTAACAGTTTTGTAATCGCCGATGAAGCAACTAAAAGGTGGGCTTTCCAAATACTTCACGATATATAATATAACAGTGCTGATAGGAAAGTATTGAAAATAATGAATATAAGCTGGCAGCGTACAAGATTAATATATTAAAATATGACAGGATGTAGCAGAAAGTGACGTGATTTGACTTTCAACGGACCGAATAAAACGGAAAAAATCGTCAGGATGACGGACATCTTATTTGTGTGAAGAAATATATAAAATTGTACAAATAAATCGACCAACAAATCATTTCCTTTACATAAAGAACCGTCCATAAAAGTCGATTATTATCGGCCCACTTTCTATTCGATATTCGACGACGAGTCGTTCACCATTCCCGCTTCCTCGTTTTTTTATTGGATAACGTCCGATTTCGTATTCGGGTTCCTGCGATTTTTAAGGAATCGCAGATATAGTGCGCCAAAAATTGGAAGTCGGCCTTTTCTCCCTGCTACCTACCTATATATGTAGGTATATACAAACAGTTTCCCTCGCATCCTTCCGAATCGAACGTAAATATTTATTACAAAGGCGAGAAATATGACAATAAAAACGATTTGGGTTACTATTAGGAAGACACTTTCGCCCCCCTCGAAAGTCGTGCCATGAAAAATACAGATAGGGAGCCGGATGTTCGGGTATGGGAGTGGAAATGATATTGGGAAACGGTAAAAAATTAAAGCAAGTTTGCCATTCTGAAAAGAAAAAATGATGCTGACGGCAACATATCGAACGCGAAAGAACGTAGTGTTCCGAATGTAAAATGGATTTTTATTTTTATACAGGGTGAGTGACTTCCGCCGGCTCGGAAGATTGTGCCTTCATGATTGGAGATTTCAAAACGATTTCTTTCTTGTTGTGAGGTTTAATTGTAAACATGGTTTAGAATGATACTGAAACTTTCAGGGTGTCTCGCAACTTCATAGCTATCCAAAGTTATACTATCTTAAATGCAATGTACCATTATTCTATTTTTGGAATCGTGGTTAAATTCTGTAATGAGGTAATGAGGTATCACTATTTTTTTTTTAATGTAGTGATGGTCCAATGGGGTACATAATCTTTTTAAAGCTTGTCATAACCTCAGAAGCTTTTAGTGTGAAATGTTTCATGATTTTGCCACCATCACCCCCTCACCGTAAAGGGTGAAGAGCAGTTAATTGTTCTAGTATGGTACTGGTAATCATGACTCGGGAGTGTGCCGAGCCCGCTAAGAAAATGACTTTGAAATTGACTCGAACACGCAGTGCCTAACTCTACCCAGTCAAGCCCAGATCCTCTTACTACAACGAAAGCAAATGGTACAATCCAGGAGGCGCTTTCTAAGTAGCTCTGTATCATCATGTCTTTATTTGTTTCAGAATAGTTTTTCATAAAAAAAAAATCTGTAAATACTTCTGGCTAATTTATAGGATCCTAAACTACTTATAATAACAAACTTAATTTTTGGAAACCATTTCTATATATCGAGGTACATATCTAGTAATTAATGAATATTTATTCATATCAACTAAATTACTTACGTATTGTCCTTATAAGTATCAGTACAGCACATTATTAGGACTTACCTGAAAGAAAAGATTCAGCGTTAGCGTACAGTATTCTCATGTCCATATAAAGAAAATTACAATAAACATAGCTAACATATTTCAAATTTACTCTACTGCTTACGAAAATTCATCCTAAACTAGCGTTTATAGTTTTTTTTTTACTACATTTTATAGTTTTGTACTGCCAGTGTGCCCTTTCCAATGTAATTTTCCTCTATTGAAGGAGTTTAATGATAGATTTTACAACGTTTTATTCTTCTGGATGATTCTTTAACAAGGACGATTGTGTATACGGGTTTGTCCTGTTCGAGCAGGCACATCCCACAAAATCGCACTGACGACCCGTATTATTGCGTAAAGGGCATCTACACATAGTGGTTGTTAGTAATTTGTATCATTACCATTTTTTTTTTAACAGTTTCCAACCTTCGTTTCAGCTTAATGCTACGAAGGTGGCGGAAGTGAATCAAGTACTAGTATTCTTAAATTCTATTTATCGCAACATTTCGGAAACTTTTGGGTACCACTTCATACAAGCAATGGATAAAACTAAAGCTATGCGGATATGAAAGTGCTTCGTATCATGATGATTGCTTCTATTTATCGGTGAAACTTTGTTTACGTGTGACGGCACTAATGGAAATGCACAGTTCAGCAAAGTGCGTGCTTTTTACTACTTTAGTGGAAAATTATATGGCCACCACGTGTGTATTAGATCCTTTAATATTCACTTCCTAGTTTGTGAAAATGCAAATGAAAGCAATAAAACGCTAGACGGACGTTGACTTTAATTTGTAAAATGCGTGTTATTAGTTATTCAGTGGAATTTGTATATTCAATTAGTATAATTAGTTCAACTGGTATTTGAAGTAGCGTAAAACCTAACACCTTGTTACGTTAGTGGCGCCCTAGCTCAGAAAGCGCCTAAACGTGTCGCTGGATCTACCCCAGTGTAACTTTTGCAATTTGTAATCAATACCAGAACATCCTGTATAAACAATTTAGCAGCCAAAAAGGGGTACGCCAAAATGATTATTTCGAAACAATAGTGCACTTACCGCGCTAATACGACTAGTGATTGTACATTTTCTCTTTTCACCTACGTAGTCCCTAATTAGAGCACTAATAATACATAATGGCGTATAATAAGGGACTCGTGTGGACTTTTCCAGCCGCATAAATAATTCAATTTCTTTTAATTATCGCCGGGGGCGGTGAGCATGTAACGAATTTCACTCGGAACCTAATTGAATCGAACGTTCTATCACAACTATGTAATTATAGTTACGGAGTTCGCTTACCGAATTTTGAAAATGTAAAAATGTAGTTAGCGGGGAGAATTTAGAGCAATCAACACCTTCAATCATCGCCTTTTAACTGAAGTATGAAGTGCCATTAGAAAAAAAATCTATTTAGAAAAATATTTTAGCAATTTCGTGTAATAGTAATATAAACGCCCCTGTTCCGTATCGAAGGGCAACAGTTGAAAGGAATTGCTGCAGCATTTATGTATGAACCTACGACGCCGCTAAAAATCTAATATTGAACCGTAATTAAATTCTTGCATTTGAAAGGCACTCTTCATTTTAGATGTAGCATGATGCGAATGATACAGAGGCGTAACTGTAGCATAGATTCTACGCTTCTATGACGTATTACACCGCATACAACACTACAAGGATAAATTCACTGAGAATTTTGTTGAGGATTAAGCGAACGATTATTAAATGACGAAATTACCCTTTTATATGCCTGAACTTACACTGAAAGGTGTTGTAGGTTAAATAAGGTAAAATGCCAAACTTAATTTCCATTTTTCTTGCAATTTTGCAATAGACGAAAAAAGTGTAAAATTTTTACATTTTACATTAAAATGGCTGTAAATGTATAGAATCTTTGCTGTGTACAGAATGTAATGAACATCAGGGACAAATACAAGTAACCGACGTACATACACGTAGCGAGATGGGAAAGCATGCAAATCAGCCAACAAAGAGAGCTATACCATAAAACCAGAACGTCGTAAAAAATAAATTCAGCGAAAAAAAATTCCTCTTAACGCAGGCAATTTTTGGATTATTTAAATTTCATCTCGGGAAACATACAAGGGTGGGAATCGGATCCATTTCCGGAATCAATTCATCCCAGCTATTTTTCTTATTCCGGCTCAAATCTAAGGGGTTGTTTTTCTCATCCGGGCGAAATACAGAGATACAATTCCTGGACCGCCGCACGCTCATAGCAGACACTATACACCAGTAATAGATCAAGCGGCCGGCCGCCAACCTCAAATTAATTATTATTCACCCCGTTCCGCGTTGCCGGATCGTAGAAGCTAAATAAGATGGGCGAAGAAGGAGAATAAGAAGGCGAAAGGGAAACAACCAACGTTCGCTCTTGTTTTTGAAAAATGTTCTCGAAAATGCGGTTTGTATTTTATTGTTTGTGCGGTATGAGAGAGGATTTTTTTCTCGTTGGCCGTAGAATATATATAGATGGAAATTGTTACTTGATTCGTCTATTTGTCATGTTTCCCGAATAGCTTTTTGAATTCGGAATGAAGTGTGGTTATTTATGGCCGTCTTCGGAATGATGGATTGATAATAGTTGATTAAATTTTCGATCCATTTTGTTGTTTTTTCCATCTATCTTTATTTCTATTTTTTTCCTTGAAAATAACGAATAATCCTCTGTTCTTCCGAAATGCTGTTTTACGTTCGCTGGTATAGTGCGATGTTAAAAATAATGTTGTTACAATCGTTACGATTAGGGCATGATTCAGACACATGTATTGAGGTGCGTTCAAGTTACGACGATGCTCTACTCCTACGCTTAACATGGCATTCCGTCGGTTTTAAGAAGAAAATTAAAATAGATCTCTTGCGGCGGCAGAATTAGGTCTTACGTGATCCGATATTCTACTTATGCGATAATATATATTTCTTTTTTGTGACTGTAACAGCATCATGCTGAAGACCGATATTCTCTTTTGTTATTATATTACATCTTTTGTTTTGTTTTTGTTTTTTTTTTGTTATTTGGATCAATAGACCTATACTTACTTACTTATTTACTCTCTCTATTTCAGGGGCTTTATTCAGTAAATGTTTATTTCTTCAGCTAACGATACTGCGGCGAAAAGCCCTACATAATTCCTTAATTTTCAAATTTAAAGTTTATCCTAAAACACGGTTAGAATAACTCTATTTGGGATAAAATAATATTGTCTCAAAATTTGCTATTTCGTTATTTAACAAAATATTTAGTTGCCCTGATGATGTGCCCTTTGAACACGAACTGATCGCTTAAATTTTGAAATATAAAAGAATTTTGTGAGATACAGGATCATCTCATTCAACCTTTCCTTTGCCAACTTGATCTCAGACAGAGTCACTATGGATTTTTTAAACTCCTTACATTGTATCAACTAAAGATTATTTCCAGAAACGGCGAAAAAGTTATCCAGAATCAAAAATTCCTCCTGCATTTTTAATTACCATCCTACAATTTGTCATTTGAGTGAATGCTTAAAGGTAATGTACATCCAACAAAATTTATACCAACTAGAACAGTTTATCGCTGAAAACTATAAAACAACTCGTTCTCGCCCAAGGAACTAGTTTTAATAATCTCGCTTGAAGTGTTGACGAAGCAATTAGTTCCTCAATCCGGTCGCTAATGAATATTTTCTCGTTTTGTTCAGGCGAAGTCGTTCAACAGTATTACGTAAGTCGCTTGCTTAGTTATTAAAAACCGAAACTGAAATCCTTGGACGGGTGTAACGCGTGCTTCGGACTAGTTTTAATTGCGTTACCTCGTTGTAACTATTATTTTCGCCTTCCGCTTCGCCTACTTTTGGAGGGAAATGCTACTAAAACTAATAGGTTTGTAATTGTGGTAATTTTTGCGCCCGCTCTCGCGTCGGGTATTATTAAACTTGGCGAGAGAGCGTAATTCGTTCTAGAGGGGTCGGTATGAAAATTTTACTTGAAAAGTTTCACCCGACAGTGAATGTTGGTGAGGGGTGAACAAGGACTGTAAAGTAAACTATGCGCTATGAAGTGAAGTCGTAAATTTAACTTTGTAGTTTATGTGTAAGTCGCATTCTGTGCGATGTTTTTACTGGGAAATTCTTAATAAAACGCAAAATAATTATGTAAGGAGTGTCATTCAGAAGTTTCATTTCAAAATAGTCTGAGCATTCTTTATAATAATTGCAATTTATTTATACATATATAACATATGCAAATTTCTAAGGTAAAGATAAAGAATTTGAAAAGCGGTACTAGCTGTATCTATTAGCTTCACGGAGATAAAGTATGAGTAAGGCTCAATTGATCAATAATGAGTTCTCATTCTTCGCAATTTCATTATTGCTTTAGAAGCCAACCAATTAATAGAAAGTTGACCTTGTACTGGAAACTAGGCTTGCAGGTCTCACAGAAGAGCTAGGAGTGTTGGTGGGAATAATGTCGGTTCACATCCATATTTAGACGCAGGATATATGAAGAGTCGTTCTTCTTAACAGAATGACAGGATTGAGGCCTGAAGATCTTTAACGGCATTTTAACATTCTTCGAGACGACCCTGTAAGTTATCCTTTACATTTTGGAAAGGATTTGATCCCTTTCGCAATGCAATCTTGATCAGCCTTCCAAGCCGGTCATTAAACGCCGTGCTAAATAAACATCCGTTGAAGACCAGTTCCAAAGGGGGCTACAGAGATGATTCGAGAATAGAAAAGGTCGAGACAGGCATAGGGATTAGCAGTCTTAACTACTATCTAAGATGCCATAAAACCTCGAGGAAAGGACATGGATAATGTATATGTATGTATGCATGCTTTTTATTGGTCCTCACTTCGATTGTAGTCGAAAGGCCTTGCGTGATAAAATCGCCAAAGGCAATAAAGATAGTGTTATCGTCCAGCAAAGGAGATTGGATTACTTGAGAGGCTATGCAGCTCTAGAGTACTTCTTACATAAACTAGGAAGAATTGAAGGTTGAATCTGTTTTCTATGCCAAGAAGATCTGGAGACGGTAGAACACATTCTGTGTAGATGTGTTTCCATCAATCAAACACGATATCAACACTTCAGGAGGTCATTTCTTATATCTACCGCACTGAAGGCAAAGGACCTTAGAGTAGCACTACGGTTTATCAGAAGCTTGCAACTATTCTAACACTGCCACAACAGATCTGCTTAGGTCGCAGCGACTAAGGCATCTATGCCAACATTTTAATACGAGACTATTTCCATTATTATTATTGAAGCATTAATTTTACATTTCAACATATCATACACTAATGAGTATTACCATAGTTAACATGACCATCTCTATTTATAACGGGACGTGCAAAACAATGAAAATATGGCCTCACTTCTCAGCAAACTAATTTCATGAAAGTGGAACGAGATTACAATAAGAATTAATTTTTACCCCCAGAACAAGATTCATTTCCGTAGTGGTGCCCTCTCGCAAGATTATTACGTTAAACTGTCATCTCTGTAAGTGAGGCCGGGCTGGATCTTTTCATCTCTGCTTTGTTCCATCCCTCTGCGTAAATAAAACAGAGATAGGACTAAAAGAAGAAATTTATAATGATAAGTGCTCATTGAGGGTTACAATTGAGGTCGTAATGAATGCCCTGGTATTATTGTGCAAAGAGAATCTTCGGTTAAATTATACACGCAGTTATAAAGTTTTAATTGTGGCGTAAGATTTGAGATTGTATAGAAAATGGAATTTGCTCCGTTCTTTTGCCGATTGCCAACTGCGAAATGATGAGAGTTTGAAGAAAGGTTTTAATTCTAAATAGCTGGTGGTATCGATTAAAGTATAAAAGTTAATGTTCAATAAAGCATTTTCAAATTTGAATTAAGCGGCAGAGAATAGAGCAGATAATTGTAGTTTGCAGGAAATTTAACTTGGTAAACAACACATAAATATCGGCAACCTCCGCACCGCGTAAGTTTAATTAATTATATAATAATTAATCCCGGTCCTTTCGGGGACCATTCGTAGAGCATTGAATTCGCAATGGAGCCGTCATGAACATTTTTTTTGCTCTCTGTGTAAATAATCTACAAAAAGACATATTTTCTGCGAATACGCGCATATACGCAAAATGCATATATTCCGACCTTTAGTAATTATGCTAATTAAAAATGGTAATCTTCGTCAGACATCCTTTAGGAGATGCGGACAAATACTATATCGTAATCTCCTCGGCGGATTTACCACACATACATGAATTTTAAGATTTGATTTAATTAATTTAGTGCATGGAGGTATACCGTAAATCTCTACCGCAAACTTCGCTAGATACTGGCAGTACCGCCGCGACCTGTGGCTGGCAAACCATGGCAATTCCTGTTCCATTCCACTATTGATAATGCGTAATTGATTACAAACCAGCACCCGGAAGCACTTCAATTAATCGTCTTACTAATTACTCAATCTATTACGCTGGTCGAGTAATTATTTGTCTTTAAGATTAACTTGATTAAGTTACGCTATTTGTGCTTTTTGCTTGTAAAGATTAATTATTTCAGGGTGGCATAACAAACTTTCGATTTCTTTTTCATAGAAGAATAATTTCAGAGCGGAAACAAATGTTTTATTAAGACCTAACTAGGCTGGAATAATACTCTTAAGCATCCTTTACTTTTTATAAACTTCATGAATAAGAAATTAACTAGGAATGTGTACAGGGTAATCTTGCAATTATTTTAATGCTATCTAAGATAATAACTAATTTCCAAACAAAGGGCTAGAAAGATGATGCAAGTATGTAAAATTATCGAAAAATTTCGTTGTAATTCAATTTCTTAGAAATTACCGAGAAGAATTCAGCATTCCTTTACACAAATTGTGATTCGATTAATTGGCAAACCTTATACACTGCAGTTCAAAAATATTTACAGGGTTTTCAGCAAAATAGAGAATTGATAAAAATAAAAAATAATTCGTTACAATTAATAATTATTGTAGCTTAAAATATCTTAATTTGTGCGGACGGCACAAGATTTTTTTAAATAAGAAACTCTTTGATCTTTTCTCTGTCTCTGAAAGTATTTAATTAACCCAAGATTGTATGCTTTGCGGTCACGAAGTTGCCTGTTACCATTCTTTGAGGAACACAAGGTTATGGCGGATCTAGATAGCTAGAACTAGATTACTTTTAAAATACCTTTCTTCTGACTTTAACAGCTGCGAACCCAGAAACCACATCTTTAAAATTAATATTTTGTGTTTTTTCAGCATCAACATTCAATACGAGAAGACTCTCGTGTCTCGTGATGCTCATTCTGGATCTTTTTTTAGAGTTTCCAGAGTTTTTAATTAATTTTAATCAAGTAAAACTGTGTCAGAAGAGGCAACTGAAAATCTAAAGCTAACCGAGAGGCTCAAGCCTTTACTTTGCAATGCAATTCTTTATTTTTGCGAATTTTTAGTTAAGTGAGAGTGAGTCTCAGCCCCCAACAATGGAATTTATTTTATTTTCTTTTGTAACTTATATAACTGCATAAATATAAACTATTTATTACACGAAAGAAAATAGCTTACTTGTCTTAACTGTCATACAACAAAACAACCATTGGGACAGTTCACGGAACTTGATATCAATTCGAGGTCAAAGATATTTGATTTACTCTTATAAAAAATCATCTAACTTCTGCTGTTACAAACCGTCAATAAAACACGTAAGCAACTTATTTGTTTTAACAGATACTTTCTGATTGTCTCTCCCTTGATAGTGTCGCATTGTTTAGTTTTTCAAAATATTAGTTTTATTACCAGAACTATGTGCTGTTTGGTTACCTCCAGGAGGTATCCAGGATATCCCATTGCAAACTTGATTAGCTGGTAACAAACAAAATCAGACGTAATCTCGAAATTAAAGGGGTAGATTAGGAGGAAATGTTGGTTTTCTCGACGAAATATAGCCAACATTTACCTTTCTTTCCTATGTTTCTTCGTGAACGTACCGCGCCAAAATTACGCAGATAAAATTTATTGCAGCCAACATAAAAAAACGCAATTTACGAAAATCCACTCCGCGCTGGTGCGTCTACCACATAGAAAAGCTACTACATGCACGCGATTCCGAAGAAAGTAAATTATTCGGAGTTCGAGAAAAGCCATTCTGCGCGTGGAAATTACATTTTTATACAAGGCGAAGACATCCAGGGAATTTTGTCGTAAGAAAAAATAACTTCCTCGCCCGATCTTAATACTAACGTACCCGCGCATATTCTTCTTTTTTTATTCGCCGCGAAAGAAGGGGCTCCACGGGACGAAATTACTCTTGATTATAGTTGAGGGGACTGGTTTTGCGGTAACATACTTTATAACAAGATTTAACGTGAGAGATCTTCATGCGCGGATTGCTGGGGCTCCTTTACTCCGGACGTATAAATTTAATATAGAGGGTAGAAAGCCCGACAGTGTAGCAAGGCATACGCACTTACTAATGATTTTTTACTTCGTTTCCTTATTGGACGAAAACCCTTCGTATGGTTAAATTTTGGATGTTATTAAAGCACCACAGCAAACACAAGTTAACGAAATCAGTATGAAGGTGGAATAACTTTTTATTTCCAAAGAAAAAAGATTGGTATAATCCGACGGTATGGTGGTGTATCTACCGCCTTCTTCGGACTAGTCCCTAGAAGGACTGTTTCTTGCTGAGTTCGTTTATTTAGGCAACTATGTATCGACTCAACTTTATTAAGTCATGAGGACGATTAACACAATCAGATCGATCCTGACAAAGACGTAAACCACCGAACACAGATATGTTCCTTGCGAATGTGGACACAGGCTCAGCAAATGACAAAGAGCAGATAATGTTATTCCTTACGTTGTTATTAAACTATAACATCAAATTCATGCTTTTATATTTGAATTATCTACGTTTACGAGCAAAACTTTAATATCTAGCCTCTTTTTTTTTATCTAAGAGGGAAACCTCCTTTACGAGGCTTATAATTTCTGGGAATACTTTTATTGCGTATACTACCATCACTCCTGTAATTTTTCATCGCATACTGCCATCCCAAAGTTTCAGCCTCCGCGACATTTAGAACTTTACAAAATTTAATAGGCAAGGGAGCACAAATCGATTTAAAATTTTGTCGATAGAAAGTAAAGTATTTCGACGGAATCATCGATAGGTAAGCAACGCACGTTTTTAACTCAAAGAGAATCTCCTCTCTGCGTAAAGACGCAACACAAAAGAAAGAAGAAACTCTTGTTTTTATATCGCAAACGTCTTTACATAATTGTGAATCATTTCCGTGTTGTTTTCCGGTATATAGCTTCTTGTTTACGAAACTGGGGTCGTCGAGGAGGCTGTTCAAGTATGCAAATTGACTGTTTGTTCAGTAGAAGTTCGGAATAATAAGTTGCTGTTTACGCTTTAGAATAAAGAATAGATATGCTTTTTTCCCTAAATAAGAGCATGTCCTGTTTTACATTTAAAAAGGAAATTTAACACTTACTATTGGTTTTTCCGACGGTGAAAACGTTTGATAAGCGATGTTAGCATGGATGAAGCAATGCTATTTAAAACATTGTAATTGATTGGTTTGTGTCTGTGTGTGTGAAGAAAATGTATTTAATAGCAACAGCGCCACGTATTGTGCGTTCAGTTAACAATGTATTTAGGTTCACTCGTTGAACGTCAAACTTCCTATGAGTTCGTTTTCTTTTTACCTTCTACTATCTAAGCAAGGGGAATAAAATGGATGTTGGTGAATATGTAGCGCTAATTCCGCTTGATTTAACCAGGGCCTTCGACTTAGAAGATATTTCACTTGTATTAACAAAAATGTCTAACTTGGAATTAAGGGCTAACATTAACGATTGGAAGATGCCTTTTTTGCGACATAGAAGATTAATTGTTAGAATTCGGAATGCCAGATCACCGGAATTCAACACTGATGTAGATAGGCCTTTATTTATAAGTGAATTTACTTAAAGAGATTTATAGAAAATATGTTAAACGCAATACTTTCAACATCTTGGCAGTATTCCATTCTACTCCCAGTACAAGTTTTACCTTCTTAGAACTAAATTTTGTCTAGCATATTAGTGACTGGACACATCAGAAAATGCCGAGAAACAATAACCAAAAAATATAATGCTAAGATAGCTTAGCTTCCTCATGGTATTAATGGAATAATTCACGGCAAACGCAATAAAAGGAGAGGAAAGAAAAATACACTAACACACGGACATGTTTCTGTCTACCCGGCGTCATCAGCGTGGTTTCGAGAATAATTTTTCATCTCTACCTTCTATCGCTGTTGCCTCACAGTTAATGCCACAACTTTCAAAACGACAAACTCGACATTTCTTGGCGCCCTCTAGTGCCAAAGAAACGCATGCCTGCCGTTCAGGAAGCAGCGACATAAACCGGGTACTGTTCCCCAACCACGCTGATGACGCCGGGTAGGCAGAAACATGTCCGTGTGTTAGTGTAATTTTTTTCTCTCCTTTTATTGCGTTTGCCGTGAATTATTCCATTAATACCATGTGGAAGCGAAGCTATCTTAGCATTATATTTTTGGATATTAGTGACTATTTAACATTTTTTCTATGATCCTAATTCAACAATCTTCAGCTTGGAAATACGGCACTACTTACTGAATAAATCTTGCTATTTATGTTAAAATCTATGCTGAAATGTAATCAAGCTCTGGATATCTGTATAGTATTGGAAACAGGATATTCAATTATTCACGTCTACTCAGAAACACACATGAAGGCGTAAGATTAGCGCTGTCTCACGTAGGTAAATTTATTATGGGCTGATGTCAATTGTATCCTGATAGATGTGAAGGGGTAAGCTTAACAGTTTAAGCTTTCATATTGCTATTAGTATGAAGAGCTCTCTACTAATATTAGTAATGATAATTATATATTGAAACCACAAATCACATGTTAAAAGAAATGTTACATATGCAAGTACACTTGTCAATGGATAAATAAAAAAACGTAGAAATATAGATCTAAAGAAGACAGCAATATACAGGGAGAGCCGGAGGAACACACCAAACGTCCGTCGAATTAGTGCATCCTGAGTATCGACTTTTACGTTGTAAACTTTTTGAACTAACCCCATAAACAATAGTCTAGTGATGTAATTCAGCCGGCCCGTTATATGCAATAAGAAGCAAAAAAAAATAATTTCTGAAACGCGATTTGTATTTGTGATAATCCGTTTATATCGGACTGCGCTTTGTTAGAATGTTCTTATTGCACAAGCATAAGCCTGTTTGTAAGGCGTGATGTGCTGTAACCAAGTTAAACCATAATCCAGCACCGAACCGAAAAGCTTGGCTTGAGAGAATTCGATGACATTTTTCTAATTTATTTGCAATGAATAAGTTTTCATAGCGCTTTGAGATTCATGTGTTATGGTGAACAGGAGGCGATCATCAAGAAGTGGACCCAGTTCTGCGGAGAAAGTCCAATTTATCAGAATTACATAGATCTGTGGGTCAAATGCTAGGATAGATTTAGGGTATACTTGTTTATGCACATATGTTCATAATAGGCACTAAAGACGTAGTTACAGACTGCCAAGGTTTTAGTTGTTACAGAACTCCTTTTTCTGAAATC
Organism: Marronus borbonicus; assembly: GCA_902655005.2. NCBI lineage: Eukaryota > Metazoa > Arthropoda > Insecta > Coleoptera > Scarabaeidae > Marronus > Marronus borbonicus. The sequence goes on along the minus strand of LR737381.1, from coordinate 29,183,070 downwards.
ATGCTGTTATTTGCAACTACGATATTTACCGGTCCTACTATAATGGCTTGCTGGAAACTTCTAGATTCTGCTGGTGGTATGGTTATAGATTTGAAGTTCTCGTAGAAGTTCTTGCATTCTTTATGGATTGGGAGTGCTTTAGAAACTTTTAGCTGTTTTGGAAATACTCCATTTGTTGTGCACGTTTAGTAGTTACGAAAATAGCCACGGCACAACCGCATTGGGTGGCAGTAATCATTCATGCTCCAGCTACAGAGTGAAATGGCTGTCTAGTGCACTTGGTAGAAAATAAGGCATTTATTTGATTCTCTTTCTAGTCCTCGTAACTTATGCTTTATTATTTTACCAATTACATTACATCTCTAAATTTCATTAAACAGAGTCATCCACTTCGGCACAAACATTCGTAGACGGTGCAATTCCCAAAACGACGACACAAAAAGATTAATCAAATAAGAACAAAACGGAAACGTTTCCTGCGATCTTACGATCTTATATCTCGGACGAGTCGGATTAAAAAGGACGCTAGCCGAGTTATGGCGTCCAGGTATCGTAAAACTGCACCGCCAGTCAGGCTATACGGTCGTCGTGACGTAATGGCGTGGAAGTATAGGAGCTGCAGAAGAATTAATATCGACGATAGTAAAGTTTCTACCTCTGACGGCTCATCTGCATATCTCGAACGATTCAATAAAGTTTCGGGTCCATGATTAAGTTCGCAGATGGAGTTCTATATGTACGGGTTGGGGTGGCTGGTAAATAGTGAACGTCGTAAAAAACTCCATACGTCTCTTTATCTTCGCGCAGTAAATTTTGTTTGGTAGGAGCAGATTTTGAGAGCGGATAAGGATAGCGAAGCTGTAAGTAAATAATAAAGTTCTAGGTAAACACCTAAAACTTTATTACATACTTACTAATAAAACTATTAAATATTGGATTACATGATTATTTTGTTGAAGATCTTGTAGTGCTCACACAGAAATTACTAAAAATTAACTTCTTTCATTCAATTACCATTGCTAACATAAAATTATGTCCAGGTATGCAGATGTTCACCTTCCGTTATAAGCGATACAAGTTTCTTATTTCAAATAGAACACTCTGTGCATTGTTATATTTTTTGTTGATTTTGCTTGTGGAATAACTGAGTTATTTGTTTGGACATTTGTTCTTACAAGTCTCTCATCAAGCCTAGTTTAAGGCAAAATTATGTTTTGCATATACTTTGTGTATGCACCGTGCAACAAACCGGCTACTTTTAGATTTCCACAAACCTCCCAATTGTGTTCTTTATACGTAGTAAGTCCTAATAAATATGTTTTGTTTCATAAGGCACTCTAGAGTTCGCAACATAGGCAAAAAATAATTTTAATTAACGCAATGTAAGTAATTTCACATCTATTTTAGCTTCTAGTGCAGGATTTCGTCCGTAAGCAGATAATATGTCTAACTTGATAGCACAGGATAATTCTGTAATCTCTTACTTAAGGCATCGACTTCAGTCTACGATACTAGAAGATTCGATGTGTGCGAAATCTGTTGTCTGGGTTGTAGTTATTCTATTGCGCGGCGGTGTAAACGCTACAATAGAAACGTCTACGGTCGTTTACGATTCTCTAGAGATCGCTGCGAGCATGTTGTCATTGTGGATACAGGCGAGAACCCTGTAACTATCGTACTTATTTTGGATTACAACACTCTTTCTTGCGATTGAATGTATTGTATTGGTAAAATATGCATTAAAGGGTAATTGGGTTATCCTTTTCTAAGCTACTGAAATGCTTGCCTAGAAACATACACAGCGATAGTTCTAAAATTTGTCTAACCCAATATATCTTTATGGCTACTACGATGGAAACGAAAATTTTGTTACATTTTAAAGCTATTTTATTGTTTTCATACAACCAAAATATTTTTACAATGTTTCAGTAGAAATTTGCATCTTTTCAAAATATTCACAAAGGTTTAAGAAAACAAAAAGGAACAACGTCTAAACTTACGAAAATTACAAAAAATCTTTAAAAAAATTTAATTACGCGACATCACCCGAAAGACATTTCTACTATTACAAAAAATCGTCTAGAAATCACGAAGGCGGTATCGTCGAAAAAATATAAAAAAATCAACGATGCCGTGTTGAAACACAGAAAAAATTGACCATGTCGACGTCGCAAAATCACAAAGAATTAACGATTGTCGAAAAATCACAAAAAATCAACAATGGCGGCATTGTAGGAGAATCTCAATAATTCATCTTAAAAAAAAATAAAAAATCAACGATTTCGGCGTCGCTGGTAAATCACAAAAAATCGACGATGTCGACACCGTCGAAAGGTCATAAGAAATCAACGATGGTAAAAAAGTAACGATGTTGGCGTCGTCGAAAAACACGAAGAATCGCCGATGGCAGCATCGTCCAACGATGTTGGCTGGCATCGTCTGAAAATCGCAAAAATCGCGATACTGGGATCGTCGAAAAATCATAAAAAATCAACGATATCGACGTGGTCGAAAAGCACGAAGAATCGAGGATGCCGGCCAATGTTCTTCATACACAGATAAAAATACCGTGTCAAATCTAACGCTGTTTTATCACTTTCAGTGTTACATATGTTCCGTTTGCGTGAAAAATTTCTGCGTTTCGGCAACAAATTTCCTCGTTTTGGTGAAGAATCTCCCCGTTTCGGTGAAAAATTTCTCTGCTCACCGAAAAGTTGACGTTATGCATACTTTGTATCATTTAGATAACAGTACATTATTGATTATCCTAATAGTGAGCGCACTACCTAGGAAATCATACAGATTTCACTAAAATGTCACCTTGCTTACAATTAGTAAAGTTTAATTGTATGTACTTAGAGCTGCAATGAAAAATTTATAATGTTTTACTTTGCTATATGGGAGCATGCTGTATAGCATAGCCGTGTGCATGGTACTTTCCTGAAGTCCATAAAAATGCCGCCATGTCAAACTCTATCAGTTTGTACCTATCTTAACGAGGATTAGATCCGACCAAATTTACATGACGCGACGTCAAGTGACACTAATTGCGATCGCGATACGTTCGATCGGACTGTATGCACTTTCGGTGTATTACACAGTGTTTACGTGTCTCCCAGACTGCCACCGGAATCCAGATTTATGTCCTGCCGTGTCTGGCATATTAATTTTTACACGTTCGACGATGCGGCCGCGTACAGCGCAACGGCGCGCAACCGACATTACCGGTTACGACGGTTTGTTAGATTTAATGCGATATTCTTGGTTCCCGAAACCGAATTATTCGCGTAAAATCCGGTTTAAAATTAATTCCGGGCGTTATTTTGTCGGACAATTTCCCGCGCGCGCCCCCCTCGCTTTAATGAGTTTATATCGGCGGTACGCTGTTCGAAATGAAAACGGTAACGTGTTTTAGACGATTCGACTGTCACTAAATCGGTACCCGCCCGACTGTCGTGTGTCAGGTAAGTAGATTACGGCGAGATGTTGTTTGCTACAGTTTACCGTAAGTTGTATTACATTCGGTGTGGTGCAAGTGCTTGTACAAAGTATACTGCGGTTTAGCATTTACGCAAGTAAGAGCTCGTAGATATTTGAAGACTTATTTAGTTGGGCGGAAGGAGTAACCGAAACAAGCAAAGCGATTTTGCGCATGAAGAACTGACTGCAATAAAAAATACCTACAAATTATTACCATAACAATTTGCTTCATAATAACCGTAGAGTGAGTTTTTAAGTATAGGAATCTTGAGAACCCCGCTTGATGGTTCTCAAGAAGTTAGAGAGGTGATTAAATAGGAAAAGTTTTCTAGTTTTATAAGACCTGTTCAAAACACAAATTTCCTTTGAAAAATTCGATTTCATTGGGTTATCCGATGTAATTAAATTTATTTAATGAATTAAAATTCAGTAAGCGAAGGTTCAAATCCTACCGGTGTCTAATGAAGTTTGATCCATTAACTAAATTTAATTACATCAGATAAGCCAATGAGATTGAATTTTTCAGTACTTTTCGATGGAAAGCCTAATACATTTAGAATTTGCTTTTTTTTAAATAATTATAGCTAATTATAATCGGAAAAATCGATTTTCTACGAATTCGCTAAAAAAAGCGTTGTACTTATAGAAGCTCTAAATCTTGGAGTACATTATTTTGATGAAAATGATCGTGCAACTTTCTACAATTACGTAAATTTTCAATACAAAATCGTTCCTACGACGTTGCCGCAGCTATCTTCACAGCATTTTTTTCCTGTGTGCCGACTTAAATGCACTGGCATATACATTCTTCGTCTTCAACTCAATAAGTAGCAACGGAAGCGTCTTATTTATCAAATAAATACTTTATTATCATATATACGAGAAAATAATATCTCAATGCTAATACTAGCCCGGTTCACTAATTTGTTCACCTGCTTACGGAAAAGAACCTGCCTAGCTACAACCATGTAATTCGATCACGTCTGTACATTTCTTCTTTCCTTTACTTAGCTCCTTCCATAAAAAGTCCATTAACTTATTAGGCCATTATTACATCGCATCTTCAAAAAAATCCATTAACTTATTAATAATTAATTTACATCTCTCGTATCTAAATTTCGAACTCGCCAAGACCATCACGTGAAGACGTCAGGCTTTAAAACAGATTTTCATATTTAATTTACGGAGATTTCATTTTTCCTTTACGGAAGCTTTTATTACGTAGAATTTCTGTCTCGCCGTTTTTATATTCCGTAATCATCGATACTCCTTTTCGTACATGTAAACATATCAACACTGTACCTTTGTTTTACTGAAGATGCTTTGAAAGCGAATGCTTCAGCTATATTCTCGTGTTTTCTTTCTGTTAGGAAAACCATACGATAAGAAGATGCCAGGATATTTTTAACAATTTTTCACTCTGTCCCAGTGTAAGGAATAGAAATTATAAATAGGAAAAGAGCTTGCGTTAAAGAATAAAATAATATATTTTTTTTAGTTCGCTTTGTACTATAATATATATTTATAGAAGGTATTTTGCAAATGGCGTGGCTTATGTCGATCGTGTTGCTGGAAAGGAGGACTAATACACCTCTAAGACGTTTCTCAAGGAATGGTATTGGCTCTAATTATATAGCCATGCCATAGCGTACACACATAAAATATATTAAATCATAAATATACTTCCTTAGATGGTTATCACGTATGAAATATTCATGTTTGACACGTCAAGCGTGTTTAGAGTTCCTCGAGAAGCGCAAACTTCAATTTCTCGTTTGCTAATGTATGTATCTATATATTTCGTTCGTTTGAAATACGATTTGTACGGCCAGAAATAGATATTATATTCGGCAATTTCGTTTCCAAATGCGATCAAGTCTTGATTGATTAAGTTGGACGATTGCCACTTGATGATGCAAGTGTAGAATTAGAAATTAGAAAAAATGTAGCTGTACTTTTACAGCAGATAAAGAAGAACTACGAAAAACTAGGCTACCTCACCTTTTATTTTTGAGTGTCTGCTTCGTAAAACCATTAAAATCGAAAAGTGCATTGTAGATTGCAAGTTCGATTCTATTTTTTTCCTTAACTAACCGCATTGCAAAGCTATCGCAAATTTTTACGACCTGCACTCGAAGCTAATGTCTATCTTAGAGAACTGTGACGGAAATCCCTTTTCCTTCTTTTATTTCCTTCGTAATGGCTTAATAAGGTTTTTACCATCATTCGTAGAACACGCACCCGTGATCCCGACTAGTTAGATACATGGACGTAAATTATGGAAACTATCAAAACGAGAAACGCAAAGAGCACGTCCTCGTCCTTACATGACTGTCTGCAAATGCAAATATGAACGTGTGCTTATTATGCAGAATGTTAATGTAAGTCTCCTTTGTGCGATAAAGGACATTATGCATTCATCTACTCACCAGCTTAGGTACATATTTAGTTGCAAAGAAATTTATTAGGCACGAATAAACTGCATGAATAGGATTTTATTACGCGACTTGTAAATCATGCGCCTCCGTCGAGTGATTTGTGAGCTATTGTGGAAATTAAGTCAATAGCTAAGGCGTTTTACATTTCAGCAAATAATTTATAAAAGCTCCGACGCAGCTATTTCAATGCTTTTCTAGTTTCTACTAACGATGGAAACCGAGAAGGGAACATAATGTTAGGGTGATATATTACAACTTGCTTCTATCTTTAATCTCGCTATGCTTTGAAATCATTATTGCGTTCTAAAGACGTTTTCCGTATAGAAGATATATCGTTATATTATTAATGGTGCAACATTACAATAAATTAGAATCTACGTTCCTAATGTGTGGCAAATGCCCTTCGCATGCAAGTAGTTACGTCGATGGTGGGCACCCGTATTTGCCCATTCTATTCATGAGAGAGGGACGAAGTACCCTTGCACAACCTTACTTTTTAATTTATCTCTCTAAACAACTGCGATAGTAAATCGTATGAAGATACCTTAAATTGTGTATTGAAAGAAGAACTAGGAAGAATAGAAGCATCTGCACACATTCAGAATTTAGACGTAATTTTAATCTTCGTCTGTCTACAAAGTAACCTCGATCATCTCAATATCGTACTCTGAATAAAAAGTAATTGCAGTAGTAGAGTGTTATGGTCGACCTTGCAAAAGCTTTTAGCCCGCAACTCATCACTTACCAACATGTAAATACAACACTACAAGCACCGCTATATACGTTATCATTACTATGCACGGATAATAATTCTGGATACGGTGATAATACAAATACCGCTTACTATTAACTGTTCAACAATTCGCGCGATGGCGTCGATCTATTCCATTCCACGTAATAATTGAAATCACCATAATGGTTCTCATTAGGCCTTTAGGTAAATTTAAATCCTCCAATTGGCCTAATGCTAATGGAGGGCTTTAGTGAAGCTCGTTTTTGGCGTATTTATTTCAACGTCTAGCCTTTCAATTAACATGCATATTTAACATTTGGCGGAAGATTATTAAGTGCATAAATTATTATATTATATATAAGCGCGTGCTTCAATATTTTCATTTTCCAATACCACATATTTCCATTAACCCATGTGTGGACGATTTTAAGCTCCAAATGATTCTTGACATAAATGCATTAAATAGGTCTTTATTGTCGGAAATACTGCAGCTATGCACTGCAATCTGAGGCAATTACCTGATATTTAATAGTAGCGGTAATATCTGGATTGGACATTATTAAATCAGTGGTATTGAAAGCGATTGTTATATTATACGTAAATCCTAGATTGGACTAATCGGAAAACATCGAAGAAATGCTCGGACAAATCAAAAAACAAATATTTTTAAATTTTAAATTTTCTCCACTTTTTGTTTTCAAGTAATGACGTAATCCGCAATTTTTTTTAATAATAACTTACAAGTTCCTTTTATTTTGATTAGTCATTGTAATCAATGTATTAATTCTTTTGACCGAACTGATCCAAAAATAATTCTTTGCTTCATTAAATTAATTAACCCTACATCTAATAAATAATAAACACGAATTCTGACAATGTCTAAATGAAAAGGTATAAATATCCTATTAAAAAATTTAAACTAAGCAAGCGCAAATTTCATAAAATAATTTTTAGAATAAATTTAAAAAAGTAAATAGGAAGAAACTAAACGTGTTCCAGGTTTGAACCGTGCCATGTCGTTTTTGTTAAAATAAAACCCGACGTTTCGTCCACAATCGTATGGGGCTTCTTCAAGAGAGAGAAAGTTGGTAGGCAATAGTCAACACGGTAACTCAACGTGTAAACCACGCCAGAGGCGAAACTAACTGAGCGGCAATGGTTCACGGTAACTCAGCATATAAATCATGCCAAAGGCGAAAATCAACTGATTGTGGGCGAAACGTCGAGTTTTTATTTTAACAAAGACGACATGATAAGGTTCAAACCCGGAACACTTTTAGTTTCAACCGAGTCTGGCCGTGGAAGCCTACGTTTTTATTTCAGAAAATAACGAACGGTCCTATAATAAAACTTTGCCAGAAATTGTTGATGATAAGAAACATATTTATCGGAAAGAAATGAAAAAGTGACATGGTTCGTCTGCAAAGCAACGGTGACAAATGCTAAAGCTCCTATCACTTTCTCCGCATAAAATTGGCTCTTAAAAATTAAAAACAGGTTCGCTAAAATATGCAAAAGGTCGCCATGAAATATTTATAACGACTTCCCCCTGGAACCATACGCCACGAAAAAAACTTCGGTTCGAAGGGTCTTTTTTCTTTTAACGTGATGTTCACTCTTGAAACCTTGTGTGCTAGACATGTCCGGACATTTCCGCCTCAGGAAAAAAAACACGCACACAAACCAACGGAATCTTACGTCAGCGACCGGTGAGGGTGGCTGCTCGATTTTTTTCTCTTGCGCTAGAGTTTTAAAATTCATTAAATCAAATTTTACCGCAACATCGGCTCTCGTGGACCGGTGTTGCCTTGGTTCGAAGCCGTGCGCATCCGAGCGTTCGAGGCGAAAACAGCCAACTAGCGCGAGGACCTTATAGAATATTCTATTCCCTAGAACTGAAAGGCGGATATCCAATTATGTATTTAAGTATGCATTGGAGGAATATTCGACTAGAAAAAACTGATAAGCTATAGAATCACAGTTTTCGGGGAAAGGGAGGAAAGTCTTTCCCGAAATGGAGCTTGCAATCCTTGTAGTAACAACGCTCCGCGGATTTGAATTGAGTGATACCATAACTCTTATTTTCCGTCCGTCCTAATTACGTGGGAGAACTAAATCCCCGTACGCGATGGTTTCCTTAACACTATTCAATCGTAAAATCCTAAAGTAGCACTATTTGTTCAAGAAGGCTCGTACTAGTGTTAGCGATTAAACGGTACTTTAAAAACTTAGGAAAGCGTAGGATGATCCTTTTGGTATTCTGGAATCTGTTTGTTTCTTTACATTTATGTCTTTCTTTTCCGTTTGTAATTGGAACAACATTTTGTCACTATCAAACTGTATTTGTAGTTTAGTTCCGGGTTACCGCAGATTTTGTTGTTATTTTGTTTCTATTATTTTACTTTGTAGTATTATTCAATAGCTTATTTCTTAGACATATGTATACCGGATTGATATTTAGATTCAACTCTGCAGGTTCCTGGAGCCACTTGTTTCCGATCAGTTTTTGCGCTAGCTACGTTCCATTTACGTGCTTTTCTCGGCTTGTTCAACGTCAGACTTGCTTTACACGTGATTTTCCTATTTTATTCGGAGGCTTCAGCGTTATATAATTAATAAATTTTAACATCATAAGGATCATTCTCAAGCCTTTAAAAGAAGCGGCACTTTAATCAAATAATTTCAGTAAACTGATTTATGACAAGGATGAAACTAAAACATTCTACGTAGTTTTATAGTTCTCCAAGTTCACTGCTCCGTTAAATTTCTTCCACACATCTTAGCGAGGTAATACATTGCCGATTATCTGGTCTGGAAGGCGATGCATTTTGTCTGAACCGACGTTCTTTGCTCGGTGAAGTCATTAAGGCATTTACGAGCGCTAAATGAGAGTGCTTTGTGTACACGTTTGAAGTTTCATTTATATCTCAATCGTGCACGGAGGCGAATAATAGAGGCTTTAGACTGGCAATTACGACGACAACAATAAAAGTATATTACCAATGTTGGTGTTGGTGGATGTTGGTGATGAATGTTGGTGTGATCTCTATTCTAATTTGTGGAAAGAAAATGTGAAATAAGCAACGCTAATTTATTTTGACCCACTCTGTACGTCACCGTCGCAGCCAAAAATACATCTTTACTAAATAATTTGCCCAAGATTATACAGCCAGAAACCAATCTACTGTCAACGTAGGCATGATAAAAACGATAGAATATGGTGTTAAGCCTACCAGCAAGTTGAGAGCAGTGGTGCTACTATTTTAAACGGTCGTCCTAAAAATTTTACTTTCAGAAACAGGTTCTGTTTCTATATTGTTGATAAAAGTATGAGTATTATGTTGTACTTTGTTGTTAGCGTTATGGAAAATAAGGTATTTGGTTCTATGAGTTTGACAAACAATTTATTATGTGATTGTTTTCGTGCTTCTATATATTGCTACAATATGCAATCGCACTCGTGTCTACATACACTGCCGTTCAGAGAAGTTCGGTCGGTTGGTAAAAAACATGAAAAGGTTACAGAAGCAAACAAAACTAAAAACAAAATGCAATTTTATTGTATGTACAGGTAAAAAAGACAAAAATAAATAAATAAAAAGTTATTCTGGCCTAATATAACATACTGAACATTATATTCTTTTTCATCGAAAAAATCTCCTTTGCTGTTAATCACCGCTCGAACTATTCTAGGCATTCCCTCGATAAGTTTTGTTAAAA
>LR737381.1:29138305-29172299 GCA_902655005.2 Marronus borbonicus | reverse complement strand
TTGATAATTTACTCTTAAAGAAAGAAACGTATAAGAGAGGAAATCAAACTTCACATACGTAAATAACAAAAATCGTTTCCCGAACATTTCTCGTGATACCAGACAACCTGAAGGGCTTAACAGAAGTAACCATTTTCATATCAAATCGCTTTATCATTTCCTTGCTTTAGATTCTCCCCTCTTGTTTTTATCTTAAACTTATGCTCGCGTAGCGCATTCCGAGCTTTTCATATTTCCTGGCTCCTGAAGCTTACTCGCGTATTAGACCTACGTATTACTTTCTTATGTAGGATGTGCACGAACTCACATACATAGCGTGGTTTCCAACTGACAAATAAAAACAAACCATCGACAGTAGTGCCGTATATATATCGAAAATGTCACGTGAACGTATTTCGTGAGGCCGCGGGCGTCGAAATAATCTCACTATCTATCGCGAGCACCCGCCGCGGAATATCCTTTTCGAAATCTCGAAGATTATCTTTTGTCGCCGCCGTTCGTTTCTGTATTGTGTACGGATATATGTATTTGTACGGATGAGGGTGCGTAAGTACAGATGGCGCACACGTCCGATATTTGCGAGATGAAATTTCATATTTTGCTATCTCTAGGTGCACTACGATCCGTTGAGACTTACCAAATAAAAATGTATGTGTATGAAATAAAATATGTAGTAGCTATCGGCAATGTTTTTACTCATTGGGGGATGGGATCGAATATAACTTCTGCATCAAACTCGGAAAATATTGTGGCAGTTGGTACAAAACTGAATATGTAATATTGGGGATAGCAATTTGTCTTACTATAATAATGAACGACTTTAAAGATGTAATAAGTAGGAAGATTTGGTAACTATCTTAATATTAAAAATACATTATGAAAGATAGCAAAACGCCACAATGGATAGCGTTCAGGCAGCCTATGCCAGAGTAATTCTTTTTCTGACTCATTCTCAATTCTTCGGCGGCTTCTACAGCCGTGAGATTCCCCTTCCTGCTGGTGCTGGCTTCTTCGCATCGCGGCGTAAGTAATCACTTTTAGTGTAACAAACATGTACAAGGTGGGTTAAATTCGATACTTTTAGTAGGGAACTTATATTTCTAAAGGAATTAGACAAAAACTGACCTAAGCTTCTGGAGCTCGATTTTAAAGAGAAATCGATTGGTGAAATCCCTATTTTTATATCTTCCTTAATATGAGAGATACAGACCGTTTTCTTAAAATGTGCAATTTTTAAAAACCCTTGTAACTTTTTTATTTGTGAAAATGCTTGATTTATATAAAAACTATATTAGGGCGCTTTTTGACGCAGAATCCCATACTCTGATTTTTTCCTTTTTTTAAACTCCTATTTTTTGAGATCTTAACAAGACTTGTGTTTTTTTATATGGAATACCCTATATATTTTTACACTATTGAAAAGCATATAGAATTACCTTTGAAATGATATAACACACTTGATATTTTATTTAAACAATTTTTAAATTATTTGTTTTTCTTCATTTCACATTATTTTAAGATGGCTATGGATGGTAACTAAGCAATACACGTATTTTATAATGTCTAAATGTTTATTACAATTATTACAATTTATTAAACCTTTCGTAGACGAGATACCTTTAAATCAATTGGAATTCATTTACTTCCAGCATGACGGAGCACCTCCTCACAATGCCGGACAGAGTAATAAGTTTCTAAACCAACAATTCGGTAACAATTGGATCGGGAATCAAGGACCGATACATTGGCTAGCAAGGTCGCCTGATCTAACCTCATTGGATTTTTTTCTTTGGGGAAGATTTAAAAATCTTACGTTTAAGCATTCTCCCAATTCAAGACAGGAATTAGAAGCTGCAGTTTTGCAAGCGTTCTACTCTCTCTCTCCGCTCGAGCTGGTGAACTCAGCTCAGAGTGTAAGAAAACGGTGTCGATTATGTTTACAACAGAACGGCGGACAATTCGAACACTTGCTATAATTTATCATGTTTACGCATTTTTTTAGTAACAAAGGTATATTCTGTAAATATTTCGTTTGAATATGTCGGTAAGAATTTTAGAAACCAACTTATTTTAGTTCTAGTCTTGACTAATTTCAAATTTTCAATACATTATGAATTTTTACCGAATAAACCCTCTTAATTCCTGATAGAATGGTTTCCTTAGTTTAGTTTGTTTGAATTGTTATTTGTAACATTTAATATTAAAACAATTTTTTTCTGCCTTGTTTAAATCTTGCCATCTTGAAATAATGTGAAATGAAGAAAAACAAATAATTTAAAAATTGTTTAAATAAAATATCAAGTGTGTTATATCATTCTAAAAGTAATTTTATATGCTTTTCAATAGTGTAAAATATATAGGGTGTTCCATATAAAAAAACACAAGTTTTGATAATATCTCAAAAAATAGGAGTTTAAAAAAAGAAAAAAATGGAGAATAGGATTCTGCGTCAAAAAGCGTCCTGATATAGTTTTATATAAATCAAGCATTTTTACAAATAAAAAAGTTACAGGGGTTTTTAAAAATTGCACATTTTAAGAGAACGCTCTGTATCTCTTATATTAAGGAAGATATAAAAATAGGGATTTCACCAATCGATTTCTCTTTAAAATCGAGCTCCTGTAGCTTAGGTCAGTTTTTGTCTAATTCCTTTAGAAATATAAGTTCCCTATTAAAACTATCGAATTTGGCCCACCTTGAACAGAATATTAAATCGATTAATTCCCTAAATACACCAATTTTTCACTGCCATTATGAAACAAGCGGAACGCTGTAGTTGGATGCCACATGGAATGAAAAGGATTATTCGACATAACACCGGCTATACTGTGATGACGGTTGTTTTTGGTCGAGTTTCGTACTATTACCAGAGCAACCAAGGTTGCGGCCCAGATATTTCATTTCAACCTATTGTACGTCGTAAGATGAGGTGTAAGGTACATAATTCATTCGCAGAGATATTTACACTGTATTTTTAAGATAATTACGTAATATAAATCTGAATAACGTTGTTTTTTCACGTATTTTCAAGACTTCATAAAATTGTAAAAAAATATAAACAAATTTGTAATTTAGATCTTCACTTATGGTATTATCTCATGTCTTACACTAAACGAGCAAAAGTAATGTAATAGTTACTGTCAAACATATAGCGGCGTCAAAGTTTTCAAAGACGGTCGCCATTTAATATAAAACGTTGCAAAGTTGAAAGAAAAGTACAGTAGTTTGCGGCGAATCAATTGTTTACGTGACCAGTGTATCCATTTCTTCCCTTGTCTATTTGTGAAGTTTAAAAGGAAAAATATAGAGAAGCGGAAGGATAGAATTTCTTATTGCAAGTCCTACGAGTAATGTTGACTCCTGATATAAACACGAAAGTTCTATTCTGTGAAATTTTCTTCTGTGGAATGTGACCCATCTGTTTATTGTACCATAAGTGTATTTTAAAGAGTAAAGCGCGATAGCTATGACTTTAATGGTGGAGAGATTATTGTGTTCATCTTAATGAAGTTAATTTAAAATCTTGTACGTGTTAAATAAGTTTGTATTATGCTGCCAATAGATAATAGAGAAAATAGGAAAACGGATAAAATCTAAATTAGAAACCGCTGCTTAGATTGTCCAATTAACGTATAACCTGTTATAGCTTGTAGTTAAGAAACTTACTAACTTACTTTTACTATTAAACTTTCTAATCATGTAATTTGCTGGAAGCCATAGAGTAACTTGGAAGTTTGTAGCTTTTCCTTTACTAATTAACGCGCACAACTTTTGACGAAAGAAGCCATCTTTGGAGCTATGTAAAAATATATTTCAGAGCTGCTAAAAACATTTAGCAGAATATCGTAGATGATGACCGGTGAGAACAAATATAGTTTACGCATAAGGTTGTGATAATTGTTGAAAATTATATTTATTATTGTTTACATTTTTAATTTGATATAGTTGCAAGTTTGCGAGACGAAACAGTGCCGGTGGCATCGACTTATGACCACGTATCACTATTCATATGCTGTATCTAAAATACTATGATAAATACGGAAACCACTGTGATTTATCGAATAAAATTTCGACAGACGGAAACGATAGACATTTGTTGTTACATTATCCTGCACTTTTCTTGGCACACTAAGAGTGCATGGCGGTTATGTTATATAGAATACAATATAGAACGCTATCATCAATTGACAAAGAGCATTTGTAAATAGTTACCTGGTGCATGTGAAAATTTACAGTAAAGATTGGAAGTTATTATAACGTGTATGCGATAATTTATAACAACGTTACATTTTTCAATTCGCCAATATCAAGTTTTATGCAGTGGCCATTAAGTTTAAAGAAGCTTCGCTGACGTATAATGAGGTTAGCGAGGCGTATGCGCTACCCTTTTCATGTATTACACGTACATATAGAGATGCCTAGTCGGTATGTAGATTACTACCCATTAGCAAGCACCTTCCTCAAGAACCAATTTAAAGTCTGTTGAAAGTGCGTCGCGCCTCTTCACGTATTTTCAGCGCCGCTCTGTTCGTCGAATTTCGACGAGGAGTAGGTAGTAGAATTCCACTACCTTGGTTTCTCCAGTTTCGAGTGGTAGGAACACCGCATTGAAACGCACGATCAACAAATAAGCATTTGGAAATTTCTATTCTTAACAACAATGACTAATAAACCTCATAATCTACGGTCGTTACGAGTACTATTAACGAGCTTATGCAAGCCGAAGGCAACGTTACACGAAAGCAAAGAAAAAGAATCTAAAAAGAAACCACTATTGTATAGAGGGACGTAACAAGCAAAGCTATATTCGTTCAAACGAATATACGTTGCAAATATGTTACTGGAGGTGCCTTGGAATATATATTTTATATTTATGAACTCTACCTAACAGCGAAGGCTTACTTGAATTAGATTTCAGTACGTGGTATATTGGAAAAGGAGATTTTTATACCGCGGAAGTAAAATATTGTAGGTTTTACTAACTTGATCGGAAAAATTGTTGCGATATGCTCTATGTACTACTAGCTCTTTCCAATTTATACAACACACATAAAGTATGCAGGGCTTCATAAAATATGATATAAATAAATAATAATTTAAAAAATTTATCAACAGTCAGAACAGCAATAAATACTTACATATTAGTAAATAAGTTATTTATCTTACATGTTTTGTAAGGCTACATTAAAGTTTAAATATCACAACGATGGCAATTATATCAGAATATCATTTTTGATTTGCTTAACCTGTTACAGTCTTTGCATTCACACGCCGCAGACATCCGTCGACACAAATCAATATGCGGACGTTAGATATTTAGATTCTGTGCAATTTCCAATAATATCTGATTCGCAATCACACGGTAAATATCTAGCGGCATCTTCTGCTAATACCGTTCAATAACGTGTTAGAACTACCCGTATAACCATTATTAACGTCTTGTAGCTAACGCCGAGTGCAAATTCAGCCCATTATATACGGCTAATCGAATAGTAATTAAACAGGAGACCAGCTTGACAAGGACTACAACACAGTTGTAACAGCAAGAACAACAACAATGCAAGCTTTACGATCTCTCGTAATGAATAGCCGTTTGCCTCGCCCAATCATGAACGAAGTTGGACTAGCTTCCTTTCGACTAATAATTAATATAAACTACGGGAGTGCAACCTAATTTCATCGATTAAACTGCGTCCATTGAAAATTTAACGACGTTCATGCATCAGACGACTATAGCTACTTCAAGTGACCTCATATTGCGCTGGTACTGTGGCTATTTTGCTTATATTACGATATTTTGCAATATTTCGCGAGAATATCGGCGCCTTTAATGCATGTAAGCTAGGGAGATATTCTTTGCTTATCTACTTGCATATTAAGCAAGTGTTTACAGTTGTAATCCAGAGGTCAGATGTTCTTTCACCCACAGTGAATCATTTAAAGATGAAAGGATACAATTAGATTACATGCAAGTGTTTGTATCCTTGTGTTAAACTAATAATTAACAACTGGGACAGATTGGGTGCAAGCTATGAGAAGTTGCAATATGTGTTTGAATGCGTATGATGGATGATGGGAATACACCTACCCAAGTAGCAAAGATTGAAAGATGAAATTGTAAAGGCCCTGCTAACACTCTGTTTAGTTTACTGCATTTTGCCTCCTTACAACCTGCAATAGCAAATATAATCAGCATATTGCTTCCAACATCAGATGACATGGAAATATACTGCATAGCAACCTGGATACTGATTATTAGAGACGAGCGAGGTAAAGGATTTTTGCAGCGAGTAGACAGACTCATGTTTTGTCGACGCTCGGGGAAACCAGTAGGCAACAGAAACCTCCTCTTATGAGACGAATAAACACGAGTTTGTCTAGTCGCTGTCAAAAAGTAATAATTTGCCCTACCTTGGTCATCTCTACCGATTATAATTGCAGAGATTACTCGCATAAGGCATTTAAGCGCAAGTAAAAAGCAAGTATATTCTGCATATAGTCTTGAGTAAGAGATTAACATAGAGAAGTAGTTTGCAGGTCACTAATACCTGCATAAGCTCTGCACACGATCTCTGGTCAAATAACCTGCATTGTATCGTATAAATACAATTTGAGGGATGTTTACACTAACCTCTTGCATGTGCCCTGCTAAGGCTGGCATATAATTTGTAGTCGTTTCTAACCTAAAAATATTATATACTAGACTAACGGTCAAAGGTAATTTAAATAGATAAGATATTCTAATCCGGACATGTATTTATGTAACCACTTTAAATTATCGACACAGAAGGAGTAAGCGTTCCAACAGCGCAGTAGTTAGAGTGGTTAGAGATTGTGGCTGGTTTCAATTAAGAACGTAAGCAATCCTCTAACGGTATTTCGCAAGGGAAATATTTCGGAGAATACATCATCGAATCGATTATACCATTAAACATTTGTCAAGTAAAGTAGACAAGGGGTCGGCATGCTATTCAAAAAAAGAACATTATGCGAAAACTCTAACATCGCTTTGATCCCAAAGTACATAAGATTGGGTCCAAAATATCGCCAATCAGAATATATATCACAATCTTATTGCTTGAAAAAGTTCTTTTCCAACAACCCTGCAATATATCCCGCCATTCAAAGAAAGCAATAATAGTTTTGCGAATATAAATCGGGAATAAGAACTTTTTTCCGATACTGTCCCCTTAGATTTGACAATTTTAACCCATCAACACAATGTTAGTCGAAAAAATTAAGTTTTATATTTGAGAGGGGCAGGATAGGGTTTACATGGAAACACTTTGTTTGGTAACATCTACAGTTCAATGTTATTTTATAACTTGTTGACTGTAAAACTAATAATTTAATTATTCCAATGCCCCAAACAGTAAATGTAACTTCAACTCCAAAGACCCACGTAACATATACCTGTCTATTTACATCTCCATTAAACTAGTCAGTTGGAGTCGTTCGCACACCCTAAGAAAACAAGGAATGCAAACATTGTGATGGGTTCGATGAATAAACCGACGGGTCCCTTGGTGTAATGACGGAAATTAACCGAGAACGAAGAAGAATGATCAGAACGAATGGCGCCTCTGTGAACTTTCTCGCACAGAACTAAGTTGCATTCAGTCCAAGGGACTACCAACTTTCGGGAAGGCGTTGAGCAATTTATGTACCGCAAGTCCCGCAACATCAACTATGCTAATGTCGTTGGAAACAATTAAACAAAAATGAGCGCCACCCTCGCCGCTGTAGATCTCCAGTTTGGATGACGATTTAGTCTCACTTTCGCCTAAGCTATTTGTACTTCCGCAGCCCTTCTTCTCCGAAAAATTCGAGATGAATAATTACGAATTCGGTAATGTTTCTGATGAATTTTCTAATTTAATTGTAGAATATTAAATCCGTCGGAGTATTGTACTAATGGCAGTGATTTTTCACGGGTATCGAACAGATTAATACAATTTATTACCAGATGGCGGTTGAATGTTGATTTAATTTGAAAACTGATTCGGAGTCGTACCTAAATTGAAAGCGACCACTGCTTTCATTTGATCTATTGCCCCGACATAAATAAACGTTTTGTGGGGTTAATAAAGGACATGTCTTTTGTTAGACATTTTTTCCTTATAAACTAAGACGTTGGTTCTATTCCACTGGATCCTTTATTACCAGGAAATTACTTATTCAATTAGTTTTGACAGTAATATTTGCAGAATGTGCAAATGCTTTCTTAATATTTAATGGCGTAATGCCACTACAGAAAATGGTTGAAAACCAAAGAAGATTCCTTTGTTATTTCTCTACATAATTTGATTTTGTAATCTGTGCAATTATATACGTATGTACATAGAGAACTTAGTCAATTACTAACTACTCGCATTAAGTAGTATGTATGTACGTCTAACAATAAGGTGTAAATGAAGCGGTAGATTGTTCTTAGTGTACTCAATAGAGCAAAAGGTATTTGGGAATGTCAATGTTTTTATTTTGAACTGAATAAGAGAAACTTACTTTTTCTTAAATATTTTCAACTGAGTTTTGCTTTGATTGAGAATATGCACGAGGGAGGATTGATAGATAAGATCTCCAACTAGACAAAATAAGAATAAGAAAAGACAAAATAATGGAGCCAATCCCAAAATGAAATAAATTTATTGTACTATCAAGGTACCTAGGTACCAATTATCTTTCTATATCTTCATTCAGTCTATGAAAATACTTCCGTGCTTTCTATTAATCCAATTGCAGACAGCAGGACGAACTTCAGTCTCTGAAGAAAACTGTTGACCCTTCAATACCTTCTTGAAATAACCGTGAATTTCGGGTTCGTCACTGTTTTCATCGTTTCGTTGCTGGAATACGATCTGGCGTTGTAGTGGTGCAACAAAACATCTGTTCTTTCCGGCTTTACCTGCGTTTTTCTAGTTAGCGTGAAGTTCTGCAGTATTCGGTATTTATAACTCTCTCTCTCTGTCCCAGAAAATGACGACCATGACTCTCTGCGCTGATGAAGCTTCCTGGAATTTTCGTGCACGTGGAGAATCAGGATGTTGATATTCCACTGACTGCTGCTTGTTTTAGGGTCATAATGGTGGACCCAAGATTCGTTTCCGGTGGTGATGTTCATGAGAAAATCATCTCCTTCACTGGTTAAGAAGTTCTTGACAGTTGATTTTTTTTGTTCTTTCATGACCGTTTATTGCGGGACTCTAGTTTGATCAATACCTAATTGCCGAATAGTTTCTTTTTGACTAGTCCGTCAGTTTCCGCGAGTTAGCGCATTACATGTATGTAGTGCATGCATACCCAATAGTGTAGGAAAAGTTGAATAGAACATTGCAGTGATATACGCTAATCGATGGCAACAACAAATAACCAAAGATAATCGTTGTGAAATTGCGAATTTCCCTTTTCAGTATACTTCTCATTAATCAGTTACCATAAAAGCGTATAACCGATTTTGGTTTTGTTTAGTAGAAATGTCTTTCGGGTGATGTCGTGTAGTTAATATTTTAGTCTTTAGAAATCTTCTGAAGAAGCTGACAGGATGGTCAGCGAAACGTCAAGTAAACTATTAACTATATTAACTACACGACATCACCCGAAAGACATTTCTACTAAGGATTACGGTCGTGAAAGCCTACACTCAACTATTTCGTTTTGTTTGTCAACCTAAGCAATGCAACTCGTTAGCAATAATTTCGAAACGCTACTTTTCCAAAATAAGTTGTATCAGTCGTATATAAATCAGAAGGTGGCTAGTTTTCAAAGTTATCCACCCTAAAATTAATATTCTAGGCTTGCAGTTACGGCCGGCGACGATTAATTTCACATGTCATTTTGGCGGAGGAAACTGTGTTTACATTACTCCGCGCTTCGCAACAAAAAAAGCACAACGAGAGACGGTAAACATGTATACAACGTCCGGTGTCAGTACATGACAGGGTCCGGTTGCATTAGAGATTAAGTCTCCGGTCGTGGCAGTTTGCGTTTAATTAAATTTTAATGTATTACTTCGGATTAGCGAAGCGTTGGTAAATCAAGCTAGCCAAAAACTACTACGAATACCTTCGATTGTAATCACAGTAGGTTGATAGATTGCACTCTCTGATAATTGGCGCCTGAAAATTATACTGAAATTGTGTAGGTGAACGTTATAACTACGAACAATATTTGATTACGCAGCAGTAAAACTGAAATTGAACCTGCGTCTAGTGTTAGTGAAGTGTTGTGGTAAGAGTGGAAGGGTTTCTGTTTTCCAACGCCATATTCGACTACGTATTTTTGTATTAATGTCCAGTGGCAAGAGGATGTACTCCTGAGCAGCATTAGACGCTATGCATTCGAGTTCCACGGGCACAATCTCGAGTCGCCATTCGTATGGGGAACAATTAATTGCGCTTTGCCTTTTACGACGAGGTGATAGCAACAACACCGTGGAACGCTTTTCACAATATCACGAAATGACTCCTGAGGTTATGACAAGTTTCAAAACTTATGCATCCCGTGGGATCACATTTAAATTCTGATTTGGATACAAAAAATTCCCATTTAAAAATGGACAGCGGCTCTATCTCAGTAATGGTATGTTCCATCGAGCTATGAAATTGACCAAGAAGTTCTGGAATTGACTGCTACATTGCTGCTATTGCTGGGGTACAACTAAAGTAATAAGGTACAAAAGCCATAATTTCCCAAAAAATACTAATGAAACCGTGGTTTTTGGTACGTTCCGGTATTCTCAAAGAAGCTGGAGAAAAAGAGGGGTTGCAGTAGACGGGATGCTAGATGCAAATACCGAATAAATGAAAATTACGTTAAGAAGGAATCCAAGTGTCAAATAAACATGGGTTCTTCGTGCGGGAAGCTAACGGAAAATGACTTATTTAGAATGCGTGGTAATTTGCGGCGCAACCCTTTATACTCTGTTGTCGCCGATATCGCGATTTTGTATTTTATGAGCCATTAGGCTGGAGTGCAAAGGGTTTTAACAATAGCCTTTGTACATATTGCTGAAACGAATGACGCTTATCACACAGACCATTGGACATTGGAATAAAATGATGTAAAACCAATGCCAAAGCACTTACAATTAGACAGAACGATGTGTGGCTCTAACGTAAAAGCCAGTTAGGTATTATTTTGATGATTTTTATTTCCTATCTATGCAATACGACATTGTGCAAACTGAATGGCATCGGATTGTACTGACAAACAAATGTCCAAAGTGTCCTTATGCTCGCGGAAGTAATAATCAATCGATTGTAAACAATCCTATTGATGTATTCAGTGCCTCCTATGTTGCTTTATGAAATCGCTGTACACACCTTTGTTAATAGTTATACAGTCCGTTTGATCCTGTAGCTACATACTACACGGTCGGAAGCAACCCGTACTCTACGGCTTAAAGCCGCACTGCGAGACTACGACACACAACATTTTTCTTATCTAAACGAGAGAGAGAGAAATCAAAAACAAGGACTATTCAAACTAAGGGTTGATTGAATTACAGTTTCTATCTATTTCTAAAAGGTGTTGTTAATTCTTGTATCTGTAAAGCTATCTATTTCGAATGACGATAATTACTTGCTCGCTTAACTCGGGAATCATAGTGATGAACGTTTAGAACGACTCGATTTCCCATAAAAGTCTGTAGCTGTTAGTTAACAATACAGAGCTAACGAACATCGCCTTGTAACGGGCAATGCACGTTAGCTGATCACTCACCACATTTCTTGTTTCCTAGATGTTGTCATCCACATAAGCCCTTGCGATTAGATGCACATATATTTACAAATCTAATTATGGTAGTCAAAAGCAAACATCATACTACAAAATTCAGTCTTAGTAGACGAGGATAACCTAATCAGTTCCAAACCTCAACATGAAGATGGGTTACTGATCAAAAATATTGTAATAATTTGAAGATTTCAGTAATGTTGGACGCTCAGTTGTTGTTTAACAGTTGATTTTGTTAGTTGATGCTACTGTTTCTGTAAAAATAAGAAAAATCGAATATTGAGTCGTCATTAAACTCTTGCATTTGAAACACAATACGCCTGCGCAAATTGCGGCCGAGATAGACGCTGCCTTCGGCGGTTGTACCATCATGTCACAGCGGAATTTTAGGCGGCGTGATCGTACTCGCTTGGCTGACGATGAACGTTTGGGGCAGAACGAAAAACGCATTCAAATGAACATTTCCGAAACCTCGATGAAGCAGTTTAAGCGAAATAAGCAGTTCTGGCGTCGATTAACAACTGTAGATAAAGCTTGGGTGCACCGGTGCACTCCTGAGGCCAAGACATAGTCGAAACAGCGAATTGCGAGGAATGAATCTCCTCCGAAATATGTGAAGACACTTCCATCAGCCGTGGAAATGCTGGCGACTGTTTTTTGAGATAATCGTGAAGTTCTTTTATTCGACTATCTTGAAAATGAAAAAGCAATAATGGGGACACACTAGGTATCATTACTTGGCAAGCTGAAGGCAAACATTATGGAAAAACGGTCGCATTTGAAGAAAAAGAAAGTTTTGTTCCATCATCTCACGCTTCAGTAGTCGCCATGATAAAAATTCACGAATTCGGTTCGAATTGATAGACCACACGCCCTATTCGGCAGATCCCCAGTGACCTTCTTCTGTTACCTGTAAGCTGAAAGTTTCGCTCGGGGAACAGAGATTTTCATCGTATGAGGGAGTCATCACATTCGTAACCGCCTATTTTGCCGAACAAGAGAATCATTGGGAGGCTATGTATAGAAATAAAAATGATTTTGGCAAAAAGATACTAGTTTCTATATTTGTCTGAGAACTTTTCAGATTACCCTCGTATGCTAGTATAATGCATTTTAGATGCATCGCCAAGGGCTCTTGCGCTCCCAGATATTTATTGAACTGCATATCTGTTCGCGACATCGTCTTCCAATAAATTCTCGCGTTAAGAACGTTTGGGTGTTATGCAATTGGCTCTCTGGCGAATAGATAGGGCGCGCTGATGTGTTCTTGATTACCATTCCTATAGGTAGAATATTCGCTATCTTCTGAGTTGGTTTTCTTCTTTCTTAGTACAGAGATTTGTCTACAATTATTGCGGTAGGCACAGTGGTATGTCGTAATGAGCTGTTACATTCTTGGAAAGAGAAGGGTATTATTAACAACTAACATTTAATTTTGAATAGTGACAGTAATAAATGTTCGAAAGACGGTAAAAATGAAGTATGCGCATGAAACATTCAACACGACAAATTGTAATGTCTTATTGATAATATGATTGTAACTAGTACTATTGTACATATAGTAATTATGCATTTTCAGAAGACAGACATTGTGGAAAAACGACTGCATTTGAAGAACAAGAAGGTTTTATTCCACCAAGACAACGCACTGTCTCATATTACAATGGCCATGGCAAAAATTCACAAATTGGGGCTCGAATATATAGCTCACCCTATTCACTAAATCTGGCCTATTTTTCATCGAATGAGAAGGCAATCACATTCGTAAACGGCTGTTTTACGAAACAATATGTCAACTACTATTTGCATGAATTAAGGAGATGGAAGCAGCGCTGGGAAAATATATAGGCCTTATAAGTAGACTTTGTTCAGAAATAAAAGTGAATTTGACAAAGCAAACACTTCTTTCTGTGTTAAGCTGGAAAGTTTTCAGACTATCCTCGTAGTAGTGACGTTTGCCGACGATTATCAGCCACGTTGTTTTGAGGCTTAAGGTACTACCAATTCCTCACGCGTGTATACACTTATTACATTGCATTTGACTGACTTTCGGATTCTGGCTTCAGGTTGTCCCTTTGTTTCTCCGAATTTACTGAGTATTACCTTGTATCTTCCGTATATTTGCTTCGGAAATTTACCGACGGCGCACCTTTACGGATTTCTCTATTGGCTTACGTTAGTTAGATAATTAATAATTAACATCAACTTACTGCAGCTGAAAGGTCTCTATGCCTTTACGACGGATAATTGGGAAATTAGATAAATTGAACAGTGCTAGCTAATATTATTGGAAGCGTAGTCTTGGAGAAGTTAGCAGGAAGGTATTGGAGATGCATCTAGGTATCTGTTTCCTTTGATAAATACAATCTAAGATCTGTTTCATCTTGTGACGATAATACATTTACGCGACAGATGTATTTACATTATCAAGCTACGATTGCGGAGAATTGTGCAACTTTATCATAACTTGCTCGTAATATTGTTGTAACATAATGACTAATAAAAGACAAACGAAAGTTACACAGAAAAAGTCACTTGATAAAATGTACGACAATATTGTAGGGAAAATATTCTAGCAGCCATTGACACAGTTATTGTCATAGATAATACTTCAAGTTTATATAGCACTGCTTCACATAAATGTACCATTTTTTCCAACAATGTTTGTGTCGAGATGTGCAGGACAAGGTTGCAACAATTGTTTGGGTCGAAACTTCCTAGTTTTTCCAACATCTTTGTTTTTAAGTAAGTGTCCTCATTTATATGCATCAATTGCATATAAGGGGGCAATACTTAAGTACTTACATAGATTACTAGGGCTGCAGTCATTTTCTCCGGTCTTCCCTGGACGTTATTTCGATATAACTCTATCAAAATTTTAAGAGACGCGCAGTTTAGTCAGTTTGGTTTGCCATATTCGTGCACCCATTAATCATAATTTGGGCTTGTTTCAAAATTGGATCATGGACGAGTTCGTTATAAACTATAAGAGTGGAAGGCGAGATGAGTAGTGAAAGTTTAATATTTTTTTAATACTATATTACAGTATATTGCAGTAGTGTAACTGCAACAAACACAGATATTCTCCTTCATTCGAAAACCATTATAACGTCGGGGCAACAGAGCAAAACGGCTACAGTGGGCCCGTTCTCGTCTAGATTGGTCGTTAGATGATTGGAAATACGTGCTTTGGAGTGACGAGTCAAAGTTTGAGGTTTTTGGGCAAAATCGACGAATTTATGTCCGAAGATCTAAAACCGAAAAGTGATAACGAACTGCATCGTGCCTACAGTGAAGCAAGGGCGTAGTTCTGTGTTAGTGTGGAGATGTTTCTCCTTTGCTGACACGGGAGATTTATACAGAGTGCAGGGTGTAATGAGGAAGGAAAAAGGCAGTGCCATCAGGATTGCGTATAATAGGCCGTAACTTTACATTCATGCATGACAACGACCCAAGACACTGCGTTAGTGTGTAAGAACTATCTAAAGGAGCAAGAAGAACAGCTCACCCTGAAAGTAATGACATGGCCCCCACAAACACAGCTGTTGTGGGATGAACTGGACAGGAGGATCCGAAAAATATGCTCAACTTCACAAGAACATTTACGGAATATTCCGCAACATGAATGGATTAATATTCCACAATCCGTTTTAACAAAACTTATCGAAAGAATGCTTAGAATAGTTCGAGCGGTGATTAACAGCAAAGGAGGTTTTTTCGATGACAAAAAAAATAATGTTCAGTATGTTATATTAGGCCAGAATAACTTTTTATTTATTTATTTTTGTCTTTTTTACCTGTACATACAATAAAATTGCATTTTGTTTTTAGTTTCGTTTGTTTCTGTAACCTTTTCATGTTTTTTAATAACCGACCGAACTTCTTTGAACGGCAGTGTATATGAACCGATCGTTGCGCATTGTTTCGAATTGATAGACCACCCACCCTATTCACTAGATTTGGCACCGGCGTTTTCTAGACTCAAAGTTTCGCTTGGAGGACAGACATTTTCATGAAATAAGTAGGCCAACGTATTCATAAATGCCTATACATTGCAGTGCAAGACGACAACCATCATTTAGACGGATTAAAAAGACGGACAGATCGCTGCGAAAGGTGTACAGAAATATAAGGAGACTATGTTGAGAGCAAAAAAGAATATATATATTGCAGCTGAATACAATGCCGTATTCTACGATTTCCTCTAGATGCAGTTTAACCGCGACAATTATAATCTACTCTATTGATAAAATGCTACCAGACTAATGTTTACTTCACTAATGTGCAAACTTGCTGCTATATTGTTCTGGAACGCATCAATTGTTTATCTAGTTTCGGAGTTTAGCTGGCCGGCTGTCCAGTTGACGGAAATCGGTTCCGCTTTAACAAGTTTCCATGCATAAGCGATAACCGACGCCTAAACAAACGTCCTCGTTCCGTACAGGGCAGACTAGTCCTATCTCACGGTGCCTCGCAAATTTCGTATGCATACGATACTTTGCCGGCGGAGTGGCCGACCTATTGACTAAGTAATGGTGGGAGCCACCACGTTGATTGTTTCGGAATGTTTTATTAAATTATAATCATACCTCAAGCAACAACGCAGGTCATCCAAGGGATAACTAAAATTTGAGTAGGAAGGTTGGGTTAGGTGAGTTGTTCGGCTACTATTATTACGGTTTGGTGAATTTAGTTTAAAGCATACAGGTGTCTTGCAGATATTTGCATTTTACCAAAAACTTTAGAGCAAGTAGTTACAACACTGATCGTATGTTTTGGAAGTGCTTTTTGATAGTTACTATGAGTACCAACTTAAGTAATTTGATCAATTTTACGTTATAATTTCTTTTACATTTTCCAAAATATGAGTATCTTATAAAAAATACCGTGAACTTTGTCTATAACAATAGTATTATGCATTCTATAACATTTGAGTTCTTATTTACTAATTAAGGACTGTTCTGTTTAAATAATCCAAAGACAAAACGGTTTTAGCCTGTACCAAATACTTCTAGCGATACATTGAAGAACAATTAAAAACAAAAAATTCTTATGACGGTATTTTAGACAATACAAAGAAAATCAATTTTTTGCTTTTAAAGTTTATGATTCCAGAGGTGGGCCTTGCAAGACATAAATTAGGTTTGGTGGTTGCTGAAAAGAAAAAGACGATCATAGAAAAAGACACCATACTTTTTTGCTATTGATTTTATTTTCTCGTCTCTTCTAACAGTGCAGAGAAGAAATGTTACTCTTACAATTCTCGTAATCGTTTCGGCTGGAAGGTCTTCTTTTCGTTCCTTGTCGTCCTCAAAACCGTTTCGGCGGCTATCTTTAAGAAATGATGATGAGAAACGTGGTACCCTTAGAAAGGACGAGGATTCAGCCCTACGCCAGATAAATATGTTTAATTAATTGTCGAGAACTTCTTTTCTCCGATATTCGCGTCAATTTGTGTCTCCTTCCATCTTGGATATCCCTTCACCTGACTGGTTTTTTTTTTTATTCTTTTTTAATGAAACTTTTTCCGAACGAGTACTTCCGCTCCCCCTTTACGACACTTCCTCCTCCTCGTTTTGTCCAAGAAGAGCAAAAAAGGAATTGTCATTATTTATTTGTTGTGTATTTCATTATTTGCGAACCCTATAGGACATATAAAAGCAAGCTGAGGATATTGGAGTTTTAAAATACGTCTGTCTCTTTGTTTGATTAATCGGTTTTCTGTATTGAATTCCTTTCCGAATGAATTGGATATCCCGTAAGAAATAAGGCGAAATTTAATTTTGAATTGATTCTTTTTATAGGTGGGCTTAATGTTTGCAACAAAATTTCTTCCGAGCAGAAATACCTTTATTTCCGTTTCCTCCTATACCGATATGTCAAGTGCTGTGATGGTAAATTTTATAAAAGAACTTAAAGAGTAGTACTTTACCATCCCAGAGTTCGTTTCATTTGAAAATAAATATGTGGAGTATTTGCAGTGATTATTTTGAAAATTTTGAAAGAAGGCAGTGTAACAAACCTAATTATTTCATTGGGTGCGTACTTTATGTACCGGACTCTCCCTATATACACAGAATCTACAGGGCGCTCAAAGGAAGTTGTGTTTTTCTATTACTGCCTTATCTTTAGAAAAAAAAATGTTTTGAGTAAAAGTTATTTAGATCAAAGTAATGCATAACCTAAATATGTTTTCGACCCTACACGATGTCTAGCAAGTAGGTGAACGCGTACTTACTTCGTCAGTTTAAGAAGATTATCATATATTGTTTCGTTTTCTTCCAGGCTAAACTATATCTCATATAATTTCATATCTTCATTTTATTTGAAAGAATTCGTCAACCCGCATTTAGACAAATTTATGCAACATCACGTGGTCCAGCCCACCATTGCATTTGAATTTTTCGAGAAATTATGTTTTTTATAGTTTCTCACATCAGTTGGGCCTCTAGTGGTCACTTTTATAGTTGATTTTTTTTAACTTTGTAGAACTTACCATCGCTGATATAGCCCTTATCTATTCTTAAACGAACAACTAAAATTACCACATGATACCTTTTATGTATCTCACCACGAACAGTTGAAATGCATTACAATGCAACATAAAGATGAGAATTAATCAGAGGATAATGGAACATCGTTACAATTAATGTTATTTAAATTATTCTTAAATTCTTTAAGGATATTTTTGTTTCTTTCCATTTTGGACATTATATTATCCTCTCCCCATATTAAATTCAAATTACTCCTTCGAAATTTCCAATAACGATCGACGTTTACATAATTGATTACGTATTGGATTCAAACTTCTGAAACTGCTTTTTTACCCTTCATAACAATATAACTTATAATTTATTCACATCATACAATGGCTTTTCCGCAATAAAAGCAAACAAAATAAACTTATCCATTGCTGTAAGGGCGTCTGCTGATGTTTTAGTAGCGCTCCTTCATTGTTGTCAAATGTCTACATGCTCCGCATTAAATATTAAAGACATTACGAACTTTTTACTCTTGGTAAGTACGAGCAAACGTACATGCGTATCCAAAAAGCCCATAATTCCGGAATATATGATACCGAGCATCGACTTATCCCCCTCACACTCAGTCAGCAACTGCACCTGAGGCTTTTCCCTTCGTTTCTCCATCTAGCGGGAAACAAGAAATGTGTTCGATCCAAATATATTTCCAACTTCTATTAGCAGCCGAAAACAAAAAAAAACTCTACGTCTTTCTCCGTGCGGGTAATTCAGCGAGGAATTGTTTCTAGCCTGAAGAACAATGTACAAAAGACAAATGCGTTGTAAATTTTTTATGTTTGTCAAGGACAAGGATTTTTACGTATTTGATTTTGATACTTCCGTTCTCTGCATGGATACGTATACAAAAATAATAAGTTGTGCATTCAATCACGAATGCCAGTTATGAATATGCTAGCTGCAACTAGCGCTACGCATACGTCAGGCTTTGTGACTCCAGTGTGTCCACTTGCTTAATAACTTCCTTCTTGTGGTAGGAGCCCAATGTTGGATGTGGAAATTCTTCTTCTGGCCTATTATCTTTGAAATGTGGAAGTAAGAGGGCTAGCTAATGATGGTTGTAATGAAGCGGAACAATAATTTCTTTTGTATTCCATCTTCTCATTTCCCAAAACATCGAAGCTAATGTAAAATCTTACAAAAAGAATCATTTTGGGCGTACCTAACCGTTATCTTGCAAATTAGTTATCGCTCGTTTTATTACGACCAAAATGCTTAGTTGCTTGTGGTGCAAAACGTCATCAAAAAGCATAGTTACGTCAATGGATTTTTGGAAAGGAAAATTATCAAAATTTGCTGTGATCCTAAAATAGTCGCTATCGCGACTACTAAACGGATGAGGTGACTCTAAATTTATTTTCTGACTTTGAGTCTATCTGCAGTCGGGGTAACTGCACGTCACGTCTCGTTTGGTATTCAGAAGTAGCCGACTTCCAGAAAGGAACACATAAACATAGCGTTTATGAGCTAAAACTCCGCTTTATCAGGTTAGTTTAATTTTGAACTTGTAATACTCGTTTCAAAATTTATCTATTTCTTTCAATTAAATTTAAATTACCGGAAGAGCGTTTTAGAGACACTTCCGATTCTCACGAACTCTAAATTTGTCTAATTAATTTGGAAAATCAAGTTTTTTCAATTTTTCCCCCTCGTAGAACTTTCCAGTGTTCTGTTACTCAAGTTAAATAATAATAAATAATAAATAATTTTACATTATTTGCAACCGCTATCATATTGAATTGACCCAAGAACTGAAGCCTATGCTACATCAAAATCACCTGTGTTTGCTGATTGGATTTTAGAGCAGACTGAAGTTGATAACGAATTTTGTAAATGAATCATATTCAGCGATAGAAATCCAGCAACTGCGAATGCTATGCGTAATGCGTATGATCAATCAGTTCCGCTTTCAATCTAGTAAATCCTGCAAATAATTTCTCAAAAACAAAATCTGAGACATCGTGCTGCAGAATTTATTTTTCCCTTTTAGGAATATATAATATATACAAAATGGGTTCATACGATGCTAAATACTTCCCTTCCTATCGGAGAATATTGGTACTTTGTGTAACGTTCGCTATTTCGCCTTAACTAACTCCCCAGCAATATAGTCCAGCGCCTCCATTCGATTACTCAGTGAACTAAAACAACATGATTACAACTATTGTCGTCGCTTACAACCCGACTAGCTTTATCCTTCTTTTACAGTGCTACCGCTGTGAGTAGAATCGTTGACCAGAGGTATTACGAAAGTTTTTATTGGCGCCGTCGGAGTTAGGGCGTCGGATTTATTAAAAATGCTTCTCTTTCGCGGTAAATTACTCGGATAGCATCCGACCGGATGCTTCTTTCCTTTTCTCTCGAACGGCCATGTACGACGAGTCGAAATTTAATATAAAAAATTGCAATTGTTATTAAACTCTGCGTCAATGTAAAGTAATTTATCGCGCCACGAATTATGTTTATTAGACTTTTATAACTCTATTTACTGAAAAAAAGTCGGATTCTTATTGGAAATAGAATACATTCACGTTTTGCCTTATTCAATATACGAGGGGAAAATTTAGGAAATATTGATTTTTTCAAATTAATTAAATAAATTCAGGGTTTATGGAAATCGGGAGTGTCTCAAGGACAGTCTTTCGGCAATTTAAAGTCAAATAGAGAATGAAATATGAAATTTATTATTATAAATTTAAAATAAAACTAACCTGATACTCCACCGCATAGACACTATGTTTATGTGATGCTTTCTAGAATTCTTTCTGGTGAGGTGTGGTGGCGTGACCAGAACTTCGAATATAAATAGAATTCTTGTGATGTTTACCTTAGAATTGGACATGTAACCAGCACAAATTACTTCGATGACAGACAAGCGAAAAGATAGAAGTTAGATTTAACGTCATTTAGAAATAGGAGCAAATGCAACAGGATGCGGGAACGCAACTCAGGCATAGATTCGATGCTATTATACACCATCACACAACTGTCCAAATTTAAATTTTACTGACCAAAAATATCCTCTTAGGGACGAGAATTAATTTGCAAAATAACATTGATATATGCCTAGATTAACACTGAAGATTGTTGTTGTTGTTGAGATAATTTTACATTAAATTTGATGTTTTAGGATATGAGAGGATTGAACACAAAATAAGTTTCTCCTCTACCGTCGTTGGTTAGACTTAATAATATCTCTCCTACTCCCGCATTCCAACGATGATAGGTCAGAAAAAGGATTTTCACTTCCAAAGCCGAGCTCCTAGTCATAAGAGGGAAGTTAATATTGAGGGAGTGGACAAATTGGAGTCACTACGAAGCTGGGAACAATAACATAACATATAAAGAATTTTGATAAAAGGCAGACTAAGGCTACAAGCATTTAATAATGTCTTCTCTTTCTATTAGGTGTTAATGTTTCCATCTAATTTGCAGGACTGCCGATGTTTCGTCCACCGTCTTCTCTTATGAAGCATCTTCAGTTGTTGCTGCGGTTATTGGTGTTACTGCCACTGACTGGGTACTACTCATTCCGGAGGATTTTATGTAGGACTCGCTTTGAGGTAATGGCATGGAAATGTTATGGATTACTGAAGCGTGGCCGTGGTTATAAAACACTGAATTGATGACCGCGAAAGCCTACACACCAGATTAATATATAATTCGTTTAACATGGTCTCCCAATTGTATAAAAAAGATAATAAATATTGTTCAGCAAAGTTACTGCATGAAGTCGTATTTCTTTCGTACAACCGGCCCTAGGAATAAGGATGCAAATACTGTAGGTATGCTCCAGGATGGAGTAGAATCTTTAATTTTGGAGATATTATTATAACACCAGGCCTAATAGTAGAAATGTCTTTCGTAAAATATTAACTACGCGACATCACCCGAAAGACATTTCTACTATGGATTACGATCGTGAAAGCCTACACTCAACTACCAGGCCTAATATCCGTTCTTTCTAATATACAATCCAATTTAACAGCATATCAAGCGTTACTTTTTCCGTCAAGTAAAGTAGAGCAAAAGCTTATACACGCCTTACAATTCAATTTAGAACGATACGGATGGTAAACGTAAATTTATGGCTGAGTATACAGACGATTGATGCATTTCGTCTATTCCACAGTTTTAGTAGCCTTGCTCGACCGTAAAACTGTTTACGGGGACGATTTGCACAAAAAATATATTTTATGTTTGATAAAAGCATAGGTTTTGTGTTAGTTGTGCTCTAGTTGGATTTACGACGCCGGTTCTCGATGCGATAATAAAATCGGAACGATGGAAATATTTTCTATTTTTCAGAACGCTATTCGAAATAGTTACTACAAAAGTAATTTGAAGAAGTTGAATTTCAGCAATGCACTTGGAAGGAAGGAAGTACACTTATCTATGGGAGGTTATTCATGTCGCATCGTATTGTAACGAGATGATGCATTGGCTTGGCGTTTGATTTCTCTTACAGCGAGGAAAATGTGTTGTAATGTATCATGTAACAAATCGGTTTATTGTTTTTTCAAAATATTCGTCATTACGATTGATGTACTTTTGCATGCATTAGAAACATTTTTCTCAATTCGGAAAGCTTCGCAAGCGTGACAAATCGGGTAAATAGGGGCAACAATGCCTTTTAGAAATTCTTAAAAACTCCAATCAATTATTAGTTTGAATAATCTTTATTTTGCATATGACAGTCTCGCGATGTAGCATTCAACCACAGCGTTCCCTTTGTGCCCGACCAGCCGGTTTCTTAGATGATAGCAGCAAAAGTTCCTACTTTTTTTCAAAGATCATTGCAATTTAAAAATAAGATTCTCATCATATTTTTTACAGTCACGGCTCCACTTATCGAAAGGTCAAGCACCGCCACTGGTAAAAGTTATCTCTTTTCTGCTTTTGTCTAGTTTGTTTTTTTTTTTGTTTCTAATCAATAGACAACACATAAAATATTTATTTACGAACCAAGTGCGTGAAAAGACAATTCACGAATGAGCAGCCAGTTTATGGCTGCGAATATCTACGTTCTCTATTTACCATCTGTCTGTCAAAATATTTTCAATAACGGTACCTATGCAATTGTATCATCATCACGAATGAATGACATCTTTTCATATCAACAAGGACAAGATCTGGGCACCCCAAACGTTATTTTACGTCACCCACCTCCATTTTACGATTCGATACCTCTAAACGCATCGATGTACATCGATGAATTTCTGAAATCGTCCGTTTCTATCAGGCAAAATCCACAAGAAAGGAGCTCGGAATTGATTCGACATCTTTTGCGATTTCCACTGGAAGGTGGGGTGTGTTAGCGTCTGCGCTCCCATAAACGGTAGGAAATTTTATTTTTATACACCGACAGACGTTATTTGTATATGAAAGAGGCAGTACATAAATAAAATATATCGGATTGGAGTTCCTTGCTTCCAGTACGTGTAAATCAATATCCAAAGTATTGAGGAGACTACTGATGGAGGAATCTGGAAAATGTTGCCGTTGTAGGCTGAACCCCTTTTAGTGCGGGTGGTAGCAGAAGTATTTCAGAAAAGCTGGAAGCGGTTGCTATATGAGCCGATGCCGATTCCAGTATAATATAACTTATACTGGATTTCTCAAGTTAAGTAATTTATGCATTCACCTCATACAGTTTGCAGGTGTTAATATTGCAATATAATTTTATGGGTTATTTAATTTTATTTCTTATAATTATAAAATTCAATCAACAAAATTTCTTCAACGAGATAATCGGGTCAAGTAATCAATATATGCCCACGCTACCATGATCTGCATTAAATTCAAAAACCATTTAGCCATAAAGATAAAGTGGATGAAAGACGTTCCATATTTATTATATTTTCCAGAATTTCTAAAATTAAGAAAATATCACCTGGTCCAGTACGACCAACATCAATGTACAACAATGTACACCGAACGGTTGGGTTGGAATGTTTTGCAAATAATAAAAAATCTTAACTCATGACTAGGCAAGCCCTCGACCAAAAAAAATGTACACGTACACAGAAAAGCGCTTTGTTTTTTTATAAAAACAATAAAATTTCCCCATTGTTATTGCATAAAGGGTGCGGCAATTGTCTGCAAAGTTGAATAATCTCCATTGAAAAACCTTTATATGAATATTTTATACTATTTCATGATCACGATGTTATTTCAAGAGCATGTAACGCGCTAATTGTATATTCTTATAAAAAGAAGCACGTTGTAGACATTTGCATATCCCTACCGCATGTACACTCGCGCTTTTATTTTGTTTGCAGGATGTGGAGTTTCATAATTTGTAAATATGATTTCTTACAGATCTACCTTTAAAAATCTACAGCTCACGTAAATCATTTATTAAAACATAATAATGAGCTGGTGCCCTGTTCTAGTGAAGCCAAGTGGGTATAGTACCTAAAAGCTCTCCATTCCTGACCCCGTTTAAAGTTTCCATTCAAAAGAAAGGGCTAAAAATTCTGTTGTTGTAAATACACAAACACAAAGCAAATGTCCAGATTTTGAGGGTGTTGCGTAGGAGCCTCTTGCACCCAGGCAGAGTTATTTCGCGATCCATTCAAAAAAAAAAACTACAGAAAGCATCACACTCCTTGATTCACAAATTTCTAACCGTCTGTCGAAATTGTCCTTAAAGAGCTCTTGAATAAGGAGAATTTTGTGTAGATAATTTTAATTTCGTGTATATTATCAGACGAATGATGATTTTTCTCTAAAAGTTTCATTTATGGCAGTGTTTGTACGTTCACTTTTTGGTAAGTTGCTGACTGCGCTTTTTGTGTTGTACCTTTGCAAAGTTTTTCTCATGAGCGAACATGATGGTTGCCAGTAGTAGCCACATTTTTAGGTGATTTTTCGTACAAAACCGTGCATTATAATTGCATTCCCGACTATAAATCCATTAAAATGTCTCATTAACCTCTAAAGATTGCCCCCCAAATTAGTTGGTAGTATATGTGTGTGGCGTATGTGCTAGCGCAATTTTGTAGTTGCCGTCACCAAAACGCAATATTTCCTATTTCACCCAAGAGAGGCATTTTCTGGGTTTTTCATTGTGCGTCTACCACCGCAATCTATATCCAATACATAGTTAGTAAGCGCAGGCTAAAATATTCTACCGCGAAATTAATTGCATCGACAAGCCGATATTGATTTCTGCGAGCTGATGAGATCCATTAAAAAAAAAAATATATGAAATGATGAATAGCCGGTAACCGCCAGTTCATTACGTGCCCGTAAACGGATGATTGTTTTGCGAATATTTATGCGGTAATTCGCGGGCACGATGAGGTCCGAATTACGGAAAGGATGCAGCATATTTTACGTAACCTTTTTTTCTGTTGGCGAGGTAGGAAGGTAATAAAACACGCCGCCGCACCGGATGCGTGCGCGAGCCACAATAAAATATTATGACGTTATGACGTAAATTCGATGACGGATCGTCGAAATCCGTGCCACGCCGTAATTTTAATTAAATCCCAAATTTCGCGAATGGACATATTGAAAAATGTATTGGAAGTGGAAATTTGGGGATTTTAATTTTTCACTAGGAGCAATAAAAAACATTCCTGCGAGCGGTAATCAAACCTACTTCATTACGCACATATAAAACAGGTTATTTCGGTTATTTGAAACAACGTTTTTCTCATTATTAATATTTTATTAAATTTATGGTCATAAAATTATTTGTGCGCCCATCAGAGGGAGGCCGTACTTAGGCCCTCTCCCTTAAAGGGATAGATAATACAACACAGAAAATCAAAGCGATTTTAATCAGCTCATCAGAGTAACGTAAGAACTGTTACTGATGTTACACTGAACTTTCAACTGAGAATGGTTTTCAAATAACACCGCTACCCTCTTCGTTAGGCTTGGTGATTCGGCGAGAAAAAAATTAATCAATTATATTTTGAAATTCTGGGTTCTGACCACGTTTTCGGGAATTT
The DNA here is from genome assembly GCA_902655005.2 of Marronus borbonicus. NCBI lineage: Eukaryota > Metazoa > Arthropoda > Insecta > Coleoptera > Scarabaeidae > Marronus > Marronus borbonicus. The sequence continues at coordinate 29,146,063 of LR737381.1, read as the reverse complement.
GATTCACTGTATAACGTATCTACTACACATCTAAGGAGATGTTTGCTTTCAAGTTAATTATGGCAAACAAGGATTGAAACAATTTTGATAATCTTACCAACGACAACAGGTACAGGCAATCCGCTTATAATCAAATGTGAGAGCTAGAAATAACATTAAAAGCAATTGGAGGTGAATTTGGTATTAAGTGAAGTTTTTGAACGTTAAAATAAAGACTAAATGTTTGTTGAAAATTTCGCCTATGATACTAGTATAAGCCCCTAACATCAAACCCATCTGCTGAAAACAAAAATGCTTCTTTGTTCTTAAATGTCTGTAAATGAACGTTGACCTGTAAGAAGTTCTTAAAGAATCTTAACGACCAGGCACACGTGTAATGCAAAAACGATCTTAAACCATAATACTTTACAATCCTGCACTCCCGCACGCCGAAATGTTTACTATTGCCAGTAATTTCTGCAACATTCGCCTGATCTTCGGCGAAATTTTCCTCCGCTCTCGCTGTCGTAAATTATAAACCAAGTGTTCTTAATACGAAACAATTACTGTCGGAAGCGAGAGCGGCGCCCTCTCGAAGATTGTAGCTGTACTAATCCGAAAAACAGCGAGTGCTGCGGAGAACTTTATACAGCAGTCAGCCAGGAAATCGCGTAATTTGTAACTGATGTCGTTTCCGTGCTTGCGTGCTCATTTGAATTAATTCTTTTCTTCGGTTTTATGACGATTCTGTCTCGTGTTCAGCTATATTCAATAAAACAAGACCCCTGTAACGTAAACATCTGCAACGTAAACATCAACTATGAATTATTTAGAGCTATCGTATTGTGTTGGGTGTGGATCGTTGAAAGTATCTGAAAACAAAAATAAAGCAAGTTCAAAGAATTAGTTTCGTTAACTTACAATCCGGTAAACAACTTTAATTTCAAAAGCTCTATTACGACGAATATCTTAAACATCGTTTGGAAGAAGCTTTAACACGTTCGAAATACATCTTTGACTCCAAATGCCAATGTTCCAATTGTGAATACATTTTAATTTATATCAACTCTTGCCATTTAAATTGCAATACATTCCAAACTGTCAGGCAGCGTGGAGACGACGACCTCATCCTCCCGGTCTCTTGCCTATCGTTAATATCTCGTTTACATTTGTGTCATCTTTCGGCGGAGTTTCGCGTCCCGCTGAAGCATAATGATCGTTTGGTGTCTTTCCGACGTCACCGCGTCTCACCCCGGAGTAAGCAGTAGCCGGAGCGCTTCGGGGGTATTATACCTGGCTGGCACACTTAATTCCGTCACGACTGGAATTGGTCGCCTATCGACATCAGAGCTCTCGCAGCCTCCTTTCGTTACTAACGAAGTCTATTTCGTTTAAAGACGAGTCGCTGGTTCGTTACGAAGTTCTATTGGCGGGCATTGTTTGTTGCAGTAACGTGAAGCCGAAGGGGGAGGTTTAGATCCGGAATTAATTACTGCTAACTTATCATAGAAATAGAATTACAAGATGTTGTTGTATTTACGCTTTTTTTTTGCGAGTAATTGCGAAATATAACTATAAAGATGTTATTAACATTATTACGGAACAAATGAAGTACTTCCTACTTAGGTAGGAAGTACTTCAGTGAGTGTGTGCTATTGTATATTGCAGCGAAATCTTTACAGTAAACCATGCATAATACAATTAGAGAAGATTAAAGTTTACAAGTACCTTATCGCTTTCAGTAATCTGTTACGTCGTCTATAGAGCGTATCAATTAATGAGGGAGCGCATTGCAGACCTACGCGAAGAGGGTGTTTCCATATGGAAAATTGGCCGGCGGATTAGGCACCACTATAATGCGAATGAGGTCCTTACTACCGAGTGATTTAATTTGCGAAATTATTTTAAAGTCAAAATGGGATTCAATCCGTACCTGTTTGTAGAAAAATGTTACAAATAAACGCAGGACGTGAAGAAAATGGGATGAGAACATTATCTAAAAATACCGCAGAGACAAGAGGGAGGGTTCCCGGGGCAATGTAAGCCACTATGAAAGCTGAAAAAGTAATTAGACCTCCTTACTTCAATATACTCTAATTGTTCGGAAGGTGAATTTTATTACTTCCGTTCTATATAGCTACGCTGTCAACTGTATATAACTCAGTTTATCTGTACGTAGTATTAACTTACAGTAGCCTTTTGTATATTTCGATTTTGCTAGATATTTAGCTAGATAGTGTAATAATATGCTTATTTCCTACCGTTTCGTGTCCTAATTGAAGGGATAGTTCAGTAGAAGTATGGGAAATCCAATTGCAGACAAGGGATTTACACTCTGTTCTTGTACCATTGTTATATAACCCAAAATGAAAGTTACACACAATAAGTATCTTAGAATACGAATCGTATCTAATGGAACATGCAACCGCTATCTACTGCTCTAACTACGTTATTAATTTTTGCTAACAATCGCGGTTATATGGCGCATTTACGTGCAGGAATACTGACGAAGCGTTGAAGCAAACTTCACGGCATCCCACTAACAATGTTAATCACATTCGCGACGTGATAATCCCAAGATAGAAGGCCTTTGGGTGGGTAGAGATCCGAGAATGCAGGATCCCTGAGACAATGCTGCTTTACACAAGCAGAGTTTTATTAGCGCGGTAAACTACGCGCTAGAGCTACTAATCATTAAATCCCGAGTCTCTGCGGCAGAAAGGATTTTCCAACTGAAAGTGCCATCGATATTGTGTATATGCAGTAAAACTGACAGTAAATGACTTTAGTTCAAGATGGCTAAAAACTCGCCGAAATTATTGACAACTTTTGCTACAGTCCTATTAATAGGGTTAAATATTTCTCGGGTTCGTCTAGAACTTTGGAACTTTTTTTTGCTTATATGATGAAGTTTTAAGTTAATTTTGCTAATCATGGAACTAGTGAGAGTAGTGTATCATGGTGTTAATAGTAGTAATAATAACCCTTTACGTCCCCCAGCAGCTTTCTGCAATTGGGCAAAGCTGTTGGGGTTGCTACAAACTTTTCTTACACTAAATATGATCCAGAATTTTTTATTTAGCGGAAGCAAGTGTCTCTGATTCTGCTCTATTTTATACACGTATGCATATAAGTATTTGGTTTTAAAACCTAGAATGCCGGAAAATTCTATCAATACCACGCTGTTAGTAAAACGCTTTTTAATTCATCGTCTCTAATTAGCGATCAAGTGGTTTTATTATGAATGCCGAATGAATAAGTTAATCAGGAAAGCGAAATTAGTTTAAGCGCGAGATTTCAGTGGATCCAAAGGTAAGCATATAATTTTCAGAAACGACGTGCTCGCACTTGGTAATTTTCAGAACGTAAAAAAAAACAATTGGTTCCAGCTAAATGGATAATTACACTAGACTTGAGTGGTATCCTTTCTCAAGTGAAAATTGTATAGAATGTAGTTCACGATGCGGATTTTCTTTAAAATATAAGCCATATTGATTTGCACTTTACATGTACGTCAAATCCTAGACGTAAAACAGTAAAATCTATTGTTATTGCGTGATGTACATAAGCGGAAAATGTAACATATATCGAGAACCTTTAGCGCCAATGTAAGATCCTGTAAGCGTTATCAAAGGTCTTATGTCGGACTTCCTTATCATAATCTCGACCTACCGGTGTTATAGCGTATATATTTTCCTTATCGAACGCCGACAGGATTTCCAATAGGTTTCTGTATTATATAAGGATTTTTTTCCTTTTTATTGCGGGAAAAATAAATCAAAAACAGTATTATATAAAACATCTTACTTCCTTATAACATAGAATTACGTATTTCGAAGCTTCCGGGAGATAAATATCGTAAAAAAATTGCCTGCATGGCTTTCGCGCAAAGAAAATATAGATATAAATATATTCGATACGATTCTCCGGCAAAATAGGGCAGAAAGAAGTTTTTATGCGAGAAATGATATATACGTACAAGATAGGTCAATATATATTCTAAGACTTACTTGCAATGTTGAGGTATCCCGTTACGTTGTAGAGATTATGAATGATCGATCTGACATTGGCGCTGGTCAAAGTTTCCAGTTTGTTTGAGTGCAGATCCAGATAGTGGATGGCCGGTACTCCATCTAGCAAGTTATTCGGAAGAATGGTCAGCTGATTATCCCTCAGGCTCAGGTGTTTAAGGTAATTAAGACCGGCGAAAGCACGTTCGCTGATGAAAGCGATTTGATTCGAGTCCAAACGTAGATCCTGCGGGAATTAGAGGAATTTAGTAGATTTGTAAGGGCGATATCAGTATAGAGAGAAATTATATGTATGCTTTGTATGTGGAGGTGATTTGAAATGCTTACATTTTGTGCTAAAAAAACGGTAAAGCGCTATTAAAGTATTAAAGTTCTGCAGATCTTTTCTTTCCTAGTGATTGAGATAACTAATATAACAAAATACCTAGTTTAACAAAGGCACATGAAGTATGACAAAGACAGATTCTGATCAATATTTCTTCTTTGGCGCAAAACTTTCGAAGTAAGTCATTGTAGATTTTACGAAATAAAACAATATTTTAGTGGTACAATAAAGTACTTTTGAAACCTGAGGCTTCCATTGTTTTGTTACTTCGTTATAAATGAGCTTCAACAAGTATCTCTCGATTCTATTAATTAGTTATCTTGGTTGCCCTTGACGGTAAGATGAAATGGAATTTTGCGTCCCGGGGGTATTACTCTTGGTTTTGAAATAACACGTCTCCATTTAAACACCTAGCCAAATATGGTTTTTCTCAAAGGCACCTCGAGCTAAAGGAGCCGATTGTCTTGTTATCGTGTTTATAGGAAAAAATTATACTGACAATATTACGAACCTAAAGAAAGAAGAAGTTGTTTAGCCGCTTCCCCAGAACTATCGTTGGTTAGAGATAGATTTACTTAACGATAGCCCAACGACAGAGAGACAGGAGTATCACTGCTGCCAAAGCCACTGAAGAATTGAAAATACCCCAGAAAAGGGATCACTTTAACATAGATTGCCGGACCGCAATCAGCTGATCATCACTCTCTCTAGGGTATTGGCTATAATCGCTGTCATTAGACAACGACTTTGTCAGTATGTCATTTTTAGTTCCCAACGTGCGTGTTAATATAATGAAGACTATGAATTTAACAAATGCCAATCAGTGTAATGGTTCTCCATATTACTGATGACACACCTTATAAAGCAGTACAGCAAGAAAAATCCCAATAAATCAAACCCAAGAAAAGTTAGAAGAAAGAGGCGATACACGATCTTTTATTTTAGCGTATATAGAAGGTAGAAGTAGATACTTGCAACTATCTTTTAGAACAAGGAAAGAACGAAGCATGAACGAAGAATTGAAATCATTTTCTTACATTATTAGGCCGTACGGTTGACAGTGAGAATCCACGAATTCCCAAAACAATTAAATGATCCGAATTATATATTATGTGTGGTGCGGAGTATCCCGATACCTTAGTGTTTGCCATACATACTGCTGTTATTTTAACTAACAACTGACTATTACACTTAACAAACCTGCGGATCCTAACTACTTTGTACTTCCTTCTCTAACTTTAATCTCTTAGTACTGCGGTAAATGTCGAAATTAACCAGAAATGTTCGTCTCCCATCGTACTGCAGCGATAAGGCAGAGAGATATCAAATATTGAAATATATACGCTTTTCAGATGTAAATTTATTCGCCGCGCGGTGGAAATTATGAAATATTCACGCGCCACTAGGCCGCTAAAGCGGAAACGAACGAAAAGAGATGGAGGCGTGGACCAGTGCGTGGTTACACTTCGCTCCTCGCCTCGGAAACTTTTTGCGTGAATAATTCCGGTACTAATATAATTGCTTTGATGAGGAGACGGTCTTCCGTCAGTAGCTAGGTAATACCTTCATTCGCGTCCCGCCTACTATTGTACATTATTCATAGCTTCTCCACGTGTCCAGCGACTTCATTTTATTTTATTCAGTGGAGAACAGCCTGACGGCTGATGCATTGACTACTTTTTTAAGACTAAATGAATCTGTTGCGCTGATGTTGAAGCGAAAGGTTCGCCAGACTAAATCGGTGAGGGTAACGTTACTATTAGTATCTTTGAACTGATCTCATTAAATACTTATCTATAAGAGCAATCAAAAAAAGGGAAACTCCTTGTGATTCTGGAATGTATGTATTGGCCAAATGAAGAGCGTTCAGAAATTTAAAAAGCATGGAATGGTTCAAATTAATACCTTTAGTTTATAATCATGGCAAATAAATACTACCGATACGCAACGAAACTTTTCAAATTTTTCGCCAAGAAATCCACACCCCATTCGCGCAAGCCTTTTAAATTAATATCTGGAAAGCAAGGCTTAGAATTACATTGTTCTATCAAGTTCATCCCAGCATAACTCGATAGGATGAAGGTTAATGCGATACATGCTCATATCATAATTTATTAAAATTCTGGCTTGGTTCGTTTGAGGCGCTTCTTGATGTCGCCAAATGCTATATTTTACAGTTGCTGCTCGATTAAAGTTAGAACTTAAAATGCAAAATTTTGATCCTTGATTAGTTTATGGACAAACAAAAGATAGAAGAAACAAATCTTAATTGTACTCACTACAAGACCTCTTTTAAATAATCCTCATCAATATTTTAAAATGAATAAAGTGCTCGCAAGAAAGTCATTTAGATAACGTAAAAAAAAAGCTAGGACAAGGACTTTAAAACCCTCTCGACTACTACCGATAAACAAACAAGTTTCCAGCGTCACCAATTCCATTCTTTACATCGTCCATAATGGCGTCAATGCTTCAACTTCAACAGAACTCCAACGGTGCATCGAAAGGACCCCTTAGAAATCGAGACACTATCTTAATTAATTAAATGCGCCTTTTCAATCGGTAAGAGGCACCAGGGCGGGACGGTCTCCGTTCTTCACACCAGCGGATAATCCCGCGGAAATTCCATATCTTCGTCCTTGTCGTTCTCAGCATATTAACCGTATACATTTCCCACTCTCGCGCATTGCAGTCCGGTAATTTATCGAGAATACTCGACGGCGACGGTTGAATGTAAAATTAATGGCCTCTTATCCGTTTGAAAAGGTTGTTGCAGTTGCTTGCGCGAATGAATGACTCGCCGGGATACCGGGAATGATTTAAAAGAACGCTAGATTCCTCTAATGACCTAGGAACGATGGGACTCCTATATTTGTGCAACGTGTCTGTGTACGTACACACATACATGCATACATATGTCCGAGGCGTATTTTGCACAACATGTATGAAAGGATGTAGGAAGATGTGAATAACGGTGAACGTATGGGGGGTAACAGCGATTATCATTCATAAGAGAGGCAACGCTTTTAGGGTGATTTATAATGTGTGAATGCATACAAACATGCTACATATGCACTAATTTCATGTATTTTAATGTACTTGAAATCTTAAAGGGGTTTTAAGACACTTAAGGCTTAGATAATAGTAACAGTGATAAGGTAGACGTGTGGAAATTATGTGTCAGTCTACAATTGCGACCAAGGATTGCCAGCATCATGATCTGTGACGACTGCAAGGATCAAATTAATTAACCAGAGGTTAGTGAAGTTGTGTATCTTTACAACTAGAGCGCCACTTATCACTTGTGAAAAATCATGTAGAAAGGAAAAAGCCAATCACCATTTAACTAGTTCTTTAATGCCACAACAACAAAATGAATTAGTGCGAACTAAGAAAATTTTTTTTCAAGTTTTTGGACTTTTA